>JAJEJO010004574.1:414178-502281 GCA_020662805.1 Glaucomys volans | reverse complement strand
GCGTCCTCCGGCCCTGCCGCGGCGGCCAGCGCAGCGGGCTCGAGCTGCGGGGGCGGCGCTGGCGAGGGGGCCGAAGAGGCGGCCAAGGACCTGGCCGACATCGCGGCCTTCTTCCGATCCGGTGAGTGCAACTGTGGCCGGACGGCCCCGGCGGCGCTGCCCCGCGCGCTCGGCCGACCCCGGCGCGCTGGGCGCTCGCTCGCCCTCCGGCGTGTCCGGCCCCGCGCGCTCTCGCCGGGGCTGCTGCGCCTTCGCACCGGGATCCCGGACCCACGCCGGTGTCGCGCTGCCCCCGCCGCCCAGCGCGCGGCGGCTTGGCCGGGCGCCTTCAGCTCGTCTTCCCTGCGCCCGCCCATGGTTTCAAGGTAAAAATCCCCGGCCTCCCGCCCCCAGCGGCCAGGGCTCCGCGGGTTGGGGCGCCGGCTCTTTGTCTCTTTCGCGAGAGGGCCGAGGAGGCGGCGACAGGGACGGCGTGGGCGGAGGCCCCTATCCCGCGGGCCGAGTGGACCGGACCGGGGCCACTCCGCTGCCCGGGAGGGCGGCTCTTCTCTGTGCGGGTCTCTGGCCCATTTTTACCTGGACCCTGTTAGCAGCGCCTTTCTTCGCGTGGTCCTATCGCCTGTCACCTCCCCGGCCTCGGTCTACACTTCTGTGAAACGGGCAGCTGTGAAACCCGCTGCCCGGGGAAAGGGGGCACCGTGCGGCCGACGGAAGCGCGGCGGGGTGAGCCATTGTCTCTGGGGGGCGGCGTAGGGCCCGAGCTCGCGGGGTACTGCGTGGGTGGTGTGGCGGTGGAGGCAGTGCCAGGTGGCTCAGTGTCCGCTCCGGCGGAGAGGGGGTGGCCGCGGCGAAGGCGAGCGTTGCGACCGGCCGGCGGGAGGGGCGCGGGTGTGCGGCGTAGGGGGCGTGACGGGGCGTCCGCGGGACCCCGGTGGCGGCGCCTCCTCCCACCCGGGTCCAGATAACAGGCCCGCGTCCCCGCGTCCGGCTGCCGGTAGCCCAGTCCTGTTGCTCGCGCGTGGAGGCGTCGGCGGCCTCGGGGCCCGCAGCCCGGAGCGCCATCCCCAGCGGCCAGGCGCGGGGCCCGGAGGATGCAGGCTCCGCGCTGGAGAGCCCAGGAGGGCGGACCAGGTCGGGGCCCGAGGGGCGCGCGGGCAGAGGGCTGGTGCCAGGGTGCTGGTGGCCGCCGGGTGGAGGACCGGTGGGCACGCGGACCCGCCTGAGGAGCGGCCTGCGCTGGGGCGTGCGCGGGAGACTGACGGCTGAATTTCTCGGTGGCCTCTTTCAAAATTGGCTTCCCAAGATTCGGTGAGGTCGCTTCGACAGTCCGGGTCACTAGGAGCAATTGCAGCCGGAGGCCTTTGGTCAGAGGCAGAAATTAGTAGTGTCGGAAGATACCTGATTTAGTACTGTCTTCCTCTCCTTTTCTTGCTGTTTGCCAGGCGGGGTTATTTTTGATTCATTTTAACGGATTGGTTGTGACTGGGAATGACACATTCCTACTGTTGTGTCAGCTTGGGGTTAATGTACTCCCCAGTGCTCCCACTTGTGTGAGGTCCCTGCAGAAAGCAAAGGTTTAGGAAAACATTAGCTCCTTCAAGTGAAACTCTCCCTCCACGACTTTTTTCTTTTGCCCCCCCCCCCCCCCCTTTTTCGTGTGTGACTAGCTTGGTAGAGCAGCCCTGTCTTACCTCTTAATAGCAGAGCTGTGACGTGTTCCCTTCATGCCCTGAAGCTAAAGTCTAGCCTGTCTTCTTTCTCTACCACCTGTCACAGAACAATAAGATACTGCAGAATTCAGCTCCTTTCTGTTAGAAAGGCTCTTTACCCTGGAGATGGAATTTTTGGTGCTTGTGAGACCAGACTGCCTTACATCTTTATTATGCATACCTGAGGAATCTCTTCTTTTACTTCTAAGAGCCCCAGAAGACATCAAGTTGGACTGGACCTCAGAAGAGCTTGCACCCTCTCAGTGTAGCTCTTTCCACACTATCCTCTGCCCTTGACTGTGTTGCCCTGATTACCTGGGCTCCTATTCCAGTTGAGTTTGGAGCAGAACCATATAATGTTGCTCATTGGCTTGCTTCTTTCTTTCGCCCTCCAGAATGACTTGAAATGACTTGACAAACTTCCCTTTCAGTAGTTTGACTGTCAGGAGCCAGGCAAATTTTTAGCAGACATTGGTTCCAGTGACCCATCCCAGAGGTAGTTTGGAATGTCTTTTTAAAAAGAGCTGTACTCTGCTTTGGGTAGCTTTGAATCCCTGCCCTGGATCTTGGCTTGTAAGGCCTAGGCCAGAGGTGTCTGGCAGAGAGTAGAGAAGTGAGCATGGGGTTTGAACTGTCAGGACGGAGCAAACAGGAGGGCCCTGGGTGTAGACCTCATCTGGGAGACCAGTTCATGCCAGGGGCCTCCTGCGCAGTTTTGATTGAATTGGGTGCTGAAGAGAAGGAAGCAGCCAGGTCTGTCTGTACAGTGTATCTTTTTCCCCCTAAAATACAGAAACAGAAAATAGGTTTTCATTGACGGAGAGGACAGATGAGGGTGTGAACCTGTTCTCCTGCGTGTTTTTGAGCCCAGTTCTTGAGTTTGACAAAGTGATTTAGTCGAGGGCTTTCTCTAGGTTGCCTTTCCTTTCTCAACCTTGACACTGTTTACTTGGCTGTCTTTTCTTTCCTTCTCCTTGCTCCTCCTGCATTAAGTTTATATTAGTAGCCGCAGATTGAAAGCTGGTACCCATGGTTGGTTGACAGGAGGAGAGAGACTTCAGTGTAATAGAACTTTTAAATAATTAGAGCAGTTCAAAAATAGAGCTGCTGTGTGATTTCTGCATTAGAAGTGTTCAAGCAGAGGTGCTGCCACCTGCCAAAATTTGAATTGGGTGCTGGGGACAAGATGCCTGCTCTAGAGAGACTTTCAGGGGGACATTACCAATTGGGGACTTTTCCCTTTCTCTGTGAACTTTGTGGTTCCCTTTGAGCCTCCAGTACTTATATATTGTTCTTCATTTTTTTCATTTCTCTCTTTTTTTAAAATTTATTTTTTCTTTATAGATATACATGACAAAAGTATATTCCGACATTTTATACACACAAGGAGTATGACTTATTCTAATTAGGATTGTTCTCCATTTTTCTTTGGGTTTCAAAGCTTTGGTGGTTTGCCCTTCTGCTTTCAGTCACCCTGCATGAACCTCACTCAAGGTCTCAACTCGCATGCTGTCATTTTATTCTCCACTCAGGATCTTGGTACAGAAACTCTACTCATTTTGACAATCCTGACCACTCATTTGTAGACCTGGTACATAGTGGGCAGGCCAGTTAGTGTTAAAGTGGATTGTGTGTGAAAGGGCAGCCAGAAATTTTCTGCCAGTGTTAGTGGATTTAAACAATATTTCTCCTTTGCACAGAGCTCTGCACTTAATAGGATAAAGCAGATTTCAAAGCAAAAGCAAAAAGCAAACAAAAAGATGTGATGGAAATGAGCTAGTCTTTTTTTGGTACTTTACAGTTGAGGAATCGCTCTCTTAAGGACCTTGTGTGAGTTGAATTCGGTAGAGGTGGAGTTAGGGCCAGGAAGCTAGCCTTGAATCTGGTGCTCTTTCCCGGATGCCTCTCATGGCGAGGACGTTGCTTACATTAGTTCTCAATCCCACTGGGACCAATCACTTTTATTGCCAATCTATTTTGGGGCCTTGTTCTTGTGGCAATAAATCATTCTTTCAGAGTTCCCTATTTAACCTTGCAAGAGTGTGTGTGCAGGGATGCTTACATAAATGCATTATTTTTAACCTGCCTGGCATGGTTTAGGCTGGCCTTAAATAAATGTGTGGAGAATTAAGGTTTGTGGTTATTCTGAAGCCATTGTGCTGGGTTTCTTTCTATTAAATCTTGTTCTCCAGCTCCTAACTAGAGACCCTCACTTCCCAAAGAACACAAGAGAATCAAGTATGTCACTTTGTGAGGGAGCAACGTAATATACTTTTCCATGTTTTGATATGATGGTTTCCTTATGGAGTATTAGGGAAGTTTTTCTTCGTATTTATCCTTTTAGCACCACTTAAGTGACTAGCCTTCAAACTTGCTATGTGACTTCTATTGATATTAGAGGCCTAGCAGTTTTGGTCATTGTAAGCACTAGAATAATTATTGTATTATGAAGTAGGTTCTTGGTACCTCAATATTTTGAAAAGGGGAGCTGAAAGAAAATGTTATTTGATAGTGAATGTTGGCTTCTCCTTTTTAGATGGTACAGTCCAGCTCAGTTTTAGAGGAAAGCAAAATTTCTAAAAATAATCCTGTAAGTTACTTTCCAGAAATCAAAGAAGAGCCGTAAAATAATCATTGAAAGAAGCTTTTCATTGAGACCTTGTAAACTGGCTTATCGATGTGGGATGCTGTATTTTTTTTATTTGCAATTCAGCCATCCAAGATTCAAGTGAAGATTTAAATGAAGCCATTTTAACCATTTAAATAATTAACAAAGACTTAAATGAAGTCAGTGGCAATGTTCAAAGTGAAATGTGGTTTAAATAAGTTCTTTAAATGTATGTTAAAGATATACAGATGGAATAGACCTTTAATTGTTATGATAAATTGAGAATTTTGTTGCTAACTGAAAGTGAGAGGTGTGTTGGAAGCTGTTGTGATCTAAATCAACTAGATTTAATATTTATTTTGTTTAATTACTGGACTCATACTGAAAAAGTAAAATTTTATTTCTTGTCTTTGGCAGAATTTCAGTGAAAAGTCAAATTCTTAATCAATGGACACACTTTCTGCCTGTAACATGTTGATAGGGATAAGTTATGTTTTACTATAAAAAGCAAATTAACCTCCTTCATTCCTCCTCAATCTATAATGAATTGGTTTTTATTTCTTCATGTGCATTGTCTTGACAAATATTTTTAGTGTCTTTGGCAGGAAGTCATGCTACTACAAAGAAAGTGAAGAAATGGATTTGAATGAGAATCCCACTGAGTTCTGGTAGAAAGTATAGTCTGCTCTGATGTCCCTTGTCCCTTCTTTCATTTCTGCCTCTCCCCTATGTTGTATTTGGCTGAACTGACAGGGGTAATTTGAGTGATTTGCCTCATGGATAGAATGCTGTCTGTTACATCTTCTCAACTCCCTTTGGCTGAAGGGAGCAGTGGCTAAGGGTGGACCTACAGTGAGAGCAAGGCTGAATGGGTTTGGATGGTGCAGCCAGAGTTCTCTCTTGCGTTTCTAGATTCTGCTGAGGAGCTGCTCATCTTCTGAGCAGTCGAAAGGAATAGGCTTGAATGGGGAGAATTCTGCTCATTGAGCCTCCACTTAGGAATTCTGGCTGCTTTGTTATTCAGCTGGAGCCATTGGGGAATGCCTGTGCCCCTGCCTCTGAACTGAGGGAGAAGCAGTACGAGGGAGTGGGAAAGGCCCTGTGGGGTTTTCCAGTGTTGCTCCTTCCCTGCCCTGTTCCTGCTTTGATCTCTGACCCTGGTCTTAGACCCCTCTACTCCTAGAACAGGCCTCGGCTTCTCACTGTCACAGGTGCCAGCCCTTGCCAAACCTCTACTTCACTCCCGCTTTGTTCTGGTTTATTAAGATGAAATGGAGATCCCTGACTAGAATCTCCAATGTGGTCTCCCAGCTTTTTTTGTTAATAATCCTTATATGTAGGCATTTGTGTTTATGGGAAAATCTCATTTTCACTTCTCATTCACTAATGGAAATAGTTTGCTTACTTTGTTGTTACTTTAATCTCCTCTTTCCCCTTGCCTTACCATGTAAAGAAGCCCCTTGAAATTCAAGTTGTGAGCCACCTGCCCTGAGGGAAAGGTTGTCCATCAAGACAGAAAGCCTGAACACCTTCACACAGGAGGTGGAGGGAGTGGAGCTGCAGAAAGAAGGTGGCTTCTGAGGCTTTTGTAGTCCAGCAGCAGGTGTGCTATGGAGATGTCAGACCTCTTTTTGGTGATACATTTACTTGAGTTTTAGATAACTGTTTTAATTAGTCACATGCATACTCTTGCCTGATGGGGAGGATTGCAGAGTCATCTATAGAGCAAGGGTGATGTTTTGGAAGCATCACCCTGTTTGAGTTTTGTCACAAATGTGTATCTTTCAGCAGTTACACAGATGTTGAAAGCTCTCCTGAAAAGGTAGTTTTCATAAACCCTAGATTCCAGGTCTAGGGTACTCTGGGTTAGCAGTGTCCACGACAGTTCATCAGGTTTATTTCTTAGCAGCGTTTAGCCCTGGTACAGGCTGGGATGGATTGTATATGGTGTGTATTCAGGAGGGGTTTCCTTAAGTGGTGGCGGATTTGTCCTGGCAGCTGTATGACCCTCCTTTTCCCTCAGTTCCAGGAAAGAGGTATGTGGTATGCTGTTGCATTACTGCCCTGCTGCTGGGAAGGGCTGGGGCCCTTGCTGTCTGTTGTTAACAGTAGAACAATATAGCTGTGAATAGCTGAGCTGTAATGCATCCATTCCGTTAATGCTGAGTGAGAGGAGTCCTGAAAGTATGATTCCGTTTGTATATGACATTCACAAAAAGAGCTGTAGTAACAGAACAGATTGGTGGTTGATTGCCAGGAGTTAGGGTGGGAGAGTAGTTGCAGAGGTGCAGTAGGAGGGGCTGCTGGGAGGTGATGGAGCTGGGTTGTGTGCTGGTTGTACTGGGTTTCCATGTGTGAAAGTTTATGGAACTGCACACACAAACACACAGCCAGTTTATTATTTAGAAAGATTACATTAAAAAAGGCTAACAACTGGGAGAAAATGTTTATTACAATTTAAGACATACATATATATGTATACACACATAATAATTAATAAAGGGTTTAATCAAATAAGCAAAAGGAATATAGACATACAATTCACCAGGACAAATGGCCAGCAAATAAATATTCAGCCTCACTGGCAATCAAAGAAATGTAAATAAAAACAGTGAGATGCCAGTGAAAACCAAAGCCAATATAAGTAATTTCTCTAAGTAAACATCAACAAAATTGAATTATTTTGGAAAGATTTTTCTATTGATTTGAAAGGTATTGCTCACGTTGCCCTATGTAGGAATAAGGTTTCTGTGACTGTTGAGAGTAATCCAGAGAGACTTTAAAGTTGGGTATGGGGAAATAAGGATACTTTCTTGGGATTCCATGGGAGTGTCACTTTGGGGATCTATCTGGCATGTAAGTCAAATCCACAGCTTATAGCACAAATGAGCGATCTTTAGATAAGGACAATCATCGTTTCTGCTGCTTCAAATATTCTTAGTCTCATGATTTTTGCTGATGTTAATATAGACAAGGACAAGTAACACAAATAACACATGCAGTATGGTCTGCAGTACCTGAGTATTCCTGGCATTAAAGAATGACTTTCTAGGAATGTATTTTATTTCAGGGGAGGGTTGTTCCTTCATTAGTCATGTGTTCTTGGGCCTTCTGGTATATAGTTGTCTTTTAGGCACCTATTTCAAAGTGTTGATGGTTGATGAATTGATTGACAAATGCTGGTCTTCCTATTTAAGACTTTAAACCATAACAATGAAAAGTTAATCTTGAACTTGCAAAAAGTACAATTCATATTTAAAAATATGGTCGTCCACTATTTTTAGATAGGGTTTGTTAGTGTTTGGTTTTTCATGGTACGTGTAGCTATGTACATAGCTTGGAAAAAGCATAAAACATCCCACTTTGGAACTCAGTGGAGTAGGGGCTTCAATGCAAGAAGGAATGAATGTATTAGAGACTAATATTTGAAATCTATTTTAAAAAAACTCATGTTTTCTGGTATATATAAAGTAACATGCAGATGCCATGGACGCTTTCTGGCAAAATGTTTTAATTGTGATTTGAAAATTATGCATATGAGAGTCTTTAAGATGTTGGTCAAAGCGGTGTGCGTGTGCGTGTGTGTGTGTGTGTGTAGTTGATTTCCATTGTTTGTTCATTTTGTTCCACTTCCTCTTCTCTCACTGGTTCATCCTCATCCTCATGATCTCAGTGGTTCTTGCTGCCTTTATTGCTGCTGTGGTTGGAGAACTACTCTGCACTTGTGAGAGCACACTTGAGGGTAACTTGGATTCCGAAAGCTTTATGTTTTCTAACTTGTACTTTTTAATTTCATCTTGTTCTTCATGACAGATGTGCTCGAGTCTGAAGGAATAAAACGAAACTTTATTTTTGTATAACTTACTAATTTAACTTCTAAATAATAAGGGCCAAAAGTATAATTTCTGTATTGTTTATTCTGACGCTACCTCACAAGTATTGGGAAACAGTGCTTTGATCAGAATGTTATCAAGTATTTTCATTAGGTAGTCTCACTCACATAGTCTCTAAAGTTTAAGTTGCCTAATTTTTAAAAAATATTTTTAGTTGTAGATGAACACAGTGCCTTTTATTTTATTTGTTTATTTTTATGTGGTGTTGAGGATCAAACCCAGTGCCTCACGTGTGTGAGGCATGTGCTCTACCATTGAGCTACAGCCCAGCCCAAGTTGCCTAATATTTTAATATTCAGAAACCTGGAATAAATTTCTCATTAATCTAATGCTAAACAGTTTGTTTGTAGGTAGTTTTTTACAAAATTTAAATTTATGATTATGGGAAATTCTTTCCTGTGTTCACTCTACTTTTTAAGTACCACAGTGATGATAGTTAGCTTGCAAAGAACCTTGACTCGTTAAAAAAAAAAAGAAAAAAAGAAAAAAAGGAAAGACTGCACAGGCAGGACGTATTTCACGCTTTCACTTTAGAGTCATTTCACCTCCATCTAAATATTGTTGCACTTGTCCTAATGGATTGTGGACCAGGAGCCTGGAGAACTGGTGCTAATTTGATTGTTTCCAGGCCATTCATTTTCTTGCCTTGCCATTTTAGGTCAGTGCATCCTGATAGGTCACCCTCAGGAAAGCAGTTTCTCACAGGAGAGGCTTCACTATGGAGTTACCTACTGCCAGCATTTTGTTTCCTGGTATATGTAAATATTTCTTCCTCAGTGTTTAATTGCAAAATTTGCAGGATTCATTTTTAGATGTTTCTTTCATATCTTGGTGGCATTGTTAGAGTATTTATACTCTTCGGTTGCTGAGTTTGCAGTTGGGTTTATCTACTTTGGGAAATGGGACCTGTGCCCTGAAGAGAACTGGAAATCTTTGACTTTGAAGGTTGAAGTTGAATCCCTGTAGATTACCTGTGACAACCTGCAGTGTGGATCTGTGGCCCATGGCCTTTTTTTTCTTTAAACTATAGTCCGATAGTGGGATGCTCCCTGTCCGTGCTTGATCTTGCTACCCTTTAGCAGCCCAGGGAGCAGAGTGAGAGGCCTGGATCAGTCATCTGGGATGAAGTGACACCTTTGTGTCACTTTAAAATAAGGACATTCAGAAAGCAACAATAGGCTTGCAGTATCATAGGACGATATTTAAAATACCATGCTTATTTCTTCAAAAATGATTACAGTCTTCCAAGAAAATCTGGTAAAATCTTTCTTTTTTACTCTCTCTACCACTGCCACAGCTGGTCACCATTTAAGAGCCAGTGATTTACCAGGTATTGTGTAAGAAGTTTTATATACTGCTATGGACTCCAACCTCCCCTCCATCCTTCAGCAGGTGGATGCTATTTCTGTGTTATGGATAAGTCTTGTCAGCTTCTGCTGAGGGCAAATGACCTGCCCTAGATTGTTCTCCTAAGGGCCACAGCTGGAATTAAACACAGAGCTGCTGGATCACAAAGCCCCTCATGTCCTTTTCCTCTCTGATGAGGTGGTGGTGGGGGGGGATGACCTTCACTCTGTATAGCTTCCTACAGAGCCCTGTATTGTCACTTAAAAATCTTTAAAGTTGAATAAATTGAGTATGTTTGTATATCCCTGTGTGCTGAGAACCAAAGCTCTAATATTCTAGTCTCATACTAAATAAAAATTGAGTGAAAGATTCAAGGATATAGCAAGTATTTTTCTCATGTTGGTTTGGGCCCGTGCCTTGCTTTAGTTTCTGTGCCTTTCCTCTTCTCACCTAATTAAAACGGATGCTACTTTTACACAGATAATCCTGGTAGCCCCAGCTTTTCAAGTGAAGGTGTGTTGGCCATGTTCAGATTTACTGACATATACCTGTCAGTTAAACCTGGATTGAAGTGTTGTTCCTCTGTTTCCTTGGCTGTCTGGAGTGAGTCCAAGTGTGGGGTGGGAAATCTCTGTGACTGTTGACATTTCCGGTGGGAGTACGGGAAGGGCTGGGGAGGGACATTTCTTAGCCCATTGCTGTGTCACACATTATAAAGAATACCAGGACTTTTTTTTTCCAACTTAGGAAAGAAACAGGGGAGGACAGTATGAAGGGCAGGAAGCTGCGAAGCTGCTTTTTCGGGACAGTTTAGTATAAAGTGGGCGTGGTAATTCCTTGCTTCTCTGTATATAGTTATTTTGTTGCAGTCACTCATTTCTTTGCTGTTTTTCATCAAAGTGGGGCAAGTAGATGATGTTCATTGTGATGGTGGGCAGGAGGGTTGTTTCCCACTATCCTCTTTTTAGTGAGACAACTCTTAGGCACCTGTTCTAGGTTTTCTGTTTGTGGGATGCTTTTGCATCAGTCACTCTTCCTCCCGTTCCCCCTCATAATCAGTAGATAGCATGAGTCTTGGTTAGGACTATATGTCCATAAAATTCCTCAGCCTTTGTTTCTCAGCATCATTTTTAGACTGGAAATAGTGTTCTGTTTTTACATGAGTCTTTCCATGTGTAACTCACATTTACCGTGGAGTTTTAATGGAAGATAGACCATATGTAAATCAGAAGGTATTTTGCACTCTAAAAAATTCATGTTTCACTTCCTCCTGGCTTACTCTAGGAGTTTCTAAAAGTTTCTCATTTTTTCACTTTTGGTTTAATTCTTAGTTTTTAAAAAATTTCTGAAATTAAGAGACTTGAATTGGACTGCTGTTCAGTGTGAAATTGTGGGTTGCTTTGGACCCAGCATTGTAGTATATCTTTTATTTTAAACTAACAGAGCTGGTGCAAAGTTCAGATCCATATCAGCTTTAGTTTAATTGTGACTTCACTGTATTATTTTTGGCTCTTGAGTTGGTTCTTGTCTTCATTGTTGATTACATTTGAAGTTTTTTTTTTTTTTTTTTTTTGGAAGGGAAGAGGCAGAACACATTCAAAGTAGCAAGAGCAGATTCACATTTCCTACTTGTTATTATTTTATCATGGTTGCTTTATCTCTTTGTGTATGTGACTCTTTCTGTGATTATAGATAAGTAATTTACTTTTTATTTTGTTTCTGAACAGTTTGAGAATAAGTTGCAAATGTGATGATACCCCTTACCTCTAAATGGTTTGTTATGCATTTTTGTTTTTTTTGGGAAACGGGGATTGAAATCAGAGGCGCTTGGTCACTGAGCCACATCCCCAGCCCTATTTTGTATTTTATTTAGAAACAGGGTCTCACTGAGTTGCTTAACGTCTTGCCCGTGCTGAGGCTGGCTTTGAACCCACGATCCTCCTGCCTCAGCCTCCCAAGCTGCTGGGATTACAGGCGTGCGCCATCACGCCTGGCTTGTTATGCATTTCTAAGAGTAAGGACATGCCTTTACATAATGATCAAAATCGGGAAATTAATTTTAAACAATATAATCATCTTAGTCAACTGACTTTAATAAAATTTTACCAACCATCCCAGAAATGCCCTTTTTAGTAATTAAAAATGTTGGTCTCGGATCCTGTGCAGGACCACATATTGCATTTGGTTGTTATTTCTCTTTGGTTTCCTTTAATTTAGAATATTTCCTCAGCTTGTTTCCCTTGTTGTCTTGGCATTTTTGGAGATTGCAGGGAGGTAATTTTGAAGGCTATCCTTGGGTGAAGGAGGCATGACTCCTCAGGCCTAGATTCAGGCTGTGCATTTTTGGCAGAAATCATTCCCAGAGCATCACATCAGGAAACACAGTGCCAGCTGTCCCACTGTGGTGATCCTTACTTTCATCACTTGATTTAGGTGGTGACCAACAGGCCTCTCTGCTGTATTTGTACCTTTGTCCTTAGTGAGCATTTTGCGGGGAGGTAATCTGAGACTATGTGAAATCCTCTCCTCTTCCTTCTTTCATAGTTGTAGCCTCTATTAGTGATCCTTGACCAAATCACTTATTGCTGTAATGGTTGCCAGTGGTTACTGTTTTTTTGACTTCACCATTTTTTCTATATTTCGTGGGTTTTCTACCATAAGAAGAACTTTTCCTTCTGCTTAACTTATTTATGTATATAAGTGTGGTGTCATGTATTTCTATTTTAAGCAATGAATTAAATCCTTTGCTATCATTATTTAGTTTGATGCCCAAATTGTCTGAAATTTGACTGGTGGGAATCCATTCAGGCTAGCTTCTTTATCTTTTGTAACCTAACTCCATAATTTTTTATTTGTTTTATTTTTTAGCATTTTTAAACTTTCTGGCAGAGTAAGCTGTTCAGGAATCATGTTGTACTTCCCTGCCCCAGCCTTGAGATCGAGCATTTCTTCAGAGACCCCTGGCTCGTTTTGCAGAGTGGTCATGACTACAGAGGTGTCATTGCATCTAGAACCCTCTCAGTGAGTGAGCTAGGAATGAGGTGTGCATACACACAAGCATATACATGCACATACTTCTACACAATTGCACAGATGCACACAGACTGAGATCTCTTTCTGTACCTGTTTGTCTTTAATAAAACCCCTTTTTTTTAAAAATTTTTTGTGGTGCTGGGGATTGAACCCAGGGCCTTGTGCTTGCAAGGCAGGCACTCTACCAACTGAGCTATATCCCCAGCCCAATAAAAACCCTTCGTTTATACTCATGCTTCCAATTCCAGTCCAACTCCACAGGGTGAATTTTAGTCCCTTTCCATGTTTGTATTTCCCCTCTGACAGTGACAAATATGGGTCTCCTTACCTTCACTATCTTCTTTACTTCATCCTAGAATATACAGAAAGTCATTCCAGAATGCTAGCCTATACAGGGGTGATTATGAACCTCCATCTTGAGGTTCATACTGTTCAAATCAGCAGTTAGTGGTCAGCTTCTGTTCAGCTCAGGGCCTTGTAAGTTAGTCATCCAAACAAAATAGATGAAGTAATGCTCAGCACCTCCCCAGAGGCATGTTAAGAAAAGAGCTGCCAGACTCCATCAACAGCTTACTCTGGTGATGTTGAAGCACACAATTGAAAAAATAAATAGTTGTCTGAAAAGAAAGGGATGTTAATTCCTAATAGGTACAATTTATGAAAATGATATCTATTGTGGGAAGAAGTTTATAATTTTCATGTCAGTGTACTAATTGCCAGAGAGAAGAAACAAGAAGGAAATTGTTG
This sequence comes from Glaucomys volans, assembly GCA_020662805.1. NCBI lineage: Eukaryota > Metazoa > Chordata > Mammalia > Rodentia > Sciuridae > Glaucomys > Glaucomys volans. The sequence continues at coordinate 488,944 of JAJEJO010004574.1, read as the reverse complement.
AGCTAATAAGAATGGATAAGGAGGTATCTGTAGGTAAGAGATTGAATGAGCATGGGTATGGACCCCTCTTTTCTCAGGGATCCAGTTCATTCCACAAGTAGGGGAAGAGGCTGAGTACATATGTTGAAGTCATGCATCATGACTTCAAAGGGTGTTGCTTGTTGCCCTTCATTGACTGAATATTTCTTCCTAGAAACTGTTTAATGTAATAATGTTTCTGCTTTGGTGTGGGATTTCTGAGAAAAGTGTGTGTGTGTGTGTGTGTACTTGGTTCCAGAAATTATCCAACAGTGGGTGAGATCTTACATTACAAGCAAAGTATTTGCTGTTCTTTATTTTTTTTTTTTAACATTGACTAATGACATGGAATATGGGCCCCTGATTTTTGTAGATCGGCTCAGTTTCATGTATTGTGTTCTATACTTTTCATTTATGTCCTCATACTCATTAGATTGTGTTCTAGAAAATTTGGCCTCTGTATTTCTAGCAACTCTTCTTATGACTAGACATTTTAGCAAGAAAGAAGAATCGCAACTTGCTTGTTAATATTTTAAGGGGGAAAGTCTTTTGATATTTAGAAAATTTGGAGAGCTAATGGTTATGAGTAGGGGAGGAATTTCTACTCATGGGTCAGGCATTCTTGGGGAAGTTTTTGGGCATGATGGAGATGTTCTGAAACTTGACAGTGATGATGGCTTCAGAACCATTGAAATGTACTCTTTATTTATTTATTTTTTTTGTGGTGCTGGGGATTGAACCCAAGGCCTTGTGCTTGCAAGGCAAGCACTCTACCAACTGAGCTATATCCCCAGCCCATGAATTGTACTCATTAAATGAGGTAAATTTTGTAGTATGTAAATTATATACCAGAAAGAAAAAGAGAAGGGGCATGGCTAAATTTGGAAACTCATTTCAGATTCTTAAATAGCTTTAGTTTTTGAGCTATTACTAGGTATTGGCTACTTAATTTTCTTAGCCCCTGCAAGATGGTTGTGGTGTCTAGTTTTATCCTGGAGGAAATAGAGTCAGAGTTTTCTTTTTTCTTTTTTTTTTTTTTTTTTAAATAGGTGCACAATAGGTACATTTTATACAGAATGATGGACTTCATTGTGGTGCATGCATATATACAGAAAAATGTAATCAGTCTTCAGTACTCCCCCAACAGAGGTTTTTTCACTTGCTTCAGATCAAGTAGCTAGCTGGGAACAGACTCAAGGTCACTAAGTGCACAAAGCTACTCTACTGAAGGTAGCCTGGAGTCCTGATGCAGGTGGGAGTTTGCCTGATGATGGTTTCATATTCTCTGACTAGGGTCGGCGTAAGCTCCGTAATTACTTCCTTACATTGGACTTTCCTTTTGTCACATTCTCTGACATGTGTCTTATACTGAGGCATTTGATTCCATTTAGGGAGTTTTCTCCCTTCTCCTTCTTGTTGGTGTCAGAGAGCAAAAAAATTTTAAAAATTAAAATTATAAAGTCCTGTTTGAAGAAGGAAATTATGGAGATGATTTGATCTTCAGTTGCAATGTGGTGGCATATTTGGGCTTTGGTAGACAAATTTTGAATTAACTTTTTAGAAAGTCTCAGCCAAAAAGAGACTTAGCTTCATACAGATAGTCTCAGACCTGGTGGTATATTTTGGGATAGTGGAGGGCCCATCTGAGAAAGTTGAAAGTGAGGATACTTTAATTTTCCTACAAATATTTTTGAGAAGTTGAAGGGCAGATGCAGCTTTCTGCTCTCTCCTATTGAAAATGGTCTTAACATGAAACATGATATTAGTGCTTTCCTTTTGTGTTCTCGGATAGTGGAGTCACCTCTTCCCACTAGCATGACAGCCAAGATATGGAGCATGATTCCAAAACAGAAAATGTATTAATTTGCATAAAACTGCATATATTCTCTTGGAAGGATTTTCATGGTGCCTGTTTTAGAATTGAGCTGACATTTCATATAGCGTATTCTGGCATAACTTAAAAGGGGACATCTCACAAGGAAGACAGATTTGTGTAGCTTTGAATTTACTTTTGGACATTGTTCCTGACAGAAATGAACCACCCAAGACTTTTTTGTTCCTCTTGCATGTTGAAACTTTCTTAAAAACACAGAGCAGGTTGGGATTTGTCCTCTGGGTAGAATGAAAGGGATCATAAGTTTGAAGGGCTAGAGCCTCTTAGCACAGAGCCTCCTGCTGGGTAGTGACCTTCTTATGATATTTGGTCTGTCATCTTTGTCTCTCAGGTCCAGATGCCCAGTTTAGAATTAGTTAGCACTTGAAGTGGTTTTCATCTTCAAAGGACTTTATGGGCATTATTTAATATACATGACACTGTAATGAATGAGTGTTTATCCCCTGAGCGGCGTCAGTATGCAGGTGCCATACAGCTGGAGATGACAAAAATAATATTCTGTCCAGTGGGAGTTTATAGTCTAAAGAGGCGAGATGATTAGGCACATTCTCTCTTTTGGCCTATTTTTAAGATGTTCTGGGGAATAATATAGAAATTAAAATTAAAACTAGCTTAAGTCTACATAATTGAAATTGCCCTCAAGGTAAAAATGAAATTTGAGGTGCTTTTAAAAGGAAATAGTGTATACTCATTGATGCACATGGTATTTATCCTGTGTTACAGGTGAGAATATCAGTGAAGACTAGGGCAGGATCATTCTCAGTTTTTTCCTTCAGGTCTTCATCCTTTTCTACCAAATGTGCTTTTATTTATTTATTTATTTATTTTAATTTTTTGGTACCAGGGATTGAATCCAGGGGCGCTTCACCACTGAGCTATGTCCCCAGAGGAGGCCCCCCTTTTATTTTTTTTAAATTTTGAGATAGGGTCTGCTAAGTTTCTGAGACTGACTTTGAACTTACGAACCTCCTGCCTCAGCCTCCCAAGCCACTGGGATTACAGGTGTGCACCTTTGCACCTGGCTCAAACATGCTTTTCTGAGTTGAGGACCAGATCAGTTCACCCACCTTGGCAGGGCAGGCCAGGCCTGTGGGAAACTTGGACTTCTTGCTCTATCACATGCTCCCTTATGTCCTGTGCTCTTGTACTTGTGAGTTTTTGTGTTTGCTGGTCCTTTCTCATCATGGTTTTCCTTCCTGACACACCTCAAGCATCATTGTGTTTGGGAAACTATATTGTCTATCCTATCCCTCCCTCCTTTGGCCTGTTGGTATTGGTGTGGCACCTTGTGTAGAGCTGGATTTTGCTTCTGGTTCCTTTGGGTTGTAATTGTTCCTTCACTTATGTCAGCTGATGGGACTTCCAACCCTAGTGCTGGTCTAGTGCAGTCCCCCAAAAGAAGCATAATTAGTGATTGTTGGCTTATGCCTGTGGTTCCTTAACTCAGAGTATTAGAATCACATGGAAAGCTTTTTTAAAAACATAGGTTCTCTAAAGAGTCTGATATAGTTATTTTAGAATAGGGTCCCAGAATCTGTATTTTGAAAAACTCCCTATTGGTCATTCAGATGCATAGTTACATTTAGGAACCACCAAGTTCTGCTAAAGCATATGTATTAGTTGTAGGCTGTGGGACTGTATTAGTCTGTTTTGTGTTACTACTGTAACAAAATTATGTGGGACTGCGTGCTTATCAAGAAAAGAAGTTTATTTAGCTCATAGTTTTGGAGGCTGAAAGTCCAGACTCCATACTCCTGGTTCTGGTGAGGCGAGGTCCCCTTTCACCATCCATGGCAGTGGCATCACAGTGAGAGCACACTGGAAAGAGAGATCACATTGCCACACAGAAAAGCAGACTGTGATGCAGGGGTTACACTTGCTCTCATAGTAACTTGTTCTCACAAGGATTAACTCAGGGTCCCATGAAAACTGCCTTAATCCCTTCTGAGGCAGTTACCCCAGTGACCTGAGGACCTTCCGCTTGGCCCCACCTCTTAAAGATCCACCACCTCCCAATATCACTACAGTGAGGACAGAGCCTTCAACACTTGAACCTTTCAGTGATAAAACCATAGCCGGAACCATGATCCTCTTAAGGTGTCTTAAGTGCAGTTTGTAAAATCCTTTCATTTATACATGTGGGACAAATAGAGAGTGGATACAGTCCTTTTAGGATGGGGCATGCTTTGTGAAGGAGCAAGCCTTTCTCAAAGCTCTCTGCTCAGTGAGCAGAATGAAGGCAGAATTGGCCCTGCGAACTAATTTGAAGTCACTGTGTTGCCATAGAGATGTTATATAGTGTTGAAGGAGATTAGGGAAATCACATCGTAAATTATCAGAACATATGGCTTCCAATTTAACACTCTCCTAGTCCTTAATCTTTACAGATACTTAAAAACACTGAAAATATTAATTCTTTGACCTTTTACCTATGGAAATGACAGAGTTCAGATTGACTAAGGTCTAAAATGGGTAGTAAGTATGCCACAGAGCAACACTAAATGGCGGTGGTGTAAGATAGGGGTGGTATTTAAGGTCTTTTAGTACCCTCTTTAACTCTGCTTTCAGAAACCACATCTAATTTGTTCCTTTTTTTGCCAGCTCCTGTTGACAGATTTCATACTTTTTTGTTATTACCATCTTTATTATTGCAGGACTGGGGATTGAACCCAGGGCCATACACATGCTAGGCAAGCATTCTATCAATGAGTTACACCTGTCCCTTTCCCTTCTTATTTTGGTAGCATCAGTCAGGAATAATTTGTGTCTCCTGACTTGATAGAAATTGCTGGTGAGAAACATTATATCATCATTTTAGATTCAGGCCACATATTCACTTCCAAGGTGTTTTTATATTTGATTAGCCAAATAAAGGGTATTTTCTATTAGAAGACCTGTTGAAAAAAAAATCATTTTTCTTTTCTAACCTGGGACTGATGTGCATTACTTAAAGATTGAATAACATGTGACTGTATCATGAAGGACAGTGACAGTCTCTTGCAAGGAGCTGCAATCCCACTGGAGTTCAGGCAGATACATACTCCTACATGCACCCTGTTGCTTATTGTTTACAGTGTGAGGCAGACCAAAGTGGGTGTGTGCCTAAAACACTTCAAACTAAAGAAGTGACAGCCTTATTAGTATTACTAAAAAATTCAATAAAATTTATCTTGGTTTTGAGGTACTTGTAGTGACACATGTTAACATAAGTTTTCGAATTGTTCATTCTCACATGCTCTAAGTATTTGAGAATCTTAACAGGCTCTCCCTACATACATTTTTATTTCTCATGTTCCACACATTAATTGTTATTTGTAAAAGAAATTAACAAGTAAGATTTCTAGTTTCCAGATAGTCCTGAGTTGTTCAAGTATGAGTGTGTGTTAAACTGAGTCCAGACATTCCCAGTGGTGGCTACTTCTCTGATTCCCTCTCTGCCCACATAAGTACCCTGTGTTCCTTGCACTGATGTGGGTTCTGATGCCACTTAGTAGTGGGACACAGGCCAGTTGAGAGCCTTACTCTATTGTAAGTAGTAATTCCTTGTGGAGATGATTCATTCAGGTTAACTTAAGTCCTGTGATCCTTCTATGTCATTGCCAGACACATTGCTTCAAACGTGCCTGGTGATTATATCAGAAGCATCTGAAAGACAGTCTTAACAGAAGGGCTCAGCCATTACTGAAGCAAAGGGGAAAATGTGGGGGCAAGTCACAGTTTCTTTGATGAGTGTGTCATGCCATACGGCAAGGTTGGCTCAACCCCCTAGTAACTGTCCTGCCACACCAGCTTGAATGAATTAGAATGAATGAATGAATTAGAATGGATGATTGAGCTACATGACTTGAGGAGAGGCTGTTTGGTTTTGTAAAATCACATGTCACGGTAATGAGGAGAGACTGACAGCAGTGTCTGCTCTAGAATCTGATGTGTATTAAGGGCAGGAAGGCTCTGTTGCACCAGGCCTAGGATCTTGTTTTTCTGAGATTTAAACAGTGACCTCTCACCGACTGGGTAAGTGTTACTTTTGCACAGGGTTTCGTCCCAGGAGTTGATGTGGGGTATTTTCCCCTGTGTTATTCCCTGGTTTGTTAGTTAGCCTTGCAGGAGAAATTTCCTCGTTGGAGTGCCAGTGTGCTTAAGTCAAATTCAGTTCTTCACAGACAGGTCCCGTGGCCTGAAGGGTTGGTGTCATTTGCCAACCCTAATGAGTTATTTCAAAAAATACCAAATGCATAAAGGCTCCTGGGAACCATGGATCTGGAGCACACACACACCATCGGAGAATGGATGGCTATTTCCAGTTGGACTCAGAATGTGCAGTCAGCCATCTCTGTAAGGGAAGGGCACACTCCAGGAAAAGGTGAATTAAAGCAGTCTCCCCAACCCCATGCCACTCCGTTAAGCTTCCCAGGAGGTACATCTACTTTTCTCCTTCCTGTTGACCATTCATCTTTCTTTTTAGGGCTCAAAGGGACTTTCCTCTGTTGAGAGTGACTCAGCCAGAGGTCGTTTCATTGTCCCAGCCTTTCCGGGCAGCCTCATCTACTCATAAGTAAGCTTTTCCAAAAGGCTCCTGAATGCCAGAAATAGCTGTCACAGATACCGTCTTCTAGAGCTGTGCTAACTCTTACTGGTGGTATCGTTCTTAGCCCTCTGTGTCTGGGTTTTTTAGTTTCCAGAGTCTGTGTAGGCTGCCAAAATGGTTGGCAGCTTCTGGGGGCACATTCACTGAATTCAGTCTTCATGAATTAATGAATGAATGTCTTTCTTCCCTAAATGGACTCTGCCCTTCTTAACCCATCTTTTTCTTGTTTCTTGCTTTTTCCTGTATTTGTCTTATCTTTGTTCTTTGCCCACTTTAGATGCACAGTTACACTAATGGCCATTGCCAAATTTTGCTAAAGGCAATTAGAGAGGTAGGAGTTTTATTTCTGGGACAGCAATTTATGGGATGCTCCCTGAAGAGTCTGCCAGATTCTGCATTGGCCCCTAAGTCCAGTCTTAATCTGGAAGGGAAGCAGTGCCCTCAGAGGCTGGCTGTTCTCTCTTCTGCCCTGAGTCTTGAATCTGAGCAGTCTCCACCTGTTCCCTTCCTGTCTCTGCCCATTCACCTCTTCACCTAGTAGGTCTTCTGACTGATTCTCTATCTGCTCAACCCTCCCCCCTTTAATCAGTTTTATCTAATTTAAAATTTGCACTTGTAATGACCTTAATGAAGTTGGTTTAACAAATAAACCTGATCATTCTTTTCTGGGGGATAACTTAATCTCTTTCCCTAAATAATGTTATTTCTCAAGAATTGACTACAGATTTTTTTTTTTCTTTTGGTACCAGGTATTGAACTCAGGGCACTCAACCATTGAGCAACATCCTCAGCCCTATTTTGTATTTTATTTAGATATAGGGTCTCACTAAGTTGCTTAGTGCCTCACCATTTGCTGAGACTGACTTTGAACTTGCGATCCTCCTGTCTCAGCTTCCCAAATCACAGATTACAGGCATGTGCCACCACACCCAGCTAATTCTTAATATTTTGTTTTCATTGAAGCTAAATCTATTTGTGCCTCGGGCATAACACACAGTTGGTGCTTCATAAATGTCTGTTTAATGAATGAGCAAGGGAACACTGCATCCCCCAGGTCCAGCAGTCAGTTCTCCTTTTTGTCTCAGGAGGCTGATGTTCAGTGGAACTATTGAGTCAGTAGACTTGGGCTAGAAGCCCAGACATTGTATGGTACAATGTCTTCCCCAGTAGAAATTTGAGAGAGGGGGAAGAAAGAAAGAAAGGGAGACAGCACAGTCTTGGAAATGGGGTGTACACATGAAATAGTATGTATAGATAGGCATGGAAAGGAAGGATTGATAGAAAAACCTGCCCCTCTTCTTGTTGTCTGTGTTCACCTCGGTGCTTTCCACTTGTCTAGTGTTGTTTTCTGTTACTAATTAGTTGAGTCCTCAAGCTCCATGCCTCCTTCTTGGAAATGTGTCTCTGGGTGATCCTCCAGTCTCTAGATGGACCAAGTGCGCCATAGGCTAATCAGTATTTGCTGATTGATTATGGGGTGTGTTAGTCACACTGGAGGGTGAAGCATTAATAGCATTATCATTTTTCCTTTAGGACTTAGGATCCAATTGCTGCTGAATGTTTTATTTTTAACAAGTCAGTTTTCTAATAAGTGGATTGTAGAAAGGTAACTTGAGGGGAAAAATAGGATTGGAAAGATTTCCTAAGCTCTTTGGGAATAATTTTTATAGGATCATTTTTCATAAGCCGGTTTAGAATGTTCTGGGTCCTGCTCTCTCTCCCCTTTTCTGTCCCTCACTTTGTTTCCTGGGACTTGCTCCCACTCTCTCACCCTCTGGAGGTTTTATGTGTGTCAGCCTCAGAGCAGGCACAGGACCTTTTAAAATGATACACATCAATAGGAGGCCAACCCAGATTTTCATAAATAGGACACATTGTTTCCATTAAGTAGGATTTCAGAAGCATTCTGTTTAAACAAAAGTAGTTTTAAGGAAAGATGACCAATGTCTAAATCTTAACCCTGTTGTGATAGGGCTTGCCAGAATATTGGCACTAGGAAATGCTGATTTTTGGGACCTGCCTTGGATGAACTAGAACTTCCACAGATATTATTGAGGGAGAGCTCTTAGGGGTCAGATATGTGCAAGGTCAGGGGATTGTTGACTGGGAAGGCTAGGTGTACCTGGAAGGAGGTTCCCTAGAAGTGGACTCATTCCAAATAGGCACAGGAGCTGTTTCTAGCAGCATTTGCTTCAAGGAGGTAACTTAGTTTTTTTTTTTTTGTCCACAAGTGAAACCAAGTACTCTTGCTTTACCTATCAAACATTTATTTATTATTTAATAAAGAGCAACTTAAATCTCTTCTGTAAGTTCTTACTGATGATTTTCCTTTTTATTTGTATTCAGAATCAACTAATAATAAACAATGTGGTACTGAAAAGATATTCAAAGCCATAGTAAATCGGGAAGGGAAGAAACAAAGATGGGATTTGCAATCATTTCTGGCATCGTCCTTGAAAAAATTTGTAGATGTCTTCTATTTGTAAAACTGAAAAGAAGACTGAAGGGCAGTGGAAACTGGCTGCATTCACAGGTGTAAACATCCATAGCCTCACAGTCAAGCACATCGTTAGTGGCATCCTTTCTCACTGATTTCATGGGTCTGGTCCATGAGGAGTGCAGGTGTCACATGCTCAATTCATACTGGTGGTTGAATCCAGGGTGCTATACACAGAGCTACTTCCCCAGTCCTTTTTATTTCTTATATGAGAACAGGTGTTGCTAAGTTGCTGAGGACCTCAAACTTGCCATCCTCCTGCCACATGCTACTGAGTAACTAGAATTATAGATGTATACCAGTATGCCTGGTTTTATAAGGAATTTTATGGTGTTCATAGCAAGAAATACACTTTAAGTTTCCTCTGAAGTCCCTCAAAATAAGCTGGGCATGGTGGTGTATGCCTGTAGTCCCAGGGACTTGGGAGGCTTAGGCAGTGAAATTGCAATTTGGAGGATAGCCTCAGTAATTTAGGGGAGACCCTGTCTCAAAAAGGGTTGCGGATGGAGCTTGGTAGAAAAGTGTTCCTGGGTCCAATTCCCAGTAACCCTTCACCACTTCCAAAAAAAGTCCCTCAAATAGGGAATACCCATATAGGTGACCTAAATAGATAATTCGTACAAATACATTACTCATAATATTTTTAAAATAGAAGATTCCCAGTGAATCTGAATATTTGTCAACAGGATGGACTTATATATAGCCTGGTATAAAACTCTTCATTTTTCCTTGTAGTTGATTTTCAGAAGAGTTGATAACCATTTTATTATTATCATGTATTAGGATATTTTGCTTTTCTCTTGCTTTGGGACTGTTTTCTAGTGTTGGAAGTGCTTGTGTGTGTATATCTTCTTTCAGTTCCTTCTGACTTGGAATCCTGCACTTGTAGCTAGTATTCAACTTGTTTGACTGTTTCTTGGCTGCTTTACCTTGTTGGTGAGTGCCATGGTTTGCTATCATTTGCAGTTTTGCATTTAAATTCATGCTATTGTATATCCATATTATTCATCTTATTGTTCTTTGTTTCAGCCTGCTTTTTCAACTTGTGTTGAAATGCAGAGTATTTTTGGAAGTATCATCATAAAACCCAATTCGGTCTGATGGTCCCATCCTGGGGCAGACCAGGTTCTATGTCTACAGAGTGGAACAGGAGCCATGGAGCAGGCAGGTCTTGCCAGCTTGCCCACCTACATCTGATGGCCAATTCTGGGAGTCACTAAATGTCCTTTGTAGCCAGTGTCTTCTGAGCCACTACTTAGAAGTTTCCTTTTTTGACTAGTACTGTTTGTTGCTTTTTAATTGGGTTATTTGAGGTGAATGCATAGTTTAGATTTCTTGTTCTTTGTGTTCGAAGGAATTAAAGGGAAATTTAAGATGTCTGGATCTGCTTGTGTTTGTCACCTCTGTTGTGTTCTTAATGTGCAGTGAGACTGCTTCTTTTCTTTTTCTCTTTTTAGATGGAAGATTTCACATTTTTGCTTTTACATACAGTTCTCAACAGCATAAAAGTATAGTATTTTTAAGAAACTGTTCCCATACTTCCATTTCTTTGATTTTATAGGATGGTATAATTTCTCATGGGTATAGATGGATTATGTCTGAGTACCTCTCATTGATTACAGGTTTTATTGATAGTGATTAAAGTGAATGATCTGACTTCAAGAATGGGAAATTTGGGTTACTGTTCTGACTTCACTCCTGAGTCCCAGAAAATAGCTTGCCCTGTTTAACAGTGTTTGTTTCTCTTGTGGGCAATTATCAGGTCTTTAGTGTTCTTTGTTTTATTCCACTGTATGTTTGAATTCTTCTCATAAAACACATAGTAGTGAAATGCAGTGACTCGTTTGTCCTTATTTTGTGCCATAGTGATATTAACATTTTCTAAACCTCTTGATTGTGAGTTCTTAAAGAAAGAATCACCCACCAGTATATTCAGATCTCTCTTTGGAAAGTTAAAAGTGATAAGTACGTAATGGTATTTTAGGATTAGCTTGAAAATATATGTAAACTGATAGGACTTGGATCATACAGTTGGTGTTGTGAGCAACTGTAGAGTGATTTGGTAACCAGACAAGGCATTTTAGAAAGGGCTTATTATTCAAAGCAAATGACAATTCATAGGCAAAAGGAGAAAGTTGTTTAGAAAAGCACAGCTCCAGGTGATTTATTGGAAAGCAGTACAGTTGGGGAGAGGGAGGAGGAGGACATAGGGGATTAGAAATCAGGCCACTTTTTAGGCACTTAGGGAAATGACTTATGGAACTCACTTATATTCCTGGGGTGAGTTTTTTGTATTTTATACAAACCAGCATTTCTGTTGTAATATGTTTTGGAACTTTTTTTCCTCCCCTTCTTGAAGTTTCGTGTTGGGCATCTAAAAGAGAGAATAATAGAGAAGTTATTTGTGATAGCTTTATAATGTAGAAAATAGTTAGCTTTTTTCTTTTTTAACTAAAAAAGAACGTGGAGAAAGTATAGTAGGTTGTATATACTATGGTTAAAAAATTTTAGTTTTTGCTTATTCTTTGCTTTCAGTAATCTTTAGCCAATCACTGAACTCTTTAGTTTATCCATTATTTAAAACTATTGTTGCAATTCATTATGCATTAAAGCACTTTTTGAACACTTATGTTCTAAGAAATCACTAGAAGTAAAATTTCTATTAAAGTTGATTTGAGGTTCTTGACAGTTTATATATATGTGTGTGTATATATATGTAGAAACACATTTACTTCTTTATTCAACCATTTGCATTAAAAATTACAAAAATGTATGCACCTCTATATAACAATATGCCATTTCAGCAGTAGATGAAATTGATGGAGATGCAATATTAGCAATTCTAAATAATGAAGAATTTGTTGAAACTTGCCCCTATTTCAGCATTTCAGTTCTTAAATTGAATCTATCCTTGCCATAGAATCAAATATTATAGAGATGTTATAAGGAGAGGATTGGAAATTCTTAGAATCCTAGGGTATTTGTGATAACTAAGAATGTTCAAAAGACTCAGTCAAACCTGAGTTTCCCAAGAGACTAAGTAAATCAAACGTGGTTTTGTTACTACTTTAATGTGTATGACTACAAAGAATTGATTGATGTTCAACAAAAAACTGCATATATAGCAAATTATTATACTTTTGTAAAAGAAACAAAATATATCTTAAAATCTTTCCCAAAACAGTGCATTATAAGAAAAACCTATTGGCTAAGTCTCTCATTGGTCCCTGTAAGTACTCTCTACTTTTGACCAAAACTGCAGTCACACAAACCTTAATTTTTCAATGTTTGAAAGATTATAAAATTGCAGCATTTTAGGTAATGTTGTCTTGCTAAACTTGGTAACATTTAAATGTAGATGTAAGCTGAGGGTATTGATAAATATTAGCCAATCCTAAAATTATTTGGGATAATAAAGGACAAATTCAGTGTTTAGCCAGTAGCAGGTTGTCTTTTTACTTGGTAGAGGCGCAGATAGAAGTCATCACGGATATATGGGGAGCTTGCTTCAGATTAATTTTTTAGTAGACCATTAAGTAAAAGTGTGTCTTAACTAGACTGTTTTTAAGGACTACTTAGTTGCTGTTCCTGGGTATTTTTTGGTCTTAATCTTCTCTGGTTTTAAGATTAGCAGGTAAGAAAGAAAGGAGGGAGAGGGAGAAGGGGAGGGAAGACAAATGGTTGGTCATAATTAGGTGTGTGCACTGAGAGTGGCTTTTGCTGAACACTTCCATGGTCATGTTATAGGGTTACACAAACATATTTATACATACTCCCCTTTTGTTTTGCAAAAGTGCAAAGGTGTAACAATCCTTTTCCTCCTTCTTATATTTTGAAACAAAACAAAAACATAAGTGCACTGAAAAGCTGAAGGAATGGTGCAGCACGGCCTTTCCTCCTGTTCATCAGGACCCGGACAACCATAGCACCATTACCAAGCTATGAATTACTTTTACTTAAAGCAAAGCAAAGGTTGGTGGTGTTTGAAAAAGATTGTGCATATTTTTGTTTTCATTAGTCTTGAGGGTTGATTTTGAACTTTAAGACTAGCACCACAAATGGATAGCCAAGCAGGATTCACCTGTGAGATGTATAAAATAGACTCAGAAGTAGAAATGCACAGACAAATCTGCATCCTGATTTAAACTAAATCAAGTTCCAGAGTCACTAAACAGTATCTTAGAGTATTACAGCAACCCTGTTGTTCAGAAACAATGGTAACATTCACCCTCCAGCATGGACCTAGCATGCAGAATGAAGCCCTTTCTGTTTCTGCTCCGTATTAATGGAGTGGAATATGCTAACAGCAGTCGATTAAGCCCAAACTTAGCAACTCTAACCAAGCAGAAACACATGAGGTAACAATAAAAGGAGCAGTGGTATCAGTGTTGGCACAGTGAAGTGCAGAATGGCGTCACTGAGGCAGAAGTGTGTTTAAAGAGTTTTGGATTCAGTCAGGCAGGTGGAGTTTAGTGTGGGGTAGGTTGAGGGATAAGAGGATTTCATTCTTACAGGAGGGATATATTTTGGAGGTGGAAGCACACGTTTGCAAACTGCCACATACAGCAACACAGTGCTGTATTGAGGCAGGTGCTGATGGCACCAGAGTGGACTCTGGAACAGCCAGCCTTTGCATTGAGGGATCCGTGCTGGAGTGGAGGGTCACACCAGCCTGCAGTGTAAGTTGTAGGGAGGAATGGGACAGCCCACCCACTGGCCTTTCCAATGGCTTTCAAACCTTTGCAGGCAGCAAAATGCCTTTAAAAGATACTTGTTTTAGGGGAAACCTGTCATTATGCATATGTAGTGATCAGAACATTATGGTTTTGAGTGAGGGTGGTGGGATTTCTTCCTCCCCTTCCCTGCAGCCTTTAAGTGATCCATAGTTTAACTCACTGAACAGTTATCTCAGATGTTTACATGTGCTGTGTTCTTAACTAGTCTGAACCACTAATCAAAGTCATCTTCATTTAAAGAAGAAATATGCTCTATTGTAAGGATCCTAGGAGAATCAGATAAGTATTTGGGGTGCCCTTCTTTCAGTAAAAATAGAATTATAAGCTCCACACTTATGACAGATTTACGAGACCAACATCACTTACTTACAATATCATCATTTTAGTTTTCTATGTTTGCCTATTGTTAATTAAAAGCAATAACACCGACATAAAAGTGCAGAAGTTTAGTTTTGTTTTCCACATGTAGATTAGAAATGTCTGTCTTTGTGACTCTTGTCCTACAGATTAAATATAGAGACACTTGCTGCCTGTACATTTTGATTGAGTTCTTAAAATACAGTTTAACGGTGCCAGAATAACCAGCAATGAACACCAAAGGCTACATGTAAGCTTATGCAAGACTGTTTTAGGAAAGTAAGACAAAGGAATATGTTTGCTGACCTTTCAGCATCACCAGTGTATGGATTCTTCATGTGCTTAAAAGGTCTGCTTTATAGTGCTGCTGATTTAAAGAAAAATTAGCTCGAATTGCCATCCATCCATGTTGATGTCACCCTCTGTGGCTGTGGTTAACACTTCCCAAGTTGAGTCGACACATGAGCAGTTTCTGTGCTGTTGGTGCCTGATGTAGGCTCTCTTTTGTTTGCTGGAGCAAAAAAGGGAATTTATTACAAGTGTATAGGGGCCTCTCAGCTAACTCCAGGAGGGGGGTGGAGTAACTTTGCCTTTCTCTAAGAGGAGCTATTGGGGTGGAGGGGAGACTGGAAAGCCCTAAAATAGCTGCAACGTTTGTTTCTCCTTAGGAGTTCATTTTGTGTCTGCCTGCCTGCCTGTCTCTTACCCAGTTTTAGCTCACTTTCATAGTTCAAGAATGGATGGGTTGGAAACCCTGAAAAATTTCAGGTTTCTGATAGTCCATTTTGGATCAGGTGTCTTTTCTGGTCAGCTATGGTCAGGGGCATATAGAACATACTGGTCTGCTGGTCTGAACTTTGAGAGAATATTCTGCAGCAGAATTTATGGTCACTAGTTAAGAAGTTGTTTTTCGATGATTTTGTTTTTGTTTTTGTTAAATCACATTTCCCCCAAAAGTGGAGATCGAAAAGCCAAGTGAGTAACCGTGTCTATAGTAGGGGTTTTTGTCTGGAGTCAAGACATGAATTTCAATGGGGAAGGAATTAATTGCACCTTTATTTTCATGGATCTTTAACGAAATACAGTATTTCTTTGAATTGTGAATATAATGCTTTAGTTCTAGTCATATATGTGATTTGTCGTCAATGGGTATCACAATAACATTAGTTATTGCATAGCTTTCAAAATATCATTTAAAATCATCACCACATCAAAATTACAATAGTAACTAAGCTGACCACCAAATCTTTTTATTTAATGTATAGTAAACAAAATATGTTTTGCTTTAAAAATTTTGCTAACTTTTAAAGATACGATTGGTTTTCTGTTTAAGTTTCTCCATTTTATGTACTTAAAAACAGTATTCTGAGAAGGGGCCCATATTTCACCAGACTGCCACTAGTTAGAAATATACAGTTACCAACAGACTGCTAATTGAGATTGAGATCATCATTTTCTTTTTATGCTTGTGAGGATTCAGAAATTTCTGGAAGTTTTCTGATTTCCTGCCACTTTTCTCCACTCTTTACTTAGAACTCCTTTATCCCTTTCTATAAATCCTGCTTCCTTTTATCTTTTAATATCTAGTAATAGATCCATTTTTTGTTGTCCTTTGCATAAATTGCACATCATTTGGAGTGAGGATTCTGGATTACTGTAGTATTACATTTAGAGATATGCCAGATAAAGCTAGGTCTTGGAGTATAACCTCAAGATATGGAAATGTGATATATTTTTCAAACCTGTATTTCTGAAGGATGAGAGTGGTGGAACTCAGATAAAAGTCCACTTAAATCTACCTGAGTATTTTAAATAAAATTAGTTTTATCACCTTGAAAATTATATGAATATTTTAGAAACTCCTTCAGATGATAATATAGTCTTTTTTTTTTTTTTTTTTAGTATAGTATATTGTAGATCCATTATTTATGACCTCAGTGACATATATTAGTCATGGAAATATTCAGGGTACCTGCTCTTGGTTTGAGGAGAGATAACTGTGAAAGCTCAAAAAAAAAAAAAAAGTTATAGTAAAAACCTGTGTCCTTTGCTTCAGAAGTGCTGATTTGTGAAGAGTGAGGATCAATACTTTTGGGGATAACAAATATCAAGCATGACTCTCCTTTAACAGTACATCTAGACTGTATTGTCTGGAGTAGGGAGTGAACTCATTGGCAGAGTGTGTGCTTAGCGGTGGAGTTCCTGGGTTCAGTCTCCAGCACTGGGGAGGGGGGGGAAGCTAGTCTCTGCCAATTCCTTACCAAACAGGACTTAAAATTCAGAAATAATGAACCTTTCAAAAGTAACTTTTTGTTTGTCTGTGTGCTTACTACCAAATAAGTGGACAGAGGCAAAACATTTATTCTTCGAAGCATAGTCACTTGAAAATTTGGTTCTGCATTTATAGCCACTGAATATTTTACATACAAATTTACAGGATTGATATTAAGATATGCTCATTTTAGAAATAAATGACATGACCACTAAATTTAGTTTTTATAGGAACGTTTGGGTTAACACAGACCTCCTCTGCGGAGGTTTTGTATGTGCCAGGTCACAGTGCCACAGGTCTCTGGCAGTACCTGGGGTGAGTCTCAGAGCTTACAGGAGGGAGCCTGCAGGGAAGTGCAGGGCCAGGACTTTGTTCTGGAATGCACCTGAGTGTAGAAAACAAATTAATATTCATGTTATATACTGGGAAAAAAACTTTTATAAATAAATCACCACATGTAAGTTTTGTTTTTAGTGACTTATATTTCACAGGTTTATGTGTTTTTTTTTTTTCTTTTTATGGAACTGGGGATTGAACTCAGGGGCACTCGGTCGCTGAGCCACATTCCCAGCCCTATTTTGTATTTTATTTAGAGACAGGGTCTCACTGAGTTGCTTAGGGCCTTGCTAAGTTGCTGAGGCTGGCTTTGAACTCACGATCCTCCTACCTCAGCCTCCCAAGTTGCTGGGATTATAGGCATGCGCCACCGCGCCTGGCAGGTTAATGTTTTTGATAATAACTGGAATATAAGCAGACTTACTGGAAATTTCCTTTTCTTTGTGGGAATTTTCAGACCCGGAGGTCTTCCCTGTTGCTGTGCTTCTGGCGTTGTGTGCATTTCACGATAATTCCTGGTGTGTAACACAGGGAGGAGGTGGGGAGAAAGAGAGGAAGGGAGGGAAAAT
Organism: Glaucomys volans; assembly: GCA_020662805.1. Classification (NCBI taxonomy): domain Eukaryota; kingdom Metazoa; phylum Chordata; class Mammalia; order Rodentia; family Sciuridae; genus Glaucomys; species Glaucomys volans. Next base: position 471,677 of record JAJEJO010004574.1, on the reverse strand, counting down.
ATTGCTGGAGTAAGTTGCCTTCCACTTTGGCTGGCTCCCAGGACCAGGGCTCCATGGAGAGGAAGAACCCCTCTGTTCCCTGCCCAGAACTAGGTAGCTTAGGCATGTTCCTCCTGTTGATTGCTGAGTGTGTTGGCTGCGTGAAGGAGGGACTAATGTGCATCTTTATGTAAATGTAAGACTTCTCTGGAATTTCTACAGGCCCCTGATTACAGATTTCAACAACAAAAAAAGTGGTGGTTATAAAACATGGGTTGGCTCTGTTTCTAACACACTGCAAGTATTTTATCAACATTGTTTGCTTTTTCCATTTAGGTTGTTTTAATTTGTTGTTTACTATTTAATGTTATAGATGACTGTTGGTGGTGGCTTGTTGTTTGTTTTAAACAGATACTCTACCCGATAATTCTTGATGTTCATGATGTAATTCTTCATTTTCCTACTACTTTTAACCATTATTCTCCCTCTGGTAGGGCAGAGATTCCATTGGCCCTTATTGCTTTAGATAAGCCAGCCAGAAGCAGGTGAGTGGTATGTGTGGTGCTCAGACCACACAGCAAGGGCTGAGATCACTATAGGTGATCCTTGTCAGTGCTGGAGTGCTGGGACTTAAAACGGAAGAGAAAATAATGTTCAAGTTCACTGATTAGCCAAAGTTTGCTAAGATTCAGCTTTTGAGAACCATGTGTTGAGAACCTTGAGAGCCCTGGTGTGGTGTGGTTAGAGAGCCCATCCTGCTTGGGATTCAAGGTAACCAGTGTTGCCCTTGAGTGTGGATGCTTCTGTAGCTGGCATTCCTTAGTGATAGGCTGACTGTAAGGTTTGTTTGTCCACAGAGATGGAACAGCAGGGGTGAACTGGGACTGTCCTGTCAATCTAGGTGGATGGTGACTCCACTTCCTGACCAAGGACTGATAATCTCACTATGCAGAGGGCAGGAGTCATGTTACAATGCTGATGATTCCCTGTGATAATTTTTTTGTGTTTGTGGTTTATCCATCACTTGGCTAAAATGATGCCAATCTAATCCTGGACACATCCAGACAAAGATAGTTGCCAAGAGTGATCAGAGAGATGATGCTGAGTCAGAAGCTCCCGTCAGTAGTGTTCTGTTTGAAAACAGGCCTCCAGTACATTCAAAGAGACCCCCTCCTCTTAGCCCCTGGAGTGGCTGAATCACTCATTTTGTATGTGAGCTAAGTGTGACTTGAGCTGTGAATCAGGATTTGTCAGCATTGGGGACCTGGCTTGCAGCCTAACCTTCTTTACAAGAGCTCAGAAGGGGGTCTTTGTCTACCCTGCCCCATAGAACCACAGGAGGCACTGGTGAAAAAGGCTCACTCTCTCTGTCTCTCTCTGCCTCCCCTTAGGAGTGAGTCACAGCCCCCTCTGCCCTGGACAGTCTGTCAGCATTCTTGGACCTCCTGGGTCTAGAGTTCCAGAATGGGGAGAAAACCCTGCCGGGTAGTTAGATCCCCTGAATAAAACCCTGGCAACTTCTTTACTGTATATTAGAGGAATTATTCTGTGTTTGTTCTCAATTGTCTTGCAGTACTAGATTGCAGATTTAAAACTATCTAAAAATAAAAACTCTTTTTCCTTCAGGATTCTTCAAATTTAAACATTTAGATATGCTAATCAGTAGCAGTCTGTGTTGAAACATGTCTTTCTCTCTTAATCTGGAATTTATACATATTTTATGCCTGTTGAATTTCACCTGATTTTTTCAGAGGTGTGCTGGGTACCTTAAACAACTATAATATAGACGTGGCAGAAATCTATGCATTACATTCCCTAGTTTTCTGGCACATCCTGAAATAACCTAAATAAAAAGTTGGTTACATGTGGGTATTTTCAGTCTCTCTGGCCTGAATTTCCAAACTGATCATTGCATACTGCCTGGAGCTTCCTTATTCTCATTGGATTAAAAAGATTATTTTGAAGGGGATTGGGCAAAAGAGGATAACTGACTTTACCATGCTTTTTTTTTCCCCCTTCTAACTGTCCTAAGAATATTGTGTTGCTAAATGAGAACTGTCAATATTCTTACCTAAAGTTTGTTGTTTTCTAAAAATATAACCTAAATTGCTCTTTTGTAAGAATCTCATTTTTAGCTTCTAAAAAACTCCACAAAGGTAGGATATGTGTTAGAATGGTCTGATCTTTGAATAGATTTAATTTTCTCTTGAAATTTATTATTTGAGTTGTTTTATCTTTTTACCTGTGCTAAAATATTTATTTTGTCCAGTGAAATGCTAAAAGTTGGGATACAAAGAACAGGCAAGAAGAATGGTGTCTATGCATATGTACTTTTACAGATTTCCTTAGTTCCATTATAGGTGGTGTTATTATTTTTTATTTTTAGATGTAGATGGACTTGATTGATTGATCGATTGATTGTGGTGCTGAGGATTGAACCCAGTGTCTCACACGTACTAGGCAAGTGCTCTCCCACTGAGCTACAACCCCAGCCCCCATTATATGGATTATTAAAAACCAACCGTGGAATATTATGGTGCATTTTTTGTTTAGTTCTGTTAGTTTCCTTTGTCCTCCTACCTCTTCATAGGACATACAACTAATATTGCACCCTGCCTGTGCAGGTGTTTGTGTATGTGCTGGGGACTGCACACAGAGCCACATGCACGCTATGCATGTGCTCCACCACTGACCGTAACTTTGTCCCAGCCTTGAGAAAAAGAGAAAGGAGGAGTTTAGCTCCCATGGTCTGTCCTTGTGGAGTCCTCCACTGAGCCTTTCCTGTGGAGGTTCTCACGGACCTTGCCACTGTCCCTCTGATGTGAGAACACTGCTCTTCTCTCCATTTCATAGATTAGGAAAGAAAAGCTCAGAGACATTAATCCACTTTGTTTGCTTAGGGTCACAAAGCCAGTGAGTGTAGACATGTTGGATTCTAGACGTAGTGCTGAAGCTTATTGTGTTATTCTTTGGAATTGCGTTGCCTTTCTTAAGTTTTATTGTTTCTTTCAGCTAAGCTTTCCATCATGGGTTGTGGGTAGAGAGGTCTATCGAGGTATGTAGAACAAAGGTTATACGCGGGTTCCAGCCTGGACATAGTGGCACAGAGAGGAGGAGATCCTGAGGGTTGGGCAAACTGGGTGGGAGGAGAGCAGTGAGTCAGGGCTGGTGATGGGAACAGTGGCCAAGGACCTGGCGTGGACAACCCTGGCTATGCAGGTGTCTGCAGCTGCCCTTGCAGCTGAGCATTCTCCTGGCAGGAAACTGGTTGGTGTGTGATTTCCAGAGGAAAGTGGGCACCAAGGAGAGGGCACAGGCACATCCACACAACCAGTGCTGTTCTTGGTTACTGATGACCATGGCCTCCAGTTCTCAAGTGTATGGTTACTGTGAGGGAGACGCAACCTGAGCATGCACGCAAGCATCTCACCAGTCTGAAGACTAACCCCATGATACAGGTGGGGAAACAGGTTGAAGTCCTGTGTTGGAATTTGATCCTATCATTCTTTTATTAATTTTTTAGTTATAGATGGACACAATGCCTTTATTTTGTTTATTTTTATGTGGTGCTGAGGATTGAACCCAATGCTTCACACATGCTATGCAAGCGCTCTACCACTGAGCTACAACTGGAGCCCCAACCCCATCATCCTTTTTTTTTTTTTTTTTCTTTGGCGGTACTGGGGACTGAACCCAGGGCCTTGTGCTTGCGAGGCAGGCAATCTACCAAATGAGCTATATCCCCAGCCCCCCAACCCTGTCATTCTTAATGTAGATTAATGGTGTTTGATTTTTCCTGAAGTGTATTTTATTTTGGTCTATGAATTTTGAACTATTTGTAAATTTTTGTGATCGTAACTGATTTAAATATGAGGTATCCCCCAAATGCTCCTGTGTTAAATGCAGGAATATTCAGAGGTGAAATGATTGGATTATGAGAGCTGTAACCTAGTCAGTCCATTCTAATTTGAATGGTGGTAACTGTAGGCAGCTGGGGTATGACTGAACGAGGTAGGTTAACTGGAGGTATGCCCTTGGAAGGGTTCATTTTCCCTCCTACTCCTTCCCCTCGACTCTCTGCTTCCTGTCCACCATGAGCTGAGTACTTTTCCTCTGCTATGTCCTTCAGTCATGGTATTCTGCCTCACCTCAGGCCCAAAGCAATGAAGTCAGTTAATCCTCTGAAACCATGAGCCAAAATAAACTTTTTTCCCCTCTAAGTTGTTCTTGTTGGGTGTTTTGGTTACAGCAATGAAAACCTGAACAACACACAGCCTCTTAGGAAAGTTATCCAATTGTGGCTTTGTTTTTAGAAAATAATGTGGTTTATTTTCTTCCAGCCATTTCCTTAACAATTTCTAGGGCTTATGGCGATCAGACAGTTAAAGGTTTGGCAACTGGAACACAGGAGCTTACTTTTCATGAAAAGAGGCCTTGGGAGGTTCCTTCTGGCATGTGGCAGCAGAAAAGGTGGGTAGAAATTATGGTTGGGTCAGTTTTGCAGTTGTTGCTTCAGCCCCAAGTGGAAGAGCACACCACTGAGTTGGGGTGAGTTTTTCCTTCTTTCCCTAGATTGGGGGTTCATAAGTTGAGACTGTTGATGGGCTACATAGTCTTTGTCATCCCTCAAATTATATTCAAAAGTGTGTGTATGAGGGCATTTCCTGAGGCAATGACCACAAGTGTTAATTAGACTCAATGTGAAGAATGACTGTCACAAGCCAAAGAGGCAATTCAGACTTGGAAGAAATTCTAAAGTATAAGAAAAGCTTTTATTTTTAATCGCCTTGTTCCTTATTTTTAATCTCTTCTGTTCTTATCCCTCTACCTTAGCAATCTTTACAGGTTGAAATCTAAAACTTTTTCCATTTATTCCAGTTTGGGCTGTTGGTTAGTGTCCAGAATTGCAAAAGCTTTTTCTGCTGAGCTTTGAGATAGCTGAAGAGAGTGATCTGGTCCCTGCTGTTGTAAGCTCCTTTACATCCCCACTTTGCTCTTCTTGGGTGACTCTCATACTTCACACTACTGTGGTTCCAGAATTCAGAGCGCTCCCTAGGATGCCACTTTGACCTGTGTTTGGGAAACTGACATCTTGAGTACACATCATTGAATTTCATGTTACCACTTTCAGTTCTTCCTGTTCAAATCTGTGGACTCTATATTTTGTCTATTCCACACAGTGGTCATTCGTCTGAGCTATGTGGCCTGAGAATGTGGTAAACTGGACTTCTCTGTCTTGTCATCTTGGAGGGGGCTCCTCTGTGAATCATATAGAATACCTGGCATTTGTGTCTTTCAGCCTCAGTGAGAAGTGAATACACCTGCTTTAGTTTCTGTTGCACCATACTGAGACAGACCATGTGCCCCTGGATCTTTTTTATTTTTTATTTTTTCCTGTTATGCTAGGGATTGAACTCTGGGCTCTGCACATTCTAGACTGCTGTATTCTATTGATGGAGCTACATCCCTAGCCCCAGCATTAGATCTTAAAATCAGCCTTTGATTATTTGATAGGGATGTTTCAGCCTTGGGACAAACTTGTATCTGATAGAAATTATTATTGTAGTGTGGGTGGAATGACAAAGTTTTAGGAATGATTAGCTTATCAAGTACAATGTGGTTTCTCCTTACTTGCCCATAGACATGGCAGAAACCTCCCTTGTAATAATAGAAGCATGATTAAATGATAGTGTAAATGCTGTCTTAATTTTGTTGAGAATTGAAATATAAAAAATAGAAATTTACAAGTAGAAGTGTGGTCTTTGAGAAAATGCTATTAATTAAAAAGGATGATATTCTACTTTTTATACTTTGATTAAATCTTATGAGTTTTTAACATTTTTTTCCTAGTATATCACCTATTGAAATGTTCATTATCATTTAAAAATCCCTTAATTTCTCCTGACATACTCCCCAGGTATAAATTTGGAGTTCTGATGATTTGTTTAATCCTTCCCTGATTTTCTAGAGGATTAATTAATAAGGAAAATGGGACCAAGTGCTGCTGGGAACCTCTGCTTCAGTTCACACCTGGTTTGAAGCAGGGATGACACACTCACAGTTTGCACCCCTCCCTCTCAGCCCCTGGCCACAAGGCATTTGTCCTTTGTGGCACTTCTCCTCTGAGCTAGGACAGTCTGCTGCTCCTTCTCTTTGAGGCTAACCCCTTATCATGCCCAGGTTGATGCCTGCTTGTCTGGATGTTGTAGGAGCTCCTTGCTTAGTGAAGCCTTCCTGATTTATGCAGTTAGGTGTCTCTGAACTCCTGCAATCCCGTAGAACCTGTGTTGTAACAGGCATAGGCGCTTTTTGTGTTTTGTCTTCTCTTCATCAACCAGATTGTAACTTAAACAGTATTTTCTCTCTCCTTTCTTGAATAGCAGGTATCCAGTTAATATGAATTATGAAAAAAAATTTGTCCTTGGAGACTTGTTTTTTTTTAAACTGTTTAAAATAGGTATCAATTTATTAAAAATAACTTTCCAAGTTAAGTGTCTCTTAAATTTTTAAGTAAGTTATTACTTGTTCAATATGTCTTTCATGAACCTCAAAGCAAAAAACAAAACTCTTCCCTTCTGCCCCCAAAGCCCCTATAGAAACTCTAGTGAGGGAGTGGGGTGGGAGAGAAGAAAGAGAAACAATTTCAAAACTGCTACTTAATCATAAGAGTGTGGTTTACTGCTACTTAATCGTAAGAGTGTCGTTGCCCTTCTCCATAATGGGCTTAGCTTCAAACCTGGGCTGGGCCACATTCTCCTGCATTTTCCCCTCCCTTACTGGGGAGGCAGAGACAGAGCTGCCAGTTGTTTCTGCCTGCACTTTTTAGGATCTCTGGTGGGTGGGGGTGTTCTGGGGTGCTGAGGGCTGTGCCAGCTACTAACAATCAGTCACTGTTTTACTTTGAGTTTATTTTCTTGACAAACATTTATTTATTTATTATTTTTTAACTTTGTACTGGGTATTGAACCCAGGGGCACTCAAGTACTGAGCTACCTCCCCAGCCCTTTTTGTGTGTGTGTTTTATTTAGAGACAGGGTCTTACTGAGTTGCTTAGGGCCTAGCTAAGTTGCTGAGGCTGGCTTTGAACTTGTGATCCTCCTGACTCAGCCTCCTGAGCCCCTGGGATTACAGGCATGCACCTCTGTGCCCAGCAATAAGCATTTATTTTTTAGAAAAATTATCTAAGAAGACATGGCTTCCGAGGGAAAAATGGATTCTAGACTCCAGACAGTTCTTATTGAAGCTCTGTGATTAAAATTACAAGCTTCTGCTTAGGTGTCTCCGCTAGGGAAGACTGTGATGGGCCTTGATTTCAGGACTTCTCAGCAAATTATGCAGCAGTCCCAGGGAATCCTGCTTGTTTAGATAGTTTGTTTCCATATTTACTGAAAATCCAGGCTGTTAGTAATTAGGTGCCTTGTAGAATTTATTCTGTGTGGATTTTTAAAAAGTAATTTGTTTAGTTGTAGATGGAAACAATACCTTTATTTTATTTATTTTTATGTGGTGCTGAGGATCAAACCCAGTGCCTCACATGTGCTAGGCAAGCAAGCACTACCACTGAGCTCTACAACCCCAGCCCCTTCTGTGTGGATTTTGAAATGTTGGTGTTGAAAGAGTTTTGCAGCTCACCTTAGCCTTAGCAGTAGCAGTTACATTTTGAGAATTGAGGGGAATGCTGTGCTTTGTTTGTGTGCCCTCCCACCAAAAAGACAACTGACATTTGAAATGGAGTGTCCTGAGTCTTTCAGGTTGCCCTGTTCTGTGGTCTCTTTTCAGTCTTCTGATCACAGAGCTTCAGTTCTGCGAGGTGCCCTGCGAGGTGCCTTTCACTGCCTTGTAATCTGTTAGAGGCACTTAACCCTGTTGTTGAAGCTTTGAACAGGTGTTTTTTTGTTTTTTTGAAAAAATTATAAGGCTCAGTGTGCTGGAGCACGTTTGCATTTTCTTTTCATTAGCTCTCTTATAATTCAGGTCTATGCTGCTGTGGAGTAGTCTTACTTCCCTTGCTAGTTGTTTTTGTCCTAACAGGATCAACATGTGTAGTTTTAGAGGCAAGCATGCGTCTTAGCCTTGGTTGAATGTTCTCATTGAAAACCACATGTTTGTACACACCATTGTAGGAAGTTCTTGTTGCGGGCTACATCAGTGGGACTGGGGGGCAGTCACTTTCCCGGTGCCCTCCGTGCTGTGCTGCATTTTCCTGGGGGTTTCCATGCTCTTCTGCATGTTTGCAGTCCTGCATTAGCCATTCTGGCTGTTTGGAATCCCAATCCTGAATTGGGCTTATCCTTTGAGCACCTGCCTTTCATTGAGTGACATACCAAGTGCAGTGCCTGTGCCTGCTGTGGCAGGCGGTGCCAGCACCTCACGTGCCCTCCATTCCAGCCCCCAGCCTGGTGCTGTGACCTGTGTAGGCTGTAAGCGGGATTGGGATGGAGCAGTGCACATTATGGTTTGTGCAAGTGGACCCTGTAGCCTTTGGTTGATCAACATTTTCTTTTAAAAAAGTTTGTGATTGAAAATATTCTACATTTTTTGTTGGCTCTTAGATCCTGACTTTTCTCTAGGTATGTGTGACTGCAGAGAACACTTGAGAAATCTTAAATGTGTTAGGTTTCGTCCTGTTGATGAGTATCACTCAGTAACAAATGGAAATAGAGATGTTTAGAAGGAAGAAAGATCATTTAATTAAAACCATTAGTGATCTGATACTTTAGTATTTAGAGTAAATTCATCATGGTTTTAGTCATGATTTTAAAATTATAAGCTTCTTCTCCTCTATATAGGTAAGACTTTTTGCCCGAAGGATTTTTAAACCTGAGGTTCCTGGAGTATGACTTATGTGACTTTAGTCAGTAGGACCTTTCTGTGAATTCTGGTGACTATAAAACTTATTCTGGAAGCATATCAAAACTTTCACCAGTCCATTGTGTATCTGTGAGCATCTGAAGTGCCCAGTAACTTTGGATGCTATAATCTGCTAAAATCTGTGCATCTTTCAATGGAGATTTTTTTTGGGGGGAGTTGTTAATATCACTCCTCCCTCCAGTGAAAAGCTGTTGTTAAATCTTTAGTGTGCCTTTCAGTCAGAGGCAAGGAAATTAAAAAAAAAAAAAAGATTTGCTGAAGTGCTTCAGAGAAAAATTGAGCAATTAAAAAAAAAACAAAAAACGGCTTTTGAAATGATTCTCAGGTAGATGAACAACAGGTTCTGGTGAGGCACGGTAGGCATGAGGGATTGCAGTGGTTGGATTTCCTTGGGTTTCCCTGAAATTTAAGTAGCCTGCCATATCTCAAAAGACATTTTAGTCATTTCCAGTGACTGAGTTCGGAACATCTGCATCTACCCCCAGCCCCCAGATTAGGGCCCATTTCTCCTCTCTCCCTTCTTTCCTGTCTTTTATAAAGGCTACTAGTGAATGTTGTCATACTTGAAGCCAAAAGAGTTATCGTTTATGGAGTATTGCAGGAGAAATGGGTCCTACGTTATTCACCCATATTGAATCTGAAGACTCTTGGCCTGCGGGTCCTCAGTGGGGTAGACTTTCTGATGATGGGTGGCCAATTCTGACACAGCCAGCATAAACTTATTCAACATGGCAGTTGCAACAGGTCTGTGGGGCTCCCAACCCCAGATTTGGCCACCACAGCCTGACCTTGCAGAGTCCCATGAACACCTGCCACGGTGTGTACCTGTCCCTGTGCACACCTGTCCCCATGCGGACTTGCCCCCTGCATTCCTGCAGAGAGGCTTTCTAGCTAAGGAGTAGGGAGAAATTGGGGGTCTTGCTGTTCTTCCACCACCTGCCAAGGTTAGAGTGGGAAATGGACAAAAAAAAAAAAAAAAATGTGGAAATAATGACTGGAAGAAAACAGAAGGAAAAAAAGACCAAACTGATGGTTAATGGTAGGTGAGTGACTTCTGGGCACATGGGAGAAAAGTTTAAAAATATTTTGTGATTTAATTGAAGAGAAGCTTGAATTTGGCTAATTTATAAAGTGAATTTGCTAAACAGAAAAATTTATTTTTATTTTTAAAATTTTATTTTGTTTACAGACTGCATTTTGATTAATTGTTCACAAATGGGGTACAAATTTTCATTTCTGTGGTTGAACACTGTGTAGATTCACACCATTGTTGTAATCATACATGTACATGGGGTAATGATGTCTGTCTCAGTGCACAATCTTTCATACCATCCCCTCCCCCTGCTCATTTCCCTCTACACAATCCAAAGTTCCTCCATTCTTCTCTTACCCACCTCCCCGTTATGTAAATAGGAAAATTTAATTGAAGTATTTCTTACTGCCAGTTGAATAAAGTTTCTATTTAATCTTTGGTTTTGTCAGGTAAGTTTTTCAGCCTTGCATTTAATATCACTAACATTTTATGTTGCTTTGCCTGAAATTGAGAGTCTATATTGAACACTGTGATTAGTGATAGAACTTTTGATAGGGCATAGAATTGTCTCCAGTGTTTATCTGATGCCTTGCAGGGATTATCCACAGTTGTTCCTTAATTTGCCTTTTCCTGCAAGTTATTTGATTCAGTAAGGGAGACTTAGTGTCATATTTATATTTGATAAACTTTATTTGAAATGTGCTGCAGAACTAGCCTTGCTGTGAACAGTTGGGTGAAGTCTGCAGTGTCCATCTGTAGGAAATCTGACTACAGCACTCAGATTTGTCTTTCCCTCTGACACCTGGGCTGATTTCTCTCATGTAAAGTGAAAGACAGTCGTTACTTGCTTGGTGATTCAGACCTTCCCCAGTGAACAGATCCTTTGGGGAGGTAGGCACTGGGCAGCAGGTGGGGAGTGTAAATTTTTTTCACTTTTCAGTCAGGAAAGACTGTTCTGTTTTGAACATCTCACAACCTCTGAGAAGACTGATTTCTAGTTGTCTCCTCATAAAGTTTCAAAATATTTTTCTAGGTCACTTGGTGCCAGGGTGTTTTGAATGACTTATAAAATAGACTTTTAAGAGGTGGACCCAATTAGTGCAGCTGAGTAGCATTTAAATGTTGACTAAATTCATAAGACTGTGCTGGAAAATAAATTGCAAACTTGAGTCAAGTATGACCAAAGTTCAAGTTAAGCCTTGGTCCTTAAAACCAGTTGGCCTGAGCCAGAGACAGCCAGCTTCTCCCGTGTTTTTCTTGCCTAGTCACCAGGCCTTTAGGCTCCAGGCCCAACTCCCCAACACTCAAACATATTCCTTTTATAGAAATAAAAGTACCTGGACTCTGTGATACATAGCTGTGAGTCATCCAGTGGATATTAGGAACTCTAAAAACATGCTTCAAGATCCTTTTTTCACTTTGTTCCAGAGCACAGTCTAAATTTGGACTCATTTGAAATTGACCTGGAAGGCTTGTATCCTTGGTGCTCAAAGGGTCTGGTTGATGCCTTTTTCAAGTGGCCCTGGTGGGCCATCTGGCTCAGCTCCACCTGGACAGAGCTTGCATTCGCTTCTGATTGAGAAGTTCTCTCATTGGAGCATCAGTAACCAGTTTCTATTGATTGAGGTGCTTGTACTTGATGCCTCATGCTTTTGCCTTCTCTGTTTTCATGGAGTATAACCCCATATTTCATGGAGTATAACTCCATGTTGAAGTTTAATATTAATGTTTAGTTATATTTGGACAAATTCTACAAAACATGAGTGTGTATAGTAATACCAAAGTATGTAAATATGGGAAAGTTGTGAGATGAAAAAGAGCAGTCCAGAGTGACGAATAGGAACTTGGTAGTAGTTTATGGAATGACAGTTTTGGTCTATCTTCTGTGTCTAATTGTAGTGCCAAATACAATTAAATAGATAAGTAGTGGAATGTTGTTTCAGTTAGCTTTTTGTAGCTGTGACCAAACTACCTGACAAGAACAACTTACAAAAGGGGAAAGTTTATTTGGGACTCATGGTTTCAGAGGTCCCAGTCCTTAGATGGTGACTCCATTGCTCTGGGCCCAAAGTGAGGCAGCACATCGGGTGGGGGTAGGGTTCAGCAGAGGAAAGCTGCTTCCCTCAAGGTGGGGTCAGGAAGGGGTGGGGAGAGGAGCAGAGACATGGCAGAGGGGAAGGGGCCAGGCACAGGGAAGATGCACCCATCCAGGAAACATCCCCAGTGGTGCCCTTCTCCAGCCACACCCGCCTCTCTACAGTTACTGAATAGGTTACAGTGCTCACAATCTAATTGCTTTACCTCTGAATATTCCTGCATTAACACAGGTGCTTCTGGGGGACACCTCACATTTAAACCATAGCAAATGTATTATCTGCTTCCTACTCTGATGCCCCTCTCCCCCATTTCAACATGTTGCACGTAGTTTCAGTAAGGACTGTAAATCTAATGCCTAGCCGGCAGTAAATAGGGACAAGAAGGATTTTTAAAAAGCAAAAGTTACCAGGTGAATTTTGTTATTTGTTTTGTTTTGTTGGTGGTTGGAACTCTCAGGTACAAAGAGAATTGCCATTTCTTCTTCATTACCATGAAACTGTAAATATCTGTGTCATGGGCTGTCTTCAATTTCATTTCTATCTGACAGTCCTGAACATGTCGTCTGGTCTCTGTGGGCTCTCAGGGTACACCTCCAAATCTGTTTTTGAGAATCACTTTGCCAAGAAGTATGCACAGCAGTCACAGTCAGTCCAGGTCATTCTAAATAAGTTGTCTTTGTTACCTTATTAGAGTTCTTAAATTTATGAGAACATCTGTAATGGAATTTGACATTTGAATTAAAGTAGATTCATCATTGAACTCCCAATTAAGTGATAATGTGGAATATGGAGTGCTGTTATTTGGATATTGAATTTTATGGGGTTTCTTGATATTAAAGTGATGTATTTGCTTATAAAACAATGACAAAATGAGATATTTGGGGAGAAATTATTAAAATGATAAAAGAAAGAGCTCTGTCTTTCTGACAGGGGTGTCTGTGCTTTGCTGTTGAAGTGATCACTTGTGCTGCTGCTCCGCAGTGGGCTGTTGAGCTGCGAGCAGACGCTGCTCTGTGAGATCCCTGATAGGATCCTGAGTCTGCCTCTGCTTCTTTCTTTGTCATAACCTCATTTTTCTTCTTGTCAGCTGAGACTGGAACATCACCAGGGCGAACTGGAATTTATGATTTGTGAATATAAGTTTTATGAGACACTAGTTCTATCCTGCCATCTACAAGCTTACCCAAAATAAAAAATGTTGAAAAATATTTTTTTGTGGAAGTACAAATTGTGTACTTGTTGGAGTTCTGGAGTAAATCTTTTGTAATACAGTGATCTTAGAATAATCATGGTGTTAGCTTAACTAACTATCCCCGAGTGCAGACTGTACTGTTTGCATTGTCCATCTTACTTATCTAATAAGTATAATATTTATCCCCATTTACAGACGGAGAAACTGGGGTACAGAGAGGTTGGTTCAATAGCCCCAGGTACAGAGTAAGTTAAGGAATGGGTGGTTTGGACCTAGTTCCTGGTTGTTGCTGTAACTGTGAGCCACTTAGCTGTAATAATTATTAATTACACAATACAATAGACATGAATATAAATTAATAATTTTTCATTTAGCTTATAAAGTCAGGTCCCTTTGTTTATTTTTCATGCCTTATATGTAAGCTAATGTTATGAAAAGTGTTTCTAATTTTGAGATTTTTTCCCTTTTATTTTCATCGTTTTTCCCCCTGCACCATTACTGATAACCTCCAAGTAAGGATTGTAAAGGAAAGGAAAGAGATGGCCCACCAGTGGCAACTTTTGGTTATTCAGTTTTCTTCCTTCATCCACAGATGCTTTTCAGCTTTCTTGCTATAATTCCTCACCAGTTTCCAGGTTTGTCCTGTTGGCCACATCCTTTGTCAAGATGTGCCTTGTGCTGCTTAGTCTGGAAAGTTTTGGATGAAGAGAGTCTGGTGATATACTTCAAGTCAAAATACTATGAAGTGAATATTTTTTATAAGCTCATACGCTGAAGTGCACATTAAATATATTTTTAGCAGCTGAGCTAAAATGCAGTGAAAATGTTTTTGTCATGAAAATGGTTTTCCATGAATAATTCTTTAATGTTGGTCTTGGGTTTTTACTACAGATGTTACAAATTTGGCTATGGTTTACTCTTGAAAACCAAACTGCAGGTTACCAGTTTGGTTTAATGAAAGAAAGACCTCTGTCTTTCTGACAGGGATGGTTTAATGAAAACCAAACTGCAGGTTACCAGTTTGGTTTAAGATTTATGGAGTTACATTACTTTTGAATTATACTTCATTCTATTTTTACTATTTATGTATATTAGGGTAGTATTATAAAAATGTATCTGCATGTGAAATTAGTCTGCATTAAGCCTGATTTTGGGAAGGATATTGGCCATGACTGCCATTCATTTGTTAACATTTGTCTGTTTTTGAATACATTAGAGTTATGGTGCTTTTGCTTCCTTGGTTTGATGAAGCATCTAATGACGTTGATGCAGTATTTATCATTAAATTTCAAATAAAATCACTGGCCGAACTATAGGTGGAATGTTTTTGAAACTTTAATCTCCTCAGAAACATGCAGTATTTCTATGAAGTTAGATTGGAGAGGGTGGGAAGAAGAATTAATTCTGAAAACACAAAAATAGCAGTTCCTCTGGATAGCATGTGGCTTGGGAGAACGTGTTGGGTAATTCTCATTGCGGGTTGTACACATGACCAATGCACTGAATAAATTAAATTTGTATATGAGTGTAGCTTGTTTTAGTGCTTTCAGAAATGAGTTTTGTTTCTGTCAGCTTAAGCAATGAAGAGGTCTGTGGGTCATTTGGGATTGCAGAGTGAGGAGCTGTTCTTCTGGACTTCTTCAGAAGATCCCTTGTATATGATTGAGACAGTTAGCCCCCTGTAGTCAACAGAGCTAGTTTACATAGCATGTAGTGAATTGATGGTGGAGAAAGTTACAAGTCTGATCTAACATAACCTACTAGTTTTGAACAGAGGTGGGAAAAATTTTTTCCAAAGGAATTGCTGCTTTAATTTCCTCTGGCCATGGTTAACATGTTACCCTCCTGGGGTACCAGCCAGCAACTAGGCCTGACTGGAGCTGACCATCAGCTAGTGGTAAAAACACCCTGGAGCAGGAGACCTGGGGGTTGGCAGAGGTAATGCCAAATTCAGACACTCTGAAGAAAAAGGGAAGCCCATCATCCACAAAAACATCTAGTCACACAGATATGCTTAAAAATTAGTTTTGGTGTTAACTCTTTGTAAATGATCACAAGAGATCATTTACCAAATGTGTGTGTAGGATAATTCTGTTCTGTGGGCATCTGAGTCAGTCCAGGAGAGGGTGGAGTTGGCTCCATGGAACTGGCATGCTTGTGACCATCTCTGCAGACATGTGCTGTTTTTATTGACTAGGGTTTGTATTTATCCAGTTCCTGTTTAAATAATTTGGGCACATGAAATTTTTTGTAAATATTGCTTTAATCTGTCTTTTGTCTCTTGTTTATTCATTTGAAGATTCACTCAGAGCTTAGGCAGTGAGTTGTAGAACTTTTAATCCTTTGCAAATACCTGGTTCCCCTATCTTAGAAAAGCTCACTAAATTTTAAAAACTTTTTCCTCAAAGAGAAGTGAATGGCTGATCTAATCTATTCCCGGGATGTCCTTAGATTTATGTACACATCCCTTTATCTGAAACCTGTGGTTTTAGAAAGAAAGCCAGATAACACTGTTGCTTAGTCATTTAATCAGTTTATAGCCACCTATGTGCTTCTAGGATTTCCTTCTTGTTAGGTAGCAATGCCCTTCACCTGAGATTGATACATTACATATATATCATTAACTACTCCAGCATGTTATCCTGGCAAGGGGGCAGTGGCAGAAAAATAACATAGCTTCTGTAGTAACCCACCAGTCTCTTTATTCTTGCATCCCTCAGTGGGAGGGACAAGGGGTGGGCTCCTTTGAGTTTGCTGACCAACAGTCCCACCTGTTGTATGCCTGGGTCTGGGTCCCACTTAGTGGGTCAGGGCTGTTACATTAAAGTTGTAATACTGTTACCAAAAAGGCCATTTGACTTAGTTGGGTGTGTGTGTGCCTGTGTGTGTTACTGCACATTCAGAAACAATTATTTTTCTAGGAATTAATAAGAATAGTGCCCACAAATAACTTGCTGGCCCTGTAGTTGGCATTTAGCATTCTTTTTTGTGGTGCTGGGGATTGAACCCAGGGCCTTGTGCATGCAAGGCAAGCACCGCAGCCCATCATTTAGCATTCTTTACCACTATTTTTAGAATGGGCACAGCAAACTATCTATTTTCATCATTAATATATAGGTATAATTTAGAATATTTTCTTAGAGAAATGATTAGATCATAGGTGAAATGAGTAGGGAAGCTTGTTCTGATGATAAAGTAGATGGTAATCAGGATTTGGGGAAGTAGGCCATGATCAGGAAAGCTGTAGATGGGAGAAGAGAATTATTTGTAGAGAATTCTTATGGATCTTAGTACATCTTCCCGAAATTAAGGGTCTGTTCCTTTATTCTGAAATCCTGATTTGGTTGAATAGCCTTTTTATATTCATTTACAACCTTCAGTAGCTCATTTATAGCTTATACTGTAATGGCTCCCACAGACATTTTATGAGATTCTGTCCTATCAAAGATATGACAAAAAAAGAATTCAAAGTGACACGGCTGATCTTCAGGAGATAATATGGTTGTATTGTAATGAAGAGGAACATATTTAGAATTAGTGATATTAATGGCAATGATGACAACAATAAAGAGTGATTTTATTTATTGAATGATGTACAGTAGTCTCCCCTTATCAGGGGGTTATCTGGTTTACAATTTGCAGTTGGTTCCTGAGGTCACTCAACGTCTGAAAATATTATTTGGAAATTTCTAGAAATAATTGTTCATAAGTTTTAGGTTATATGCAGTTCTGAGTATGAGATGAAATATCTTGCCGTCCTGCTGTGTCCTGCTGGGATGTGTTTTCATGCTCCCTGCCTGCTCATCCCTTAGCAGCCATCCTGATGATCAGATTGACTCTCAGGATATCACAGTGCTTTTATATAAGGTTTGATACTGTTTGAGGCTTCAGACGTTCACTGGGGGTCTTGGAACATGCCTCCCTTGGATTAGGGTGGACTACTGTATATATTATCTCATTCAAATATAAAAGTAGTGCCCTCAGCAACTTCTTGGGAGCCTAAAGTAGGCTAAATAATTTGTTGTACATGCCAGGGTATCATTAAGAATGAAAAGGAGTGCTGATAATCATTATGCTGGTACAACAGGAGTTAGTTGGAACTGCCTATAAAGTGATTGATAAAAAGAACATGATAGTACCCTAACTAGAAGTCTTTGAACACTGAAAGATCAAAACAGAAGCGAGAAAGGTCTGCATAATGAAAGGAGCACATCAGTGCACTGACTCTGTCTGGGTTGCTGTTAACCTGATTAAACTGAAAGTCTGTTGAAGACATTACCCATGCTCAGAGCTGAGTTTGGATTTCCCTTAAAATAAAAAGTTCTTAAATCTTTAGTGAGGTATCAATTTATTTTTATGATGATTTGCAAGTTAGAAGTTATTACTTGGCAAGGTACAGTTTATTCTGAAGGTAAAAGTTTGATTATCAGTAAGGAAAATTGCCATTTATGGTGTGTTCTTTTCTCAACAACTTATGAGATTTGGAGAATTCTGGTATTTTAGAAAGCTTTCTGCCGGTGGCTGAGATGAAATGGAGACTCTGCTGGCAGGTAATTCGAAAATCTGTCAGTAATTGCTGTAATTACAAGAGTGCAGATTTGGAATTTTTTTTTCCCTAAAAACTGTGTTTTCATGCAGCTTTTATTAGTAGCTATTTTGAATTAGTATTGATAGTGTGATACATATTTTTGATTAAAATATTTTTGTTTAGCCTTCAAATGATGTATGTACTAGAGAAATACTGTAGTCACATCATAGCACAGAGGGATCTTGACTGTACAGAAGTGAGCAAGTGACAAAACAGTATTATTTGCTTTATTTTCTGTTTTAGAAAAAAATTTACACAAGAGCACACATGCAGATAAAGCAGTACAAGGATACATTACTAAATTTGATTGTTTTTTTGAGATTAGTGACATTTAAATTTTATTTTTTTCTAACTGATCCTAAAGTGACCAGATTCTCTGTTTATGTATACCTTTAAAATTTGAGACCATAAAAATTAACTGTGTCCTTTTATAAAAGTGGTGGTCTGTATTTGGAAGCTGGTTACTTCTCTATGTTTCAGATGCTATTTTCAAATAATGGAATCATTCCCTCACATTTAATTCTCATGATCAAAAACAAGACTAAAGTCAGTATATGTCATCCACAAAACTGCTTTTTGACCAGTTGTAGGCAGTCATGTGGCTAGCAAATGTTATGACTTTTCAGGTCCCTCAGTGTTTTTTGGGTCCTTCCATCTTCAGCTGTCAGTGTCTCTCATTGGACAAGAGCTTTTTTTTTTTTTTTTTTTTTTTTTTTTTTTTAATCATTTCCACATGTATTTATGTGATTAGTTTATGTGAAACTGGTGAGGCATACCTCATATGCATCTTTACAGCTTCCACGGATTTTACACTTGATGGTGATAATGCTGAGGATGTTGATTTTTCTGGGCGTAGTAATGACTGTGTACTGAGTCTTGTTGTAAAGTGCCTGTACACTTCCTATGCCCATATTTTTATCTTCACCTTTGCTAGACTGACTAGATAGTCTTATCTTCTCCGTGCTTTCTTAGTATTCTCAGCAAGAAAGTTTGTTTTATGAGCAGTTCTTCTGGCCTATCCACGCCAGGTTCAGCAGCCATCTGGGTCTTTATGGACATTAGCCTAGCTTGGAGTTGAGTACTCCTGTGTTGTCAAAACCAGCGAGTAGCATTTCCATTACTGGATATCTTTCTACCTATCAAAGTTCCTTAAAATTTTGAGTTGTCTGTTCACTTCATGGCATGTTGATCTGATTTATACTACTTCTGTTATATAGCTTGAGTTCTCTAAATATGTGTTAAGCAAGCAAGATAGTTTGTTTTTCTTTTGAATTTCTTCTCTCGCTCCTTTTTCTTAAAATCTTTAAATGTAAGTAAATAAGGCACATATGTACCACAGGAAAATTGCCCAAACCAGGGAAATCATATTGATTAGGTTGCTTGATATCTCTAGATGTCTATAGCTAGCAACTTAATTTTTAAAATGAGTGTAATCTGAGTTTCAAAGGAGAGATGTTATTATAGGAATTTTGCTGAAGTCAACTAGCATGCATAGGCATATATATGCCTGAATACTTAAGGCATGGAAATTGGTGAAGTTGGCAATGCTAAATAACTTATGGTTTATTCAATAAGGGAATATTGCAGAAGTTGAGCATCCCTAATCCAAAGATCCAAAATGCTTCAAAATCTAAAATCTTCTGAGTGCTGACTTGGTGCCACAAGTAGATAATTCCACACATGACCTTATGTGAAAGGTCACAAAGTGCAGATGCACTAAAAATATTGTATGATTAATTACCTTCAGGTTATGTGTATATGTAGGATAAATGAATTTTGTTTTTAGATTTGAGTCTAACCCCAAGATATCAGGTATATCAATATTCCAACATCTGAAAGAATTTAAAATCTGGCACACTCTGGTCCCAAATATTTTGGACACAGATACTTAACCTTTAAAACACATACTTGGCGTTTATAATGTTTTATATCTGTATTTATTTTTATCCATAAGTATATGTGTGTGTGTGTGTGTGTGTAAACTTTATTGAGACAATTTCAGGTTTACAGAAAGTTACAACAATTTTATCAGAAGTTCTTATATATACTTTGAATTGCCCAAATATTGAAATTTTATCATAGTTTTTGTATCTTTCATGCCCCCTTATTTGTGTATTTTTATATATGTCATTTGGGTAAAACTTTTTTTCTGAAACATTTTATAATTAGGTAGACAATGTTACTTTTAAATACTTCAATGTATATTTCCTAAAACCAAGAACATTCTCCTATATGCCATAGAAAAATTACCCAAACTAGGATGATATTGTTTCTATGCTATCTTACAATTTACACACCTTACTAAAATTTTGACTGTCCCTGTAATGTTCTTTATCTGATGCAGGATTCATTTCAGAATCACATATTGCATTTAGTTGTATATCCATTTATAAAGTCTCCTTTAATCTGGAAGTGTTACTCAGTTGTTGTTTTTTTTTTTTAATATTTGTCTAGACCGTGATAGTTTTGAAGAAAACGAGCCTAGTTAATTGTAGCTAATTTGTTGAATGACACTTAGTGTGAATTTGTGTGATATTTCCTTGTGATTAAATTCAGATCACATGTTTCAGGTAAGAATGATACATAAGTGATGTGTGCTTCATTTTATTAGGAAGCATAGCCTTGAAATGTCTGTCCCCTGACCGATGACATTAACTTTGGTTAGGTACTTAAGATGGTGTTTTGTCAACTCCATTGTAAAAATTAATAACTTTTCTCTTTGTAAGTAATAAGTATCTTGTGGATTTTCTTTGGAAATGGAGGAATGTCTTATTTCTTATGCTTCCACCCATTAATGATTCTTGTCTGTAGCAGTTACTACTGTGATGGTTGCCAAATGGTAATTTCTAAATTCCTTCACTTATTCTACTTCTACTAATTTGAATCCCGTTATAATAAAGAGCTTTCTCTTCTCAGTGACTTATTCAGAATAGACTTATAGATCCTTAGTCCTTATTTTATTCTATAGATTGGTCTATTATGATCATTATTTAAAATAAATTATTTAATTGCTCAAGTTGTTCCACTTAGGCCAAATTTCACCTTATCTTAAGCACTTACTGCCTATTTCTGAGCACTCCCTTACTTTTTATGTTTTCTCTTTTGGTTGGGGAGTAGATAGGGTTGTTTACTAAATTTTATCCAAACTTATTTGCACATTCACACTTATATAAGATTTTAAAAACTTCCAAGTTAATGAGTGTTATTTAAATGTTTGGGATGGTTGCCATTGAGTTTGGGGACTACTGGCCATCCCCCCCCCCCCCCCCGAGATAAAAATTGGCCATCTAGAAGTTATAAATTTTCTAAAAATATAGCAAAGATTTGTTGTGATTGGAAATCCTGCACCTCTAAGCCTAATTGAAGTCATCTTATATTTTTATGTGTCTCCATTGGGAACATTCATGCTTTCCAGGATACCTTATGTGTGAAATGGAGCACTGTTACTAAATTTGAATGCAATGGCTTAATGTAATTGGCCCGCCATTAGAAGGTAGAAGGTCACAATAACTTAGGTTTTCACCCTTTAGGATGGCAGATGAGGCATGACTACATGCCTGTGAAGCTCACCCAAAGTCACAGAGAATAAACTGAGCTCATGTTCTGGCTCTGAGTCCAGAGTTCTGAGAATACCTCTAATACTACTCTTTTTGTGTTAACTGCTTTCTAATTTCAAGGTTCTATATGAAGCTTAAAAAACCTGCAGCTTTGATTTGTATGTGCCATTCATTGAATAATGTTGCAAACTCTATTTCCAAAAGTTAATCAAAGTTCATTTGGCCACGGTTAATGATTAACACTTCAGGTGATTCTGAAGTGAAATCCTGTAATCAGTCTACTGCCTGGTCTTCCTTGTGTAATTTCACTATTATTCTGATTGTGAAAACAGTTGGCTTGAGGTAATGGAGAGCTGGCAAATTTGTACTGACTATTTAAACTAGTCAATTTCCTTTGCAATGAAGTAATGCCTGTCCAGAGGAGAAGTCTGTTTGTATGTCTCTTAGTGACATTTCTAGAATGCCATGAAAGCCTCCCTGATCCTCCAACTTGCTTGCATCTCCTCTCTTTCCTCTTCAGAGCACCTAGTGCTGGCCCAGTGCACCTGCTGGGGTGGTATTCACATAGAGAGTGTATCCAGGGCTGGGGCTGGGGCTCAGTGGTAGAGCGCTCACCTAGCATGTGTGAGGCACTGCGTGTAAATAAATAATAAATAAAATAGAGGTATTGTGTCCATCTATAACTAAAAAAAAAATGTGTCCAACGCCTTCCTCTCCATCTTGCCCTGGCTTGTCCTCAGCTCGAGGCAGAGCACCTTGTTTGCAGCAGAAGTGCAGGAAAAATCAGAATGCCCTTCATCTGGCCCAGGCTGTCCTGTAGAGGTGGGGGTCCTCTTTATCTTGACCCTCCCTCTCTCCCTTCTTTCCTTTCCCTTTCTTTTTCTTTTTCCTTTTCCTTTCCTCTCCTCTCCACTCTTCCCTCTCCTTGTTTAAAAGAACACTTAGAGGTCTGATTGTTTGCATTTGTGTCTGGTTCATGTAGTAGAACCTGTCTCTAGTCAGTTATAAGCTTTTTGGATGACATTTGTCAAGAACTATGAATATTTTCAACTTTTTCTTTTTTACTCAAATGTTAGGTAGTTCGTCTGCTTTAGTTTGCTGACAAAAGAAACAAGCCTCCTTGGTCAGAGGCAGAGATTTTACTGCTCATGTTAGTAATGGTAGTCATGGTATCAGCATTTTTTTCACCAGTTCTGCAAGCCCTGATTCCCACAGGGCAACATGTAGAAGGCCAGTTGATCCCTATATACTCAATGGATTGTATTCAAGGAAAGGAGCCCTGATCTTAAGGTGCCTGACTCATTTATTCTGGACTTACTGTATGTCTGCCTGTGTTTTTCTCTGAAGAGAGACACTGTCTCTATTCCAAAAGCCATAAGCAAACTTGCCCTTTGCTCTGGAGGAAGATACTATCTCTATTTCTAAGTCTATTCACTGTAAAAATTTCTTTGTAATGATAGTCTGGAAAAAAGTCAATGCCTCTGCTTCAATGATGTACAGATTCATGAGACCCATGGAGAATTATCTTCCAACAATGTGTATTATTGTTTGGGGCTGGGGATATAGCTCATTGGTAGAGTGCCTGCCCAGCATATGCATGGCCCACGGTTTGAAGCCTAGCACTGCAAAAACAAAAACAAAAACAAATAGAAAACCAGAAGAAAATCAGTCATTGCGTTCCTTTAAGTTTTTATTCCCATGAATGTTTTTTATGTGGCATATGTTTCCTAAAAATTGGATAATACTATATGTTCTGTCTTGTGATTTTTTTTCACCTAGCACAGTATCAGGCCTATTTCCCTCTCCCTGTTGAAACATCTTTGTTCAATCTAACATTCCTTTAGGCCCTGCTCTCTGCCTAACAGTTAGTTGTGCTAAGTACAGAATTGGAATTTGGAGATTGAAGAAGAGATTTCAGGTTGTGTGGCCAACCTTTTCATTTAATGTGTGAAAACTCTCATTTAATATAATTGTATTTCCCTGATATTTTATGGAAGCAAACACAAGAACTTAATATGGAATGTAACAGTGGGAATTTGGGGCATTGTAGGGAGTGGCGTGTCATCTGCATTGCTCTGGTGAGTCTTGTCCCAGCGCTGCACCCTAAATGTGAGGCCCCTTTTCATTAGGCTCTGATGGGGCTGTGTAAACCCCTTGAAGTGGCTCAGTCACACCCAGTGTGACTCTAGTGGGCTGAACTCCAAGGGCCAATTTCACCTGTACCTGTAACCTGAGCCTCTTTGGCAGACTACTAGTCATTGTGGGGCTAAATGGCACAGTGCCTTGGGAAAGAGTGGCTTAAACAAGAGTTGGTTCTTTAAAATTATTGTTCCCATCAGACTTAACTCCTTGTGAATAGTAGCAAGATAGTCCATTTCCAGACAGGTACATTCTTGCACTTTATAATCTTGAAAAGCATGTCCTTAAGGTGTAATTCAAAGTGTTAAGTATTCATATTTTTAGATTCCACTAAGGGCATTTGAGAGGAATTTGTATTAATAGAATTTGCCTTGCTTTGAAAAAAATTTAGTACTATTAGATTTTTGGATTAAGAAAGAATTGTTAAATATTCTTTTGAATAGTCTCTTAGAAGGCACAAAAATGTCTTATCTTGCTCTTGAGAAAATATTATTCTTTGTTGAATGATTTAAGCTTGTTAATTCTTGGAAAATTACAAGGATGTTCTGTCTTCAAAGAGTAAAACAAGTTCTGTCTTCTTG
Source organism: Glaucomys volans (assembly GCA_020662805.1). NCBI lineage: Eukaryota > Metazoa > Chordata > Mammalia > Rodentia > Sciuridae > Glaucomys > Glaucomys volans. The sequence continues at coordinate 447,641 of JAJEJO010004574.1, read as the reverse complement.
TACTAAGAAGTAAGTGGTGTAATTAAGGAGCATCTCCATTCCCAGTGCCATCCTGCTGACGGGCTTCAGGGAGATACCCATTCCTTCTTCCTGCTCCTCCCTGTATCCCAAGGCAGCGGGCGGGTAGACTGTTGTTAGGTTTGCTGTGAGAGCTTGGTTGCCCCTGAACAGAGCCTGACCTCAATTGGTTTTAGAGATGCTTCTTACCTCGGGAGTGACCATTTTCTCTGTTGGACCTTGGTCTCTTCAGCAGGACAGTGTCACACCTATACCAAGATGGATTTGGGGAGGAGGGGCTGGGGCTAGGTCTGCTAGGAATCCAGACTTGAAGGACAGAATAGCAGCTGGCATTGGGGTGACCGTGGCATGCCCAAGGTGAATGGTTTTGATTTGGGCTCATGTTGGCCGGGGTGGTCTGTGTGCAGTTCTCTGCTGATGAGAGCTGGGAGGTGCCCCACCCCTAGAAAGGGCTTCTGTTCCGCAGAGGGTAAGAGAGCTGTTTATGTTCACAGTGTCTCCTGGGTGCCAGGCGTGCACATGGGGGCTGTGGCATGTCGTGTGGTTCAGTAAGGCTGTCCTGCCTGGTTTCCCTCACTGCCATCAGGAAAGGGTCTTCAGTGAGAAAAATTGGTGGTTCACAGTACAGACTAAGACTACCTGCCCAGTGAGTGTGCTCTTCTTCTCTTTGGTGTGGTTAGTAACGTTGGGTAATATTTTAATTGATGTGAACCCGTCAGCAATTTAGCGGGCAAATTTTTCTTCTGTTATGTTAAATGTCTGAGGTTTGGCTGTTTTCAAAGTTAGCTAAAAATTCCATTTCTGTGTTTAAATAATGTTTTAGGAAATCAATATTCTTTCCAAAAATTCTTCTATCTATTGAAAGGAAAACTCATTCTTATCTTTTAATTTGTATTATGCTGGGAATCATGCTACGTAAGTGCCCTACCCTCAGCCCTGATTTGTTTATTTTTTAGAGTAATTTAAGATGATTCTGCTTCTTGTTGTATTTACCCGATAACAAATATATTGCAGTAATTAAAATTAAACCTAAGCCATAGTAATTTATTTTTGAAATTAAAACATACTCTTAAATAGGACTTCACAGACTGAATTGTTTACAGATACATACATTGCATTTTAGGTATAATACTTTCCTCAGGTTATATCCTCTAGTTTTAAAGAATATTTGAAGGATTGGTTCTCAATTTTGAGGATTAAATGTGGCTACTCTGATAACAGAAATTTCCCTGGTAGGTAGGAGGATCTGTGATTTAAGATGATCCCTTCTTTAGCTAAGGGGAGAGTTTTTTGTTTGTTTTAGAATTGCTTCATTTAGTCAGACCTACTTTGAATTAATTGTGCTAATTTATTAACTCAGATAAATTTTTCTTAAAATATGTTTTCTGCAAATCATTAAGGCCTGCATTTAGATAAAAGCCAAAACCACAGAAGCAATTGGAATCTAGGCCAAGAGATACAGGTGAACCTAAATGGCAGCCACATTTGCTTTGCTTTGGCAGTTTCAGGCAATATGTTGAGAACAGAGGTCTTGCCACTGCTCTGTGGAAGTGGCATAGCCAGCCCAGCATTGCCAGGCAGTTCTAAGGACCTACATGTACCTCACGCATGTTCAAGTAATTTTAAATACATTAATTCCTATTGTGATTTCCAGTGTCTCCATTCTAGTCACTTATACTTTTATGACTTTATAATTTTTAGGAACCACTCAGGCAACTCAAAATGCAATGAGAGAGTCATTTCTCACTAGCCTCTAGGATTTGGGGTGGTTTGTTATGTGGTAATTAGAAACCTGAAACAGCAAGTATATTCTGAATTTTTTATAAATTGGTGGATTATACAGAATAGTGGAATTTGTTTTTACATATTCATACACACACACAGTTTCTAACTATAATTTGGTCAGTCTAACTTTCAAATGGTAACCAAATTTGATTATTCTGTTGTTGTATACTTGGCGCTAAGTGATTTACCTATTTCCCAAATTCTAATGTATTTTCAAAGAATAACGATTTACTGAATGAAGGATTTTCTCAGAGAATGTGCCACAGGCTATTATAGGCAATTTTGATGATTGATTCCAGGTGGCTTTGCCCCGTACCAGTCCCTGTAGTGTGTTGGAGTAAGGCAGTAGTGTCCTAGGGTGAGTATTTTAAAAGGCAGGCTAAGCTAGCATATTCGTTTTGGTACCTTTGTAAAAAATAAAGAGAAAAGAAATAGATAAGTGGCTCTAGTTTTTTGTTTCTAGGAGCCGCCCCCTTTCCCCCACAATCACACAGACTACAAAAGCCTTGCAAGCAAATAATTTATTTTATTTTGTTTTATTTTTTTTGTTACTGGGAATTGAATCCAGGGGCACTTAATCACTGAGCCACATCCCCAGACCTTTTTAAATTTTTTATTTAGAGACAGGATCTCACTGAGTTGTTTAGGGCCTCTCCAAGTTGCTGAGGCTGGCTTTGAACTTGAAATCCTCCTGCCTCAGCCTCCTGAGCCACTGGAATTACAGGCATGTGCCACTGTGCCTGGCTCATTTTAATTCTCACAGTATTTATTTTTCATGATCAGAAAATCAGATGGGAAGGTGATTTTTTTGCAGACCTGTTTTCTTGTCAGATATTTCTGGTTTTGTACTTACTAATGGAATAAACATGGTAAGAAAAGATTTTATGTTCATCTGTAGGTTTTATTAAAATTATCTTTTTACATTCTTTTTTATATTCTTAGAATAAAAAGTAATAAATTGTAAGAAACAATCTTTAAATTTTTTTTCTGTTGTTGTTAACTGTCCAGGATGATGTCGAATACTCTGAACATGTGAACTGAACCCTGTGGACTTTGGTGACTGAGCCTCTCTGGGAGAGGCACATCCCTGTCTACTGTAGGAGGAGCCTCCCTCCTCTGGGCAGTCACCTGCCCAGTTTGGGTTTTGCAGCTGGTCAAAGCCTAGAGCTTCTCTCAATGGGCCAGGAAGTGGGGAGGGTGTGACTGTGGCTTGTTGGAGAATCACAAACAGGAATGGTGTGTAAAGTTCAAGGGAAAGCGAACTTTTATTGATCCTGCACTAAAACTGGTAGGTTTTCCTTTTTATTGTTTTGTTACTGTTATATTGCATCTCAGAAAAGTGTCTGGTGCTTAAATAAGAGCAGCACATGTAGGAGAAATTGTAGTCTCTTGGGACTTCGAAGGATGTCTTGCTTGTAGACCTTGATGAGAGTCCTCCAGCCTGTCAACAGTTAGACTTTTAAAAGCTGCTCGCAGGTTTTATTTGTTGGGAGATGCTTGTTTGAAAATTGTCTGTTGTGTTTGAAGCCAAATAAGTATCATCTGCAGTTGTGCTGCTACCATGTTTCTCCTCTAGAAGTACTGATTTTGAAGGCACCATCCTGTCTTTTCACCACAGGTTATTTGGGAGAGGAGTGGAGGGCGCCCAGGGAGTGACGTTCTATGCTGCTAGCCTGTGGGCTGAGCAGGAGAAGGAGCACTGTTCTCCTTTGTCATGGGCACAGAGTGGGAGTGTGACCGCACTCCCCTTCATCAAGCTGTCTTTCTTAGTCTTTGTGGTGGACGGTACCTTAGTGATAAGCAAGACCCTGGCATGCTGGGTTACTGCAGGCAGACGGCCTGGCCTCTGATGGTCAGTGTAGGATGCACTGATATGGGAGGTGTGCTTGGGTATGTTGGGAAAAGTTCCGGACCAGATGGAGGTTTAGAGGAACAAAGGATAAGGTGGTGGTTTCAAATAAAGGATTTGGGGAAGAGGTTACCTGAAACAAGACTGTGGTATATTTTTCTGTGAAGTCCTGACCCCTGTTTTCCATTAAAATGACATTCAGATTTTTGGGCACAGGGTAAGGTAATGGATAGAGTGTACCATGGAAAGTAAACTGAGGGTGTGTTGGTTTAGAGGAGTGACTGTGACCTAGCCAAGGTACGTCACCTCTCTTTGCCTTAGTTTCTTTTTTTTTCCACTGTAAAATTAGATAATAATAGTACTGGGCTGAGGTTGTGGCCCAGGTTAGTGCTTGCATTGCTTGTGTGAGGCACTGGGTTTGGTTCTCAGAAATGAATAAAGTAAAGGTCCATCAACAACTAAAACAAAAATAATAGTACTTACTCATAGTACTCAGTCATTGTTCTCACGAGTCTGTGTCCTGTCTCAGCATAAGCATTGCATGCGTTTTAGTAATGATATTTGTCAGGGTATTCATCAGACTTGATAGAGATCTTGGGGGCATGGTGTCACCCCTTGTTCAGTTCTTTACTTCCAGGCCTTTTCCTGCTTTCTGAATTTCACCATGGCTGCAGCAAAAATAGATGCCAATATTTGTGGTGCAAAGGGAAGCACTCAGGGATTAAGGAAGGTTCAGGATTTTGTTGTCCTAATTCATCAGTTATTGCCAGAAAAATCCAAATAACCTCGTTGTGTTAACTGCAGCTGCAGGAAGTGTGTGCCCTGGCTCAGCTCCGCTCCAGGAGGGAGTTACTGAGCGTGTCCTAGCAGGGCTGCCTTGGCTGTTTCTTTTGTGGATTAGAGATTCTTTGGAAAATAGAACATGTGATCCAAAGAAACGGGAATTAAAAATTCATCAACATAATGAAGCAGCTTACTGTTTCTTTCAGAAGTACTTACCCAGTAAACAGTAGCTCCTAGCAGTGAAGGATCCTCACAAGTGAAGATGCTCATTTACTACCTATGGTTTGTGGGGAAGGGCTATCTTTATCTGAGGGTCATTGACCAAGGCCAGAGGGATGAAAGTCCTTGGCAAAAATAGGAATCTTCCAACTGAAGTTATGATTAAATTTAAGTACTGAATTTCTCCCTACCATGCTCCGTGGCAACTTCTTATCTCCAGGTAAATTTTATTATTTGGCCACTGTGTCATTGGAAACATAACATAAAACCATTGCCAGTAGTCTTGAATACATCAATTTTTCCTTTTAAAATGTATTGTTAAGGAAAAGAAGCTGCTGCTGCTTCCTCCTCCTTCTTACTCCTTTTTAACTAAACATATTGCTTGATTCATCCAGATTCTTGCTCTGCTCTTGAGGACTTTGTATTCTGTGAATTCAGCCTGCAGCCAGTCTCCAGATGTTTCTTATCCTCAGAAGTTTAACTCAACTCTTTCTCTTCCCATGAGACTCTGAGGTCCCACAGCCCTTTTTCTCCAATATCCTGCGTTCCCTTCTGTTCTGGCATGTGCAGACTCTGATGGTTATTTGGCCGCTGCTGAAATCTGTCATTCCATTTCACTGATATCTTTGTGTGACCTGTGCATGACTAAATACATATTCACTGTCAGCGTGAGATGACGACTACTATGTGGGGTGTTTCATGTTATTCCTTGTTCCTACCCCATAATAAAAAAATGAAACCCTGGAGAATAGAAGTATCTATGTGCTATTTTGGTGTATGTGTTTTTCTCTTTATCTTTGTATGCTTATACTACATATATGCATACATAATCATTTTACATATTTTTACAAGATATCATTTTCAGAAGTTTTACCACTGCCCCCCTCTCCCCATGAAAGAACTTATAGAAATGAACTGTAAACCTAAAGGTCAAACTATGGAACAATAAGAAAACAAATTGCTAATTTAAAAAATGAGCGTGAGATTTGAATAGATATTCAGTAGAGAAGATATATAGAAGACAAATTAATATCAGAAGATGTTCAATTCATTAGTCACTAGGAAAATGTGAATTTACACCATGATGAGATACCACTACCTACCTCTAGAATGGATATAATAATAAAAAAAATCTTAATAGTGCCAAGTGTTGAATAGGATATGGAGAAACTAGAACCTCATAAATTGTTGGAGAGAATATAAAATTGTGCAGTAAATTTGGAAAACAGTTTGCATCCAAACCAGCAATTCCACTCCAAGCTATCTGCTGCAAAAAAAAGTGAAAAGGTATGTCCACACAAGACTTTCATACAAAGTCAGCAACATTACCCCTAATAGCCAAAAATGAATCTGAATGTCCATCAGATGGAACAGATAAAACAAAATGTGGCACATTATATCCATACAATTAAATTCTATTCAGGTGTAAGGAACAAATTTCCGACACATGCCAGTCTGGCTAAACCTGAACATTAGGCTAAGGAAAAGATGCCAGACCAAATATTATGTATCATGTGATTCCATTTTTATAAAATTTCTAGAGAAGACAAAACTGGAGAGACAAAAAAAGATCATTGGTTACCCTGGGCTAGAGGTGGGAGAGGAACTGATTGCAAGGAGGCACCAGGGAACATTTTGGAGTGATCAGTGTTGAAGTTTGGCCTGAGGATAACTCTATACTTTTAATCTTTATAGCTGCTGCTGCCTGACTCAGTACCTTAGACTAACTAGACTTAGTAATAGGGAGCTGAGTTTCCACTAGTCATAGCAGCCACGCTTTAGCTAATCACAGGTAGCTAGCTGGTCAGGCCATGTTCAGGTAAGGCAAATGCCTGCCTGCAACCAGTCAGACAGTTTCTGCACCTCATTCTGGTGCAGAAATGCTGCCTGCCAGAGTCAGGGAGCAGAGCTGTTGGAACTTCTGCTGGTGATTTGCAGATTGTTTTTTGCTTAATTAAGCTATATTGTTTAATTTACCTAAAGATTTTCTTTTAACACAAGTATTCTAAATCTGGATTGTGATGCTAGTTGCACAACTATAAATTTACTAAAACTCAACAGTCCACTTAACTTGGATGAATATTTTTTAAATAGTGCAATCAAAATTTATTTGATGGATTGCAGTTTACAGAACTCCTTGCTACTTGCTGTTTCATCATATTCTATGAGGTATATGACATACCAGTTTTTTAGAAGGGGACACTAAGGCCCAGTGTTCAGTAACTTCTAGTTCTTAGAACTAGTAACTTGTAGGCTGGGTGGGCACATTCTCGTGTTCTGACCATAGCACCTTGTCTGCTGAAACAAGAAACCCTAGAGCATGTAAATCTTACCTCTGGAGGCCGCTTCATGCCCTGTTGTTAAGAACATACCATGCACATCCTGTATGTCAGCAACTATATTTGCCATCATTCCTTAAAGTTTGTGTTTGAACATTTTAGAACTACATCGAAATAGAGTTGCTAGTGTCCACCCATGTCTGCTTCACTGGTTCCAGCAGTCATCTCTTGGCCTGTCGTGTTTCATCTGTTCCCACTCCCTGTGTGACTTAGGGCCAGTTCCAGTCATCATAATGCTGCTTCTGTAAATACTTCAGGGTAATGCCATTATTATTATTATTATTATTTTTAACCAGGGATTGAACCCAGGGACACTCGGCCACTGAGCCACATCCCCAGCCCTATTTTGTATTTTAGTTAGAGACAGGGTCTCACCGAGTTGCTTAGGGCCTCGCTAAGTTGCTGAGGCTGGCTTTGAACTCTCGATCTTCCTGCCTTAGCCTCCGGAGTCGCTGGGATTACAGGCGTGCGCCACCGCACCCGGCATAGTGCTGTTATTTAAAAATGATTGCTTCGGGGAGAAATGCTTCATAAGTAGAAAGCCACACTGAAGATAATGATCAGGATTTTACTGATCATGCTGCATCTTGTATTAATAGATTTGTTTATTGTGCTCCTTTAAAAGTGGATGTTTTTCTAGTATTCTAGTGTTTCAAATAGTTGCAATTCTTTGTCAATTAAGTTTTATAATAACTAAATATAATTTTCACACACACACACACACACACACAAAAATGATTGCTTCCATTCTGTCAATGTTTTAAAGTGATTGCTTACATTCCATTGCATGTACCAACATGGATCAAACCAGTAGTTGGTCCTTGGTCAGTTAGATTGGTTCTTCCATATTGCTTTGGTGAATGAAGCTGTAGCCAACAACTTTTCAGATAAACCCTTGCACATACTCCTGAGCATCCATGTTTTAGTGAACTCTGTGGCCTAAAAGAACTCCGTGATTTGAGGCATTGTGTAACAAACTCTCTCTCTTCTTTTAAATACTGGGGATTGAATCTGGGGGCATTTAGCCACTGAACCATATCCCTAGCCCATTTGTAAAAATTTTTTACTTTGAGACAGGATCTTGCCAAGTTGCTTAGAGCCTCACTAAGTTGCTGAGGTTGGCTTTGAATTTACAGTCCTCCATCCTCAGCCTCCCAAGTTACTGGGATTATAGGTGTGCACCATTACATATGGCTAGACTTTTTTTTTGGAACCAGGGATTGAACTCAGGGACACTTGGCCACTGAGCCACATCCCCAGCCCTATTTTGTATTTTATTTAGAGACAGGGTCTCACTGAGTTGCTTAGGGCCTCGTTAAGTTGCTGAGGCTGGCTTTGAACTCGCGATCCTCCTGACTCAGCCTCCCAAGTCACTTGGACTACAGGCGTGCGCCACCGTGCCCGGCTAGACTTTTAATAATTTAAAAAAAAATGCTTTAACACATACTCTAAGAAACAAGATTTAACAAAATTTAACCATCTCAGATGTTATTGTCAGAAAGACCTCAGAGGAGTGCCCTGGGTCAGGCTTCTCTCTGAGCTCCTGCATACAACACACCCCGTGTGTGGGCCCAGCACCTGGCACCTGGCACAGATTGGGTGGGTTGTGGTGCTGTGAGAGTCCTCTTGGTAAGGTGCATAGGCCATAGGGAAGCAAGGTGGGTGGCAGGATGGAGGGGGGCAACAAGTGAGACTGGAGGAGCAGGGGGATCCCGTGGTGGAATATGAAGGGAAGAAGTTCGATGAAGGAGGAGGGTTGGTGCAAAAGGTCAGAAGCATGAAATGGCAAGAAGAAACCTGTAAGAAACTCTAAGAAAAACAGTAGAATGAATCAGACATCTTTGCTATGTTCAAATATGAATATAGGAACGTGAAACTCCACATCATGTACAACCACAGGAATAGGATCCTAATTAGAATAAGTTAACTCCATGTAGGTATAATATGTCAAAGTACAACCTACTGTCATATATATCTAAAAAGAACAAATAAAACATTTTTATAAAAAGAAACTCTAGATCTCTTCTGAGAACAGCGTGTGTTTAACATCCTCATTGGCAGATGTAGAAAGGGAGTCTAGAGAGGACTATAGCAATATGCCATAGCACCTGGTTCAGATGAACTTATGCACAGATCATTCTTTGATGTCCACCTCATTTTTGCTATGAATTTATCTACAATAGAATATTCTTAAGCAGCAATTAAAATATGAAACAATAAAATATTTTGTCATGCCTGAAAGTATAAAATATTAGAACAGCATTATCAAGTTTCTAGTACAAACTTGATTATGTTCCTTTGTGTAGGAAAATTTAAGTTCGGTTCTTTAGAAATTAGACATTTCTGCATATAGGTATTAAGAGTTTGTTCCTAAGACTTGGAATATGGAAGTATTTTTAGTACTCTGATAAAATCAGTACTACAAAGAAAAAGTTCTCAATGAAATAAAAAGTATAAAGAGAAATGTGGAAGGTAAAAATTACAATGTGTTATTTATGCTATGTAGAGTACTCAGAAAAAGTAGAATTTTAAGTAGGCAGTGTGAACCTCGCTTCCCTCCCTTCAGGAACCAGCAGGCAGGTTTTTGAGAACCAGGTGGATAGACTCTGGCTCACCCAGGTGTGTTGACTGGTACCTGAGCCTGTGGATCCTGCTGAGGTCACACCCAGCTTAGCCATCCTGGTCTCCTGCTGAGCTTCAAGAGCTCCAGCTATTCTCTGCACCATGTCCACCACAAGCCTTTGGTGAGTCTCCCAGTGCCTCACCCGACTGGATTTTAAGAGGGTTGGAGTTGTACCAGCTTTATCCTGAGATGCCTCTTTTCAATTAAATGGCTGTCAGTCAGTAATCACATGTTGAATGATAGGTAGATAATGTATGTAGGGGGTGGGTAACAAAGAAGACTAGTACATGATTTCTGGAAATAGGATTGTCAGGAAACTTGAGGAGGCACTTTGCTTCTCCTTTTCTTTATTGTCAGAAAGATAGTATTATTCTGTAACAATCAGTTTGATATTATCAGAATAGTTTTTAATCCTTGAGGAGGAAAAAAAGTAGAAAAAACCCTTTGCCTCTAATTAGATATGGCCTTCATTCCTTCAAACATACTCTCTGACATAATTTAATATTTGAACATGGGAATGCACAGAAATCACATACATAGGAGGAACAAGTGTGTTTTCTGGATAAAAGAATTATACCAGAGTAGAATATTGAAATTTTAGTATTTGAAAAAAAAATAAGTTTCAATTGCTTGTTTTAAATGATGTTTTGTTTGCTTAAATGCATTTATTTTAATGTACCTACTTTATTTTAATATATGCATTTTAATGTATACTTATTTTAATATAAAAAATTAGCAAAAAAAAATTGTTGACCTTATCCCTCAATTTGGCCTGCTCCTGCCTTCACCATGCAAGGATGGGTATAGCTTTTTTGAGAGCTTGTGACCCAGGTCCGCAGAGTCCCTGGAGATGAATCACAGTGGCGCTGGCACCATGCAGAGAAGGTCCTAGCGAGGTGTTCTCCTTTCCTCTGCAGAGGGCCCCGCCAGCTCAGACACGTGGGTTGCTTTCATTCAACCTTGGGGATCTCAGGCATGCAGGATGTTTTACAAAACCGTCCAAAGTTTAAATGCTAGCCTGGGCCAGTAAAAATAACAGGAGTCAGAAGAAGAACTGGAGTGGTTAGCAGGTAAAATTGTTGGCATTACTGAAGAAAAAAGAAAGCAAACTAATTTTTTTTTTTTTTTTTTTTTTTTTTGCTCAGAAGATTGGAATTAGAAGACTAAAGCAAATGGCTGTCTTTATCCTGACTGGGTACATCAAGTCTCTTGTTGGTAGTCAGGGAAATTGGCTTCATTCCTTACTGCTTTATCTTTTAATTTACATTTCATGTGTTTAAATATAATTTGGGGCAACTTTTGGGAAAGTGTTTCTCATGACATATTTGTACAGTACTCATACTAGTTCATTTATTTTCTAGTAATAAAAAAATAAGAAAACTGTATTTTCCATGTTCGAATAAAGGAAATGGTGTACAGTTAGTACATGACCATATTTAGACTTGCAGCCTAGCATACCATTTAGGATTTCTTGCTTGTGCTGTAGAAAAGTTTGGTTGCTGTTGTATGAAGCTGATGAGTTCAGAATTCAGAGCAGTGAGACGTTATCTACTAGAAGTTTGTGTGCTTTGTCTGCCTACCAGAGACGGATGAGGGTGAAACAAGTCTATTTTGTGTTTATAGGACAGAAGGATTTTGATGGAGTAGAGGGTAAAGAAAATAAATTTTTCTCTTTCATCCTTCCTCTCTTTTCACTCTCTCCTCCCCCCATCTCTTTTCTCCTTTCAAAAATATATATCAACCTGAAGATTAACAGTGGTGGTTGCAGAGGACAGCGACTACTCTGCAAGCCCAGGTGCTTTGTTCTCACAGTCGAGCACCATGCTTATGTACAGTAGCTGTGTTACAAACACATTTATGCCCTGTACTTTTACTGTCAATGTATAGTTTCAATAAATAATTGTCTAAGTGTTCTGAGATAAAAATATTTCTGTAAATGCTAAATTGAATAATTTGGGAAGACTTGAAAAAGGCAATACACTTAAAATTAGCTGTCAAATTAAGCATGGTAGACACAATTAGAGACAGGAAAGATTTTGTAAATATCTGTGCACTCTTGCCCTTAGATTTCTCAGTGTGTCTTTTTCTAGCTCTACTTTAAGGACTAATATCAGGATTGACATATTAGCATTTATGCAGTTAAAATGGTGAGGAACCTCCATCCAGGGATTTATGCTCTAAGGAAAGACCCCAGTCAAAATGACAGGCCAGTACAGGACGATTAAAGTGAATTTATGCTTAAACTTGTGTCAGACAAGAGAAGGAAAGAACAATATTTAGTGTGTGTTCTTTCAGTGACTCCGTGTTTTAATCAACTTAGTTAAAAATTACCTGTCTAAATTAGTGGTGATCACATGGAGAAGGTGAGCTCTGTCAGTCAGTTAAGCCACAGAGAGGCCCTCCAGCACTGCTTGGGTTTAACTGTCAGTGTGCACCTACTGTGAATTGCTGATGTTCCTTATTCTTTTAATTATACGTGGTAGATACCTAAGACTGGCCATCTTGTGGGCTGGAAATGGCTTCTTGGTGTTAGTTGTTCTCTGCTTCCTTGAAAGATCAGATGCAAATCACTCCCCTGGGTCATCCGTGACTTAGTTAAGAGCCCCTGCAGGGTGTGTGGTCCCTCGCCTGTGAAACGTGGCCTGTTTGTCCAAGCTCAGAGTCCCAGATGCCACTATTGCCAGCTCACTGAGCATTATACTGTCTGTCTTCTGAAAGGTCACAGGGTAATCTCAGCTTGGAAATACAAATTAATCGACTAACATAGTGTTTTTGCAAAGGTTAGGGGAAATAAATCTGTTATTGAAAATTTACATCTACTGTAGCTCATCAGAAAGTTTGGGAGAACAGAGGAGAAGGGATAATAAACCTTTAATAATACAAAGCAGAAATCAATTCCATTGTCACTCTATTTCATCTAATTATTTTTTAATGGATGGATTAAACTGAGTGTTATATTTCAGTTTGATGATACAAGACTTCATTGATTTGTCTGTGACATTAGTCTATGTACGTGCATAGACAGAGGATATGTTCTGTTTGTTTCTGACCAAGGCGAAGGAAACAACTTAGGCAGTGAAGCACATTGTATCTTAAATCATTTGGATTTCATTGATTTCAAATCAGCAGATATAGTGATTTTTATTTCCTCTACAGTTTTAAAAAATTAATCTGTTCAGTATAGCACCTTGAGAAACTCAACTTGGAAGGAAGAAAGTAAAATGACCAGAAATTTATTTTGGAAGAAAATGAAATTTTTATCCATTTGATTTTTACCTCATGTAAATTAAAAAGAATTTAGATTGCCCAGTTTAGTAAGAGTAGAGATTAATTTAGATAAATATCCTAGGTTTTCTGCATTTCTACTTTAAAGGAAGTGAATTGGAGTTTATCTTATTGGTTTTTAATTTTAGAATTCCAGGTCTTCTTTGTAATTTTTTTAACCTTAAAAAACTAAAAGAAATCTAAATGGAAAGCATGAATCTTTTTTACACTGCTAAATAAGAGTAAATTATAGCAGTTGTCTCTACCATATTTCCTTTATGAACATTCTTCTGTAGTGAGTTTGTTTTTGCTCATGTACATTATTAATGCTTATTGGTGTGTATTGACAGATGTTGACTCTGATCTGGAAGTGTAATCATGCCTTTTTGATTTTATATTGTACTAGTGAGTATGCTATTGATAAAAATTTGCCTTTCCCCTTTTGGTTTTCTTTATTTAGATGATTTTGAGCACATTATTCAACTTCTCTGAACGTTATTTTGTATCAGAGGATCCCTATAATCTCTTTAGCTTCAAGATCTGATGATGCCATGAATTGTGTGATAATGTGTGTACAAATTTTATTTGCAGTTTTACTGATGGTATGGATACCAGAATTCTGGAATTCTGCTATTCCAGAATATGTAGAAAAGTGGAGTGTGGTAGTCTGATTTTTGTCACTGTGACCAGAGTACCTGACAAGAAGAATTTAGAGGAGGAAAAGTTTATTTTGGCTCATGGTTTAAGAGGATCAGTCCATGGCTGGCTGACTCCATTGCTCTGGGCCCAAGGTGAGGCAGAGCATCGTGATGGAAACACATGTAGAAGAAAATTACTCAGCTCATGGTGGAAGCAGAGCTGGCGGATAGAGGGGAAAGGTGAAGGAGGAAAGATGAACTCTTCTAGAGCGTACACTCAGTGACCCATCTCTTCCATTCATATCCCATCGGCCTACAGTTACCACCCAGTTAGTCCATTCAAACTAGGATAGGCTGACTAAATTATAGCTAATGGGGATACCTCATATCCAACCATAACATTGAGAAATAAAATACTAGTCTTCTTTCTAAGTAGACAGGAGTGTTTTGAGAATAAAAGCCAGTTTTGAGACTTGTCATTAATTTATGCTGACTGGATTATTTATTTATTCTTCCATCAATATGAACTTGTGTTCTTGAGTCAGTTTGAATCCCATCCCCTCTATTCAGTGGCTTTTTGATCTTGGGCGTGTTATTTACTTTCTATTTTAGTCAGCTTTATGTTGCTGTGACCAAAAGACCTGAAAAGAACAATGTAGAAGAGGAGAAGTTTATTTTGGCTCACAGATTTAGAAGTTCAGCCCATGGTCAGCTGACTCCATAGCTCTAGGTCTGAGGCAAGGCAGAACACCATGGCAGAGGCTGTGGCAAAGGGAAGTTCTTCAGGACATGACATCCAGGAAGCAGGGAGAACACTCCACTGCTTTTGTCCACCAAGGACAAAATCTAAACCCCTAAAAGCATACCCCCAGTTATCTACTTTTGCTTGCCACACCCTACCTGCTTACAGTTACCTCCCAGTTAATCCATTATCAGTGGATTAATCCATTGATTGTTATACCTCTCATAATCTGTTTCACCTCTGAAAATTGTGGCACTGTCTCACACATGATCTTTGGGGGACACCTCATATCTAAACCATAACATTCTACCCCTGGGCCCTCAAAGCCTCATGCCCATCTCACAGTGCAAAATACATTGAGGCCGTCTCCAAGAGTCTCCACAGTCTTAAGGGTTCCAGCATTGCCCAAAGCCCCAAGTTCAAAATCTTTTGAATCTCAGGGCAAACTCTTGGCTGTGAGTATACAGATCAAAAGCAAGGTACATATATCCAATATATAATGGCACAGAACAAACATTTCCATTCCACAAGGGAGAAATAGCAGCAGAGAGTAGGAATGGGACTGAAGCAAGACTGAAGTTCAGCTGGGCAAACAGGTCTTACAGTTCCACATGCAGCATGGGGGCCCATGGCATCATGGACGTTTTTTTCAAAGGGCTTGTGTGGCTCCACTCCTATGGCATTGCTGGTTGCAGCCCACATGCCCTTTCTCTTGGCTTGTCTCTGATTCCTGTAGCTTTCTTTAGTAGATGTTTCATGTTACTGGCATCTCTTAATCTTGGGGGTCTGAACTGCAGCTTCAGGTTCCTTCTTACTTCTTCCTACATTTTCCTCTCAGGGGTGACCTGCAGGGACTGTGACCCTGGTACATTTTGCCTGGCCTCCCAGGCTTTTCTTGGAGAATTTGGTGGAAGGCTCCTGGTCCCAACTCCAGTGTCTTGCATTCTAGCACTATGTGGTTAATGTCAAGGTCTGCCACCATCTTGTGCAGTCGCCAGGCTATTAGGCTGGCTGTAGCAGCTTCTTGGTGTCTGAGTGGTGAAAAACTTTGTAGATCCCCTTTCCAAGTAGGGTTCTCCCATGACCTCTTCTCAAAGGAATTTTTACTTTTGCATCCTGAGCCTGAGATGGGTGTGGTCTTGCTAAATCCTGAGACATCTTCAAGCCATTTTTTTCCTATTGTTTCTGGTTAAAGTATTTGGGGCCTCTTCAGTGGCTGTAATCCGTTTTAACGACCACCTCTTCCTTAGCCCCAGTTTAACTTCTACTTTTCTGGTCAAACTGCTAGTTTTTCACATCTTCTGCTCTGCTTTCTGCTCCTGATTATCACAGTAAATGAGGCTAAAAGCTGCCAGTGATACACATGTCCCTCCCTGAGTGCTGTGCTCAGATATCCTCCGCCAGACTAATTAGACTGTTACCTTCAGATTCAGCCTCACACAAAGTCTCAGGACACAGGCAAAATATGGACACCTTCTTAGACAAAATGTAACATGAACGGCCTCTTGTCCAATATCAACAGAGTCCTCATTCTCCTCTGAAACCTCACAAGCCCGATTTTTACTGTCCTATCAGCTTTCTGGTCTTTTGAGCTCCCATCAGAATCGACCATTAATCTCCACTTACAATATTCTAAAGTTTTTCTGGCTTGCATCTCTAAACTTTTCAAAATTCCTACAAACCAAATCAAAAGACTTCTAAACTACATAGCCATAGTAACAATCCCACGTCTTGGTACCAGTTTCTGTTCCAGCCAGCTTTGTGTCACTGTGACTAAAATGCCTGACAAGAACAACATAGAGGAGGAAAAGTTTATTTTGGCTCATGGTTTCGGAAGTTCAGTCGGTGATCAGTCAACTCCATACCTCTGGCCTGGGGAAGGTAGAACATCATGGCAGAAGGCCATGGCAGAGGGGAGCAGCTTATGACGTGACATTCAAGGAGCAGGGAAATCCCATGCTTAGCTTTTCTCATCTGTAAATTAGGAGTACTAATGTTTGCTTTTTCGTGTGAACCTGCAATTCAGTAATAAAATCTGTGCAAAGCTTGGCTCATAGCAAAAACTTAACAGTGGTTGGCTTTTTGTATCGTGTTCAGGACTTTCTTTCATCCCATGATTGTAGCAAGCCTGCACAGAGGGCTCTTGTTCCTTCCATAGTTGGTTAGAATTCTCTGAGCCTTCTCACAGTACCTAGACCAACAATCTGGTTTGACCCTGCAGCTCATTCAGACTGTTCTCTCCATACAGAGTTTTCAGATGGGTGTGGTGCCAGTAGAGTTGCATTTGTCCAGAGGTGGCCATGGAATCCATGCTTGTTAAATCATTGTTAATTTCACCTGCTCATTTAGTTATAAACTTATTTGAAAAAAGAAGTGCTGTTTCAAGCAAGATAGTTATTATTTTCCTTTTTGTATTTGCTTAACTTATTTTGAATTGTTGATTTTGAGTACCCAGCCACTCAGAGAAAACTAAATGGTCATCTGAGGATTGATTGTTTCTTAGAAATAACTTTGGTAGAGTATTCTCATATTACTGACACTAAGTTATTTTATGCCACTGTGTAATGTAAACATCTTTACAGTGGATTTGAGTCATGCCTATTCATTTTAAAGACCCTGTGTGTCATGTTATTGTTGTGTGATTCCACTTGGCATGTGCTAGTATGGGAGCAGCACTGTAAAGCCATGTTTATCTCTTAATACAATTTAGTGTTGTGGGAAAAACTACCTCACAGGGTCCTGAACTTGATCAGTATAATATTTGTTTTTTCTCTTTTCTCTTCCTGAACTTGATCAGTATTATTTGTTTTTTTCTCTTTTCTCATCTTGCTTAGTCAAATTCTTATAATAACCTGTGTGGCAGGAAGCCAGCCTAAGGCCCATGCCAGAGGGGGTGTCAGCATTTGAATCAACAGCCTGGCCTGAGAACGAGGCAGCAGTTAGAAGTCTCCCCTGGGATGAGGAGGTGCTTGGGGCTGAGTGTTCCGGACGTGGTTGTGAATTGCTCCTCCAGCATTGTATACCAGGGTGCCAAAGGGTCTAGAGGTACAGGTTCTCTGATGATGCATCTGTTTGGGTATCTTTTATATATTTCTTTCCTCCCATTTTTTTATTTAAGGATATTTGCTATGAATAGCAAATGGAGCCAGAGTTTAAACAAACAAAACAAAACAAAAAACAACAAACAACTCAAAACACCACCAAAACCTGAGCCCATAGTGTGCGAAGAGCTGCTGTGTAGAGTGGTTGTTACCAGGCCGTTCAGGGGCCACTCTCTGACTTCTTAACTGTTGTGTCATAGAGCTGCTGGAGAATTCATTTCTGCGTCTGCAGGCCCCTCTGGGTCACCCTCAGGTGTGGAACTTTTCATCCTCAGCAGGGTGAGCAGGATCCACATGACCTTTACTCGTTCCCACCTCTCCCCTCCCTCAGCCCCAGTGTAAAGTTGGCAGAAGGTTGGGCTCTAGGGTTCCACGCTTCCTCCAGCTAGCCAGCCTCAGTGCAGTTTGCTTAGTCAGCCATAGACAGTTGTTAAAATTAGGTTTCTGATTTCCGGGAACATTGTCTTTTCTCAAAGATGACAAGGGCACACTTGACTAAATTAATGAAAAAATGTCAGTGGTAAACCAAGAGCAGCTGTTTAAACGTGGGCACCATTCCAGAAGTGTGGGCAGTGCTCATGGGAGCCGTGGCAACTGTCATCGAGCCCAGGATCCCTGCTGTGAGTTGCCACAGCACTGGTAGCACTGCATGTGCAGGCATCCACAGCTTGACACACGCTCACGACAGTGTTGTTGAAGGCAGCGTGAAAATACGCCTGTTCTTATGTGACTGATGCTAACCGTCTAAAGTGTGGGGACACATTTGAAGAATAAAATAGATGTTTAAAATCAAGTATTTAAAAATATTCAATAATTTGGGAAAGAACACTGCTATACTTATTAAGGAAATTCAGGTGTTAATGAGCTGACTTTTAATGTGATCAGAGTTTTTGTGTGTAAGGGGGAGAGAGTTTCATTTACATTCTCAAGAAATGTTTGGTTTTCAAGTGTAACTTTTAAAAAGTAAGAGTCACCAAGGGGGACATGCTTTCACTTCAGCACACTCAATCATCAGCTTTAATAAGCTATTAAATGGGACAGAATATTATATTTTAACAAAGGGCACTGACCCTTTTCTTCTTAGCAGGGTAGATAAGTAAAGACAAATTTGTTTTTGGACAGGCAAAAATTCTGGCCTCTTGGTGCCTCAGGTGGTGATTGAGTCATCATGCAGGCTGTGGGGATGATTTGCTGAAGTTGTCATGGAGGAGCGTAGGGTGGTGCCCGGCTCACAGGAAGTGTCTAATGATTGTTAAGGTGATTTTCATAACTTCATCATGACTCTCATAGAAGACTAATATTAGGACCACAGAAGAAATATTATTCTAATGATCTGGCATCACTTAGTTTGAAAAAAATTATTAACTTTTCTAACAGCATTCAAGATGACTCACTCTCTGAACCATATAGTTGGTATCAAAATAATGAATAAATAAATAAACAAGAACAGTGTGTAAGGGAAAAGAAAATCTCAGTCAAGGCTGAAAAGGCAGGAGGTGAGAGGGTGGGCAGTGTGCTTGGGCCATTGCTGTCAAGGGTAGAGACTGCAGCTAGCCTGGTGCCTGCCCCTGCCAGTGCTGGTCCAGGCTGGGCACAGCAGGGTATCTCCACTGGGTCTCACATGGACTCCAGAGCCACTCTCTGCTCCCCCATCCTGCATTAGTTAGGGAACCCACTGTTGGTAAAACACGGCAGACTGTAATTTCCAAAGGCCAGTGAACTTTCTAGGATCAATAAAATTCTATAAGGAGTACTGGGTCTGCAGCAGTGGGATCTTTGCTGGCTTGGCAAATGTCTGGGACATTGGAAGTGGCCTGTCACTGGCTGGATAACAGCTCTGCTCAGAGAAGCTGTTGCTTTGTACCTTCTCCTTTCGCTTGCAAGGTTTAACATGAAGAATTGCAATTTCTGATGAGTTCAGAGATAAAGAGACTTGCTCTGACGTGAAATGAGGTAGCTCAGAGTTTGAAGAATTAGGATAAGGCCAATTTCGAGATGTGACATTGGTGAGTGTTAAATGAAAAGTACCAGTAGGATTTTACTTTCCAAGTTTAGGGCCAAGTGCTTTGTGTACATGGATGGGGTGACATGAGCAGTATTCATTTTCTTTTCCCTCTAATTTCTTTCTTCCAGCTCTTGTTATTCATAAGGCTTATCCAGAAGTCAGGGATGGAGGCTAGTGCCCCATTTTGGTGCAGGAACAAGATTTGGGCTGTCTCACTAACCAGCATGGGAATGCCATCTCAAACCATCTTGTTTCAGTGTTCAATCAAAGATGGAGACTGTTTCAGTGATCAGAAGATTAGAAGACACCAGAGTTCATTGCACTTTCCAGGAGTGCTATGGCTTAGATACAAAGTGTCCCCCAAAAGCTGGTGTGTGAGACAATGCAAGAAAGTTTAGAGGTGATTGGGTTGTAAGAGCCTTAACCTAATCAGTGTAGTAATCCCCTGACAGGGATTGAGTGAGTGGTAAGTGAAGGCAGATGGGGTGTGGCTGGAGGAGGTGGGTGGCTGGGGGTATGTCTTTGGGGTTTATATTTTTTTCTGTGATGAGGGAGGCAGTCTTTCTGTCAACTTCCTGATTGTAATGCTCTGAGCTACTTCCCTCCTCCACACCTTCCGCTACTTTCTTCCTCCACACCTATGGACTGAGACCTCTAAAATCATGATCCCCAAATAAAGTTTTCCTCCTCAAAATTGTTCTTGTTGGGTCTTTTGGTCATAGCAATGAAAAAACTGACTAAAAGAAGTTGCTTTGTGATTCTGTGAAGTGGGTACATACAGTGTGTATGCGTTCATGTATGTTGGGTTGCATTGCAAAAGGTGTTTCTTACTGTGAGTCAAGGTCAAGAAAGGTTGAAAGCTGGTGGAAAAGATACTTCTCTGAGTTGGAACCCTTAGCAGGACCCCAGCCAGTAAGCCATCTGCTCTGAGCTGAGCTGAGGGGAGGAGGTGCTGGGAAGCCTGACCTGCCTTCTCCTGGTTTTCTGCTCCAGACCTTCTTTCCCAGTATCTTTGGGCAGAGTGTAGAACTTTAACTTCAAATAACGAAGTTCTGTATGATTCCGAGGCAGGTATTTGTGAGATCACCTTTTAAGAAATACTGGCTTGCCTTGTACAAGTACTTTCTACCTTTCACACTTCTGTGAGGTGATTCATTGTCTCCTCCTTGCCCCATGGTACAAATAAGGACCCTCAGGTCCCAGCTGATTAGATTTGATGACTTCCCATAAGATCAGAGATGTTTAGAGAAGGACTTAGGCCTGCAAGTATAAGGCTGTTCTTCCTCTAGCCCTCTTCCTTGGAGAGGGTCAGATGCTGGAATGTGAAAGATACATGCTCCTGATTGTGGAGTCCTCCTAATTGTGTGTGTGTGTGTGTGTGTGTGTGTGTGTGTGTGTTGGGGAGGGTGATCAGATTGCTAAAACAATAGCTTTAGAGAGCAGCCTTGGCACAAAGCTTTCCTGCTGCCTCTGGGACTACCTTTGAGACCTGCACTTTCTGTGAATGCACCTGGAGATTTGGAGGGTTAGAGGACAGGTGGCCTGATGTATCCCCACCATGCCCTTGAAAAGTAGCATTTCCTGTGTCCTATCTTCACAAAGGTGTGGAATGGCCAAACATAATGTGTGAGATCTTTTGAGGTCCTCCAGGACAATGATAGAAACAGAATAATGCTGGTGCCCTGCTGTTCAGTTTAGATTTTGTGTGGGACACACCAGGAGTCAGCCTGCATTTTGAGAGCTCCTCCCTGGGGTGAGCCTTGCTTTATATTAGGAGGCTGGGGTCTCCTGTTATCTGGTGAAGGCTTGGAACAGCACAGGGTGGAGCAGGTAGCCTAGGCCACTCTGCATGACCCCATGCTAAGCTTGTTACATAAAGAAAGGCAGAATGATCTTCTTTTCAAAAGGAGACTACCCCTTCTGATATTGTGTAGGTGGGAAGTCACATGAAGTGGGATTTGTGAGAACAAGAGGAAATCACCAGTTTCCTGGAAGCTGTGTGGTACAGCTGCGTGTTTTGTAGCCCCACAGAGGCACTTAATTTTTAATTTGAAGTTATATCATCTCACTGGCACAAGTGCTTCTTTCTCTTTTTAAACATGTGACGTTTTATGTTCAAATTACCTTCTGATTTTAGTCTTACTCTAAGTTCAATTATAGAGGTGCATGTCCTCTTAATATATTTTATAAGTTTTTAGTGTTTAATATTCCCAAACCCTTGATATGCATCCCCAAGTAATGAACTTAATGTACACTTGATCTGAACATAGTATTAATGTAGAGGTGAATGATTTCAGGTGTGTGTTGCAGCCATATTTCTTTGATACGCCACTAAGACTGGTCATTATTTTGAGAATTTACATGTTTAATTTTGTTTAATGTTTAAGCATTTGTCCATTTTTGTTTTTTAATGGAAGAAGAAATATTTATTTTGTTTTCAGAAAGGCTGTGAAACCAAAATCCTACATCATTTTCAGGTTAACTATATATGTAGTTTGTTTTAAATAGCAATTCCATTTGTCCTCTTTATAATTTTTAAGATGGAGCAAACTGTAAGTTCTGTTAGGGAGTCATAAGCAGTTTTAGGACTTCAGGTTACTCCTGGAGTAGTAGGAAAGAAGTCTTGGTCAAAGAACTGAGTAACAGGGTGTACCACCAATGTTTAAATGAAGCAAAAGTTAGGACACGAGAGTGTCGAACATGTGTACAGGTGAGGATGTGTGACCTTATGCCAGATGTGTCATGAGTGCTCTTAATGTCATGTGTAAAAACTGAAGTCTGTTGGTCTTCAACTTCGTGGACTTTTGGCACCTCAGTGTCCTCATTCCTGAGAATGGAGGGGTTGCAGCATGCCCTTGCGTCAGGCGTAGAACTCCTGAGCAGTTTTCACCTGTTACGGCCTGATGGAGGTGACATGGCTCCTATGACAGGATCCCACAGGCTGCCTAACACAGCATTTCCTGAAGTTTTACTTGAACATTATATATAGAATCAGAGAGGAGCCGTTGGCTCTAATATCCAGCTCAGAAATGTTCGTTGGCTTTTTTTTTGTGGCTGCAAGTGAGGTGTGTGGTACAGGTAGGAAAGGGAAGATTTGGTACACTTCTCTGAGAAAAAATTAAAAAACTGATGGAATTAAATGTGTGGAACTAATTCTGGGCTGGCAGTGTAGCCCACTGGTAGGTAGAGCATGCACTTAGCATATGTAAAACTCTGGTTCGGTTCCCAGCACTCCCCACCCCTCAAAAGAAGAAGAAACTAGATTTAGGTACTTACTAGTTTTCTGTTGCTGTCTAACAAATTACCACAGACAGCATCTTACCTAACACTGTTTCTTACCTCACAGTTTCTGTAGGGCAGGTGTTTGGACCCTGCATTGCTGAACTCCGTTCAGCGTCTCCCAGGGCTGAAAGAAGGCTCAGTCAAACAGTGTTCTCATATGAAGCGTGCAGCCCTGAGATTCATTCAAGTTGTTAGCAGAATCTACTTCACTGTCGTGGAAGGACTGAGGTCCCAGCTTTCTTGCTGGCTAGTGGCAGGGGCCACTCTCAGGTCTTTGTCAGAAGAGTACTCCAGTAGGGCAGTTGCTCTTTTAAGGCCAGCAGGTCCATCTGTCTGACACCTCACCCTCTTTTAAAGGTCTCACCTCATGAGGCCAAGGCTCATCCTGGATAATCACCCTTTGATGAATTCAGGTCAACTCATTAGTATCCCAGTTACAGGAGTGATTTCCCATCACATTCACTGGTCCCACACACCCTCCAAAGAGGATTATACAAAGGACATATGACCGCAGGGGTGGATGTCAGGGGTCCATTTTAGGATTCTGATTATCCCACTGCTGGCTACATATTGGTTGAACTCAAGGGAGGAAGGGAGGAAAGAAGACCCTGAAGGTGGGAAGGAAGAGGGGAAATAAAGTCAGCTTTGAGTTCCTCAGTGGAAAGGCGTAAGTCTCTTTACCTCTGTCACCCAGCACTGTGCATTTGAGAGAGTGGGAGGGTTGACATTGAAGGGACAGTATGTGGAGAGGCAGCTGGGTTAAGGCCAGAGCCCACACAGGAGGAATGAGGAGGTGGGCTTGGGTAGAGGCCTGTGGGCTGGAGACGGGCTCCTCCTAGTGGGCAGGTTTTCATGTGACCAGCATGGGAAGTGCCAGTCCTTCTAGTTGCTCAGGTTATTTGGTGATGGTGACGATGTTCCCTAGAGCCAGTGTCGCTAGTATAGGAAAAGGAAACTTCTAGTCCTTTCTCTCCTATAAAATCCCAGTCTTTCCAGCTCAGTTATATTTTAGTAAGATCCTGTACCAGCCGCATGCAGCTTTCTGTCAGGGACAAGACTCATTAAGAAGACTGGGGACCAAGCAGGATCATTTTATTTATGAAGCCTCAAGTTAGTGAACATTGTTTTTGAAGGTAACTGATGTAAGAGCCTATAGAAGTAGTTTTCTTTTGCACAGTATTGTTTTATTACAAATAAGTGTTAATTAGAAGCTATATGACTTAGAATATAAGACATAGAATTTCTAATAATTACAACATTATAGTTTGACATTGTTCCTGACATTTGGTGAAGTGTGACTCCTTTGATGCCTAGCCTGCTCAGTCAGTTCCCTTGGTAACCCAGCATTCTGTGAGGCGGATGCTCACAGTAGAGGCACCTTGGACAGCACTTCCAGAAGTCTGAAGAAGGGAGGAAAGTGCTCTGAACCTCTCCTTCCTGGCGTCTTCATACCATGTGCTTAGCATAGGAGTGGGGCGGGGGCACAGCAGTAGCATCTATGGGTGTTCTTGAGATGGTGGAAAGTATAAGAACATGTTCAATAAACTCATGACTCCTGGGATATGAAGAATTGAGGCACATGATGCAGCTTTGGGGAAAACGTGCAGAAATAGGAAAATACTGTGTTATTTTAAAAGCTCAGTTTGCCAGCCAGATTTTTTGTTCTACACTCCTTAGTCCTTGAGGTATTTCAGGCATTTTTGGTCATTCTACCCTTTATAACCTCCAGGAGGTGCATGGATGCCAGCAGCTCATACTGTGTCACAAATGTTATGGGCCCTGACTCTGAGGTCACCACTTGGAAGGTTAAGATGAGAATGTTTGCCTTTAGTCACAGCATGAGGAGAGAGTGGAGAAACAACACACTGTTGACATTTGCAGTAAAGGTCAGGGATGTCCATTTGTATATGGGAAAGTGAATCCCTGAGGAGCGAGATGGTTGGTTTCAGTGTAACCCTTGGTGCCTGTTGGTCTGCCTCATTTGTGATTGGAGAATGAAGATTTTACTACTGACATGCTCTGCTTTTGTGTCGAATGCAGTCAGCTTAGGGAGTGCTTTCTTAGTATCTCTTGTGTTCTTAGGACTGTGTTCCTCTAAGCCCTGGAGGAAATAAAAGATACTACCTTTGAGCAGTTTTGTTAGGAAGACCTATGTGTGAGACACACACTAGGGGACTCAGAATGCCTCCTCTGAACTTAAGTAAACAAGTTATGTTGCATTGGATCTGATGAAATCTTACTAGGAAGGTTTGATTTAAGTCATCTCATGGCCACTCTCTTAAATTTAAGCTTATTAATTTAGATATGAAATTTGGCAGAACAGCTTTAACTTTCATCTTTCCCAATTGAGGGTATGGTAGAAGAAAAAAGTTAGGTTTTCTGCACAGTGGAAAAGTTTCTTATGAGGAAAGCTAGAATCTAGTTTTATTGCAAATTAGTTTTGTTAGTAGCATACTTGCTATATTTGAAATTCACAATGAATACAGCTCTTGAATATTTAGCCAAGTATTACAGAACAGACCCCTGAGCATCTATATCTGAGCTCTCCTATAAAATTCCAGTCTTTCCAGCTCAGTTATATTTTAGTAAGATCCTGTACTTACTTTTAGTAAGATCCTATTGGAGTTCAGAGGGAGGGTGTGGGAGGCTGTGTGGAGAGGAGACCGGGCGAGTTGGACCTAGGCAGGGTTTCCTAATGGAGGAAGTCACACCCCCAGTAAGGAAAAAGGGAAGAAAGGGTTTGTTTTCATCACTGTCTTTTAGGTTTGTGGGGACGGGGAGGAATTTTGTATGTTTTAATTAGCATTTTCACTGCTGTGACCAACAGACCTGACGAAAATAATTAGAGGAGGAAAAGTTTATTTGGGGACCCAGTTTCAGAAGTCTTAGTTCATAGATAGCTGACTACGTTCCTTGGGGCCTGAGGTATGACAGGGTATGGTGGAGAAAAGTGGCCTAGGATATCACATCAGGAAAGAGGGGCAGGGGAGTGAAGCACAAGCCAAAGGACACACCCCAAGGCACACCCGGAAGGACCCACCTCCTCCAGGTGTAGACCCACCTGCCTACAGTTGCCATCCAGTTTATCCCCATCAGGAGATTAATGCACTGATTAGGTTAAGGCTCTCGTAACCCAGTCTTTCACCTGGAAGCTTTCTTTCATAGTCTCACATGTGAGCTTTTGGGGGGACACCTAATATCTAAACCATTACATGCAGAGCTTTAATTATGTTTTGTGGGACATGTCAGGGACAGAGATCCTTTCTTGTTAGCTGTGACAAAGAGAAAATCTTTTATAGTTTGAGGCTTTATTTCCTATTAGGTGTTTCAGATATTCCAAATAGTGTTGGTGAGCTTAAGCTATTTTTGAAATGGACAAAATGATCTGCCCTGTCAGGAATGTGAGTCTGTGGTTGACAAAAATATGTCAGGTGTTTCAGAGTGCATGCTGGGGATCAGGGACAAATGGCCCAGGAATGTCAGAGAAGGCACGCAGCATACCTGCAGCACACAACTGCTGATGTCCTGGGCCCAGGTGCTGGTGGGACTGGAAAAAAATCTCACGCTAGCTGGTTTTGTTCTTCCCAGTCATGTAGCTTTTAAGTTTGTCAGATTGTGTTAGCAAGGTGGCCCGTGGATTTGAACAGGTAATCTGCATGGGCACAAATCACATAGTTCTTTAGAATGATATCTGTTTTATCAGCACTTGCACTTACAGAACTGTTTTGACTTTGTAGGAGTTTACTTGGTAGTGGAAAAGCTTTCTATTTAGGTTATTTGAATATATCATATTGTAATTGATGGGATCAAATCATTCTGATTGTAGGCTGTGACAAACCAAAATTCGGCAGAAAATTTTAGTTATGTGTTCGTAAAATGAAAGACTAAAATTCGGGAGTATTTAAAGAAACTCAAACTTATCTCAGACATCATCATATTGAAATTTATAATTGGTTGTGACATATCGCTTTATACTTAAAATGTAAATATATTTAAGATAAAACTAAAACTTTTCAAGATTGGTTTAATCTAGACCAGGAGTTGGCAAGCTTTTGTGTAAACATCCAGATAATAAATATTTTAGTTGTTGTGGACTGTGCAGTCTCCATTTAGCTACTCAGCCCTGGAGGTATGGCAGGAGAACAGCTATGTAGGGGACAGGAAAGCAAAAGACTGCACAAGGCTGCATCCAGGAGTCTCAATTCACAAGCAATGGCGGAGTGGATGTGGCCTGCGGCCCTCGTGTGGCAGTGCCTTCCTGAAGGATTTTAAGGCCTGGGAAGAGAGGAGGTCTTTTTCCTACTGCTTTTGAGTAAAGTGAAAGTGTAATATCAGCAGTCGCTAGACTTTATCCCAGGAGTTTAATTTAGTTTGGGGTTGTGTAATTTGACCCTTGGAACAGCCGGGTAAATGACACACTCTCCCTTGTGATAGGTCTCACTCGACATTCCTTTAGGAAGATGGTGCTTGAGGCCGGATGCTGGTGATTCTCTCGTTTTCTTATTTATGCGATAAGAATAAGATATGGGTCTGGTGGTGATTCCATCAGACCCAGCACCCCTGCTTACAGCATAGTCAGAAATAAAAGGAAATGTCATCTATGAGCATTTATTTAGATTTATGAATGCTTGGGCATACCAGAACAGGGGAGGTGGGAACGTTGACTGCTGTGAGAACAGTCTGTACACCAGCACCCACCTGTCTTGAGAGGGTCTTGCTGTGGGGGAAAGGTTCACTGAGTGGAAGGGTTCATGCGCTACTGACAAGTCCTGCACTTGTTGCCTGGCTGCAAGCACATTTTGGTAGCACTTTTTTCTCTAGGATGGAATGATGTTTGCAGCCATTTGCACCCTTTCCTACAATCCCCTATGATTTTCTCAGGTGGTGAATTTCCAAACCAAATTAAAGATTCCCTCCATTTGTGTAGTAGTTGCTCTTCTAAAAAGTATAGTGTGTAAAAATTGTGCCTCAAATGGTTTCTCTTTATGTATAAAATTGAATTAAACTCATGGTTTGCAATTCATTGAGAAGTCTGGGAAGGCACTGAAAAGTTAGGCAAGATGCACAACAAGGGTGTTTGGTGTTGGGGTGGTGGGCTTGTCCCCCATAATTGTGATAATGGCGAATGCCCCCACAGACTTCCGAGTATAAGATGGAACAAAGTAGATGTAGGTGAGGGCTGTGGAGCGTGTTGGTCTCCGGCTAATGTTGGGAGCAGTGCTTTGCTGCCTCAGAGCTGCTAAGCACGAGCAGGGTGCACTCTGCCTACACTTTCTCAGAACTTCTTATATTTTCTTGAATCTCTTTTCTCCTTATTTTTTATTTATTTTTATTTTTACAGACTCCATTTTGATTCATTGTACATAAATGGGGGAACAACTTTTCGTTTCTTTGTTGTGCACGATGTATTCGTGTTTTCATACATGTACATAGGGTAGTGATGTCTGTCCCACTCCACCATCCTTCATACCCTGCCCCCTCCTCCCTCTCTGTAATCTAAAGTTCCTCCATTCTTCTCTTATCCCCCCCCACCCCTTCCCGCCTTATGTATCATCATCCACTTATCAGAGAAAACATTCAGCCCTTGGTTTTTGGGCTTGGTTTATTTCACTTAGCATTATATTCTCCAACTCCATCCATTTACAAGCAAATGCCATAATTTTACTTTTCTTTCTGGCTGAGTAATATTCCATTGTGTAAATATACCATAGTTTCTTTATCCATTCACCTGTTGAAAGGCATCTAGGTTGGTTCTACAATTTCCATCTTTTCCTTTCTACCTTCCCCATTTTTGCCCCCATTTTATCTGGGGCATTAATATTATTGTGTTGTCCTCTCTGGTGAAGTTTCTCAATTTGATGTTCCAACATAGTAGTGAGTCTTAATCATTGGTAAGATGTGTTAAAAAGAATTTATTACTAATTGTAATTAGAACACTGAAAATTGCATTGTATTATTTCTTTCTTTTTTTTTTTTAAATATATTCTTAGTTGTATATGGACTCAATGCCTTTATTTATTTATGTGGTGCTGAGAATCGAACCCAGGGCTTCACCCATGCAAGGCAAGTGCTCCACCACTGAGCCACAACCCCAGCCCCTGTATTATTTCTTTATCACTCACTTACCTATTGATTTTCTCTTTCTTACCTGGGGAGAAAATTGTGGTTATGGTTTATTGCACATCATAATTCTAAGAACAGGGCCACTGTTAGTACCTTCCATATAAGAGTATTTGAGAATTAAATTGGCAGGACGATGCTTGTGATTGTACTTGCCAAGGCCCAGTATGTATATTTACTTATTTAAAGGCAGGTGTTACAGGGAAGGGAAAAACACTGTTGGATAATCTGGTGCAACTTTGTAAATCACTGAGAAAGAAATGGGAGCTACCAGCTTGTCAGCATTAGTTATTATTACCTCCAGCAGTAACTAGAAGGTATTTTCCTTTGCTCCTAATTTGATATTAATGCAGTTCTCAGTACAGTGATTAAGAAGTATTGGGGCTAGACATAGTGGTGCACACCAGTAATCCCAGTGACTTGAGAGGCTCAGGCAGGAGGCTCATAAATTTAAGGCCAGCCTCAGCAACTTAGACTCTGTCTAAAAGTAAAAATAGAAAGGCCTGGGATGTAACTCAGTGGCAAAGCACCCTTGGGTTTAATTCCCAGTACCAGGGTTGGGGGGCGGGTAGTACTGGGGACAGCAGCGTCATGGCACTTCTGTAGATGTGGTGCGACAGAATTCCTGAGAAATGGCTTGCTGGTTGCCTTGAATATCAGAGCTGGGATTATTGAAGGCAGGCTGAGCTGGCGTGTGTGCCTGTGCGCTTGCTCTGGGGGCGTGCTGGAGATGTTTGTGCACTTGCAGTGCATTCACACCTGCTGTGACCAGCAGTTGTTGGTTGGAAAGCAACAGTTGTAGCCTCGTCACAGGTGGAAGTGAATATGGACGCAGTTAAATGTGAGCATGACACCCTGTGTTTAGTCAGTGAACTCAAATGCCTCAAATGGTGTTTCAGATGCCTCCACTGATGCCCAGACAGCCATTTCACCTACCTCTCAGTAGATACTTTGATCTGGCCAGTGATATTGATCAGAATTTGGTAGCTAGGTATTGAAAAGAGAAACAGGTTACAAGTCAAGCCAAAACCTACTTGTCTGGTGTTAATATAGAAATCACTACTGTTTGAACTAGAATTCCTGATTCAATGAAATATCTTCTTTCCTCTAACATTATTATTATTTGTTGGATAATTTACCTTTAAAAAGTTACCTCTTGAGTAGATATATAGTCACTGCCCCTATCTTCCCTATAATCCTTTTGAACATGTGGGAAGTACTGACACATTTCCTTTTTTATGTTTTATGAATTTTAAAATGATTATAATGTTCAGATCAAGTTAGAGATACAGAGTGAAGTAAGCCCATGAGAAAGTAGAATTTGTGTCAGGTCTTTTGAAATAGTGAATATGTAGTAATAGCAATAAACCTGGAAAAAGGCACAGTGATTTTGATCTCAGAGGATAGTGTGCTGGCAGTGAACTGATCTAGTGCTGGGAAGGACTTCCAGCAGCTAAGAAGGTGACAGGTACTTAAGTTTTCTTTGATGGTGATTTGAACCTGGTCATTTATTTGCTAATTAGTTTAGAACATTTGTGACATCTACAAGTGTCTCCCCTGCAGCAGGTGTAGAAGTCATGGATCTTCTGCCCCATCCTAGAGATGGGTATTCCCAGCCTTCAGGCACCATTGTCCTGCAGGGCCTCACATGTACTGCCTGCTGTGTGTGATTCTTGCTGGCACTGTACTCAGAGCACTAAGAGAAGGAAGGGATGGATCAGGTCAGAGTCTTTCTTAAGTTCCTTTCTTAAGTCCAATATTCAATCTGGACTATATTAAGAGAGAATTTTGTGTTTGTTTTTTAAAAATTTAGTGTAAGTTTTTATATCCTGTTAAAACTATGAATGAAGTCATTATTTGGAGTTAAAACCTTTATGTAATTAGAAAATAGTTTGTGTACAACTTGGGAGTGCAACTGAAATGTTTTCTGCTTGGTCTTGACAGTGTTACACAGAGCTCAGAAGTACCTGGTTTCATGTCCTCCCTCTTTGTACCTGGTGCCTCCTCACCTGTGCATGTTAATTAACCCCTGTAAGCCTCCGTTTCATAGGATTAGGGAGTTGTCAGCTAGTGGTATTGTTGTAGTGATGCTGCTGCTGATGATACTGAAAACGATGCTTTTGTTGTTGTACTTATTTTTCATACAGGATGGTAAGATACTATAACATGAAATTGTGTGTAGACTTGAGATAATAGGGCAGACTGCTTTGGTTGTTTTATATAGTCATTTAAGTTCAAAATACTGAAAAATTCAGATGCTAAAATGCCAGAAATGATTCCAGAATATGTAAATGGTACTCTGACACATAATGCTTAAATACTTGTTTTCGATAGAAAGTTACAACTGCTTTGTAATTTTCTATTCTGGTTAGCAATACAAGGCCTCCTCTCAATGATATTTCTCAGAGCTTATTAAAGTCTACTAACACAGGTAGTTTCCCTCCCTTCTACACTTGGTGGAAGTGTGTAGAATAAGAATTAAACACAGTGAATTAATCTGCAGTGCCAACTTTCCATATCCAAGTTTTGAGTCTTTGGTTTCTGTGAAAAAAATTGTGCGACCTAAGTTTTGTTGTTCAGGATTTGTCTTTACTTTGTGACTATTAACTTTTTGGATAATAGTAAAAGTTAATGGGAATGTAGATTTCTGGAATAAAGCTTTAGAAACTAAGTGAAGTGTGAACATTGTTTGGTTTGATGAATACAGTGTGCTTATTATCATTCTACATAAACGATTTCTAAAGAGAGTCAGTTATCTATTAAATGCAATTTAGTAGGGTACTTCTTTAAAACCATGAGCTTCACTGTAGGGATAAATGAAGGGAAAGGGGGTTCTTAGTGGTAAAAAGATTGGGAAGGACTTGAGGCATTTATGTCCGTGGAAATCACTGTAAAATTGGAGCTAAGCTGTTTTTCTGAGGCTATTTCCCCCCCTTCTTTTACGTAACAGCAGATCTTCATTCTTCTCACTTTTCTCTTGCCCTGAACAGTTGCATTTAAGCATTATCAGCATTAAAAACATATTTAGGAGGAAATCCAAGCCAAGCATGTTAACCAGCCAGCCAGTTTCTGAAAGCCTTTCAGCTGTAGGGAGTGGGGATCATTGCATGTGGTGAGCTGACAGGCAGGCGGCCTGCGTGTGTTCTCCAGAGGTGTTGCCTCCTTGTGGACTGTCAGAAAAGTGGGAGACGATCGCATTTCATTCAAGGCAGGAAGTCCCAAGTCCTAGGAAACGACCTCAGTTATCAATGTGTGATAGAATTCTACAGATCTCCTAATTGGTTAGTATTTGCAATTATGTCAAAATTGGATTTTTCCTTCCTACTTTCTTCTTCCTCCCCCACCCCCTTTATAATTGAGATGGGATTTTCTCTTAAGGCTCTTGGCAAAACTCATCTTAGCAAGCAATATGGTAGACATTTGAAGTTAACATTATATTCTTGTGAATTGTGAAACAAAAGTGTTTAAGAGTAGTTTTGGGGTCTCTAGAGAGAGTAATTAAAGTACTGGTCATGTTTGTTTGTTTGTTTAATAGCATTTCAATATGTTGAAAGAAACAAAAGCACCAGTTTGATTCTCTTGTTTTTGTCAGTGCTAGAACTAAGACTTTTTTATTCCTACTTTGTTTTTGGTGTAGACTGTTAAAACAATTTGAGGGTTTATTCAAAGACTGTGTTCCAAATACCTTTTTCCGTATTAACTACCAGTGCAGACCTTTTTCACATAACTTGTCTCAGATAGATTCAAGTTTATAGTTAGTATGTCCTTTAAGCCTAAATTTGTCTAATAATGGGGAATTAAATGATTCTGATTTGAAGGAACTAGGTAGCAAGCAGTTGTGGAGTAGGCAGTAGCTTTTGCAGTCTTCCCGTGTTGGTTTAGCTTGCTCAGAATCTGTGCTGTGGAGCAAGCTGCTGAGCCTGGCTGCTTCCCTGGTGCAGTGGGAGCTGTGGGAGGGAGCAGTGGAACCTGCTGCTGGCCCCTGCACAGGACTGAACCGTGCATTTCCAGAAGCTTTACAACCCAGAAGTTCTTAGCTTCCTAAGATCAGCTAAATTTTGTACAGTTGGATGCAGAGAAAATTTTGAGCTCTAAAGTTCTGATTTTAGTATGCTTCTTGTGTCACCTTAAATGGCACAATTTTGAAGAAGGCAGAACAGAATCAACTCAAACATAGACTTGTTCACTTTTGGTTTTGTTTCTTTTCTCTTCCCCCAGATAATTTGTAAGGGGTTTATGTGTTAGGATATCTTAGTTGTATTAGCAGTGCAGTCTGTTGATGCCATTGATGTGAGACAAATTTCATTCCATTGGAAGCTTGGAACACTTTTTATACCAGTTCAATATGTTTGAGTGCTGTATTTTTTTTTAGTAAAGTTAAAAGTAAATTATATTATTCCAATGGTACTGTAAGTAACTCCACACACAGTGTGGTGTTTACCAGGTGTGGGCACTGGTCTCTACTCTGCCTAAATTAGTTGTAATCTGCACTACAGCATAATACTTGGTGAAGGTAGTTTTACAGAAGTGGAAATTAAGATGAAGAAAAGTTAAGCAACTTACCACGTCCACAGAGCTCCAAAGTGGCACACCCAGCTAGAAATCCAAGCCTCGCTCATATGCTCCTAACCTCTGGCAGACTGCCACTCTAGTTGATATTTTCAGTTTACATTTTTTTTTTTTTTTTTTTTTTTG
>JAJEJO010004574.1:392469-414078 GCA_020662805.1 Glaucomys volans | reverse complement strand
CCTTTTCACCTGCATACCTGAGCACAGAATAAATGTCATTAGCAACACAAAGAACACCAATCTTACACAAATCTGAAATCTTGTCAGTTGTTTTATTTTGGTACTGGGCATCGAACCCAGGGATGCCCAACCATTGAGCCACATATCCAGCCCTTTTTAATTAATTTATTTATGTGTTTACTTATTTTGGTACCAGCGATTGAACCCAGGGGTGCTTTACCACTGAATCACATCCCCAGCCCTTTTTTATATTTTATTTAAGACTGAGTCTCACTGAGTTGCTTAGGGCCTTGCTAAGTTGCTGAGATTGGCTTTGAATTTATGATCCTCCTGCCTTAGCCTCCCAAGTTGCCAGAATTGCAGGTGTGAGCCCTGGTTCCTTGGCATTATTTTTTATTTTTTTAATTTGTTCTAATTGTTTTTTATTTTTTGACAGTTGCTAAGTTGCTTAGGGCCTAAGATGCCGAGGCTGGCTTTGAACTTGAGACCCTCCTCCCTCAGCCTGCCAAGCTGTTGGACATCCCACCACTCCCAACCTTGTCAATTCTTAATGTTAAAAAAAAAAAATTTTATTTAAGTTGATATACTTTTTTCTTTGGAAATCCTCATTAAAAAAAAGGTGTTCTCTATCAGGCACAGAGAAGTTTCAGGTTTATATCCATACTCTTTCACACATGAGTATTTTGAGGAAAGGTGGTTAATAAGGGGACTTTTAATCTGTTATTTGGTTGCTCCAAGTCATCCAGTTCGTAGATTTTCACCATACTCTGCATTGTTGGAGGATAAACCTGAAATGGGAAACAGGGTCCCGACCCTCTGTAATCACCCTCTCTCCTTAGGAAGATGACGACAGGTGAACCTCAAGCACCTTGCTAGTGTGTTCCTCAAAAGCTCAGGTATTGAAGTCTGACCCCAATGAAGCAGTGCACAGAGATGCGGCTTTTAGGAATTGATTGGATCACAAAGGCTCTAACATCAGTGGACGAATCCATTTGATGGGTTAATACTTTGAATGGATTATTGGAAGGTGGGATCTAGTTGGAGGAAGTAGGTCCCTGAGGACTGACTGCCTGGGAAATGGTCATCTTGTCCCTGACACCACCCGCGGGCCCCCCAACCCCCACTTCCTAGCCGCCATGAGGTGAGCCGCTTTCCTTGGGCCATGATGTTCTGTCTCCGTCAGGCCCAGAGCAGGGGAGCTGACGGCACAGACTGGGTCCTTTGAAGCCCTGAGCCAAGACATCCCCCTTCCCTGAGTCGTTCCTGTCGGGTGTTTTTGTCACAGCAGCAGCAACAGAACAACAATAACAGAAATAAGACATCAGCCCAGGAGGTGTGTTTTTAAAAGTTAAATTTACTTTTGATTGGAGGTTATGTTATGCTAATTGTTCCCTCCCTCCTTTCAGGTTCTGTGTTTATAGAGTCCTTGGTTGATCCTTGTTTTATATTTATGGCACTTGATTAAGAATGGTTTCCACGCTCTGCCTTAATGGTCAGGTCTTTGGAAATAATTAGAAAATGAGTTTGGGAAAGATGAGGAGATATAGTGACAAAAAATTGTGTCTTCAAAAAGTCATTCAACAGGATATAAGCCAAACTAGTTCTTTCTCAGCACTTTATTTTCTCATGCATTTATAAAGCAACCTATGCCATGAAAATAACTAGGTGCATTAAAAGACTATTCACTTTTGTGTACTGGCAGTTTTTCCCTTAATCGTGTGCTTGTTTCATTCTCTTCTCTAGTATGATTGGTTTTTGATACAGGTGTGCTAGTTGACTAGAGACTCCCAGTTCATCAGAAGGAGGGTGTTTCTGTAAAAACAGCAGGGGTCTTGTGTGAGGGTTCTACCGTAACAATGCCATATGCAGGGCCTTACACTGCAGAAGGGCTCCTGTCAGGGAGGAGTGACTCAGAGCTGTAGCCAGGCTGGCTTGGCTCCCCTGCTCAGCCACTGCCCGACCATGGGGAGGGTTAGGGTTAGGGTTCGGGTCAATGGGTTAAGCTTCAGTGCACCATTTAAAGTAAGAGAAGCATGGAAGCATTTTGAGGTCTTTTGGTGGAACACTTGAACACAGAGTTTGATTATTCTTAAGTAGATCCTAATACCTAAAGAAGAAAATAACCTATTTTTCATAAAAACTTTTGTGGTATTGTGTATGATATTTTGCATTTGAAGCAACCAATTTTGAGAATGTACTTGGAAGTTGTTATTCCTTTTTAATTTACAATATTCAATATAAAATTCATAGGATTTCTGATATATGGTTTGGCAATATCTGCCACCAGTGGGGTATAGATAATAGAAAAGCCTGACCTACCCATCTGAAGTTGCAGAGAATATAGGCATCAAATGCTTTCTTTTAAGGCTATCAGAGGTATTGAGTTTTCACAGTCTTAGGGCCTGTTTTTCTGAATTGGCTCTTTATGTTGTACAGTGTGTAGAGTTGTCATTGATAATGATGAGGCTCTCAGGCCAGTCCTAGAAGTTGTTCTCTCTTGTAATGTAACTGATTTATGGTCCTAAGAATGTTGGAGAAAAATAAGCACTACACATTCAAATAGATGTGAAGTTCTAATGAGTTTGTGGAACTGCATTTGCCTGAATTGCAACCCGCATGGCAAAAAACAGCACCCTTAATCCTTTTCACTGGCCAAGGAACAAGGAACTCCACACTGTGGTCTTTGTCATCTACATGGGCAGCTGTGAGTCCCTGGTGGGTTAGGTGGGGGACCGTGAGAAATGGGAGGTTGCAGTCACTGAGACAGGGAGCCCAGGGAGAATGAGACTTGGGACCCCTGGAAGGCACAAGCAAGGGTGAGTATGTTAGGGCAGCCAGAGGAGGTACAGCTGGAGGAACAGAGGATGTAAGAGACCAAGGGTGAGGCAGGGCCAGTTGAGTACTTCAGTGCTGGAACCTGTGCATCTGTAACTTTGCAGCAGACACTAAAGTGTTATTGACGTGCATCTTGAAAAAACCAATGAGTCTTTTGAGTCAGTGAGCAAATAGCATTTGCTGGGGTAAGCTTCTGCAGCCTTGCTCCTGTGTGGTGGTTTTACCCCATCGGTGATGATGAACATCCACTTCCATTCTGTAGTGTTTCGTTCATTTGTCCCTAGCATTTAAATCAGATGATTCTGAAAGCTTGGTTCACCTGTTGAAATGCTGGCACCGTTTCTCCAGGAGTAAACCCCACTGAAGTTTCTTATTTCAACTGGAACATTCTTTTTGAATGTGTATGATAAGATCAGTGTACGTTTTCAAATGGTTCAGTCTTTTTCTGCAACCACAAAGTTTCTTATTCAGAGGAAGGCTTGCAGTTCTCTTTGGCCCTCTACTACATTTGAATTAAGAAAAGACAGGCTTATATTATTTTCGAGGCAGCTGCTAACAAAAATCATGTTTTCTTAAGAACTGTGTTTGTCATTGCTCAATGATAGAAGATGTTTGACCAAACTGGTGACAGTTCTACTGTGATGAATTGGAGATGCCTCTGCATGGAGAGCCTTCTGCGTGGGGGTCAGTGGCGTTGTGCTCTTACCCTTCTGTGCCCTGAGTGGACTATTGTGAAGCATCCTCCACCTGTGCCCAGAGGCGATGGAGAAGAACGGAGGGGCCAGGGCCAAACCTGTGCTTCAGATTCAGGATAGCTGGTGATGTTGCTCTGTTGTTACCACTGCTTTCCAGGAATTTGATTTTCCTATGGCCCAATTTGCTGATGATTCCCATTTCGAGGAAATTATGGGGCAATGGAATTAGGCCCCTAGTTTGAGTCTGTTTTGAGTGTTCAGTGTTTTGGTATCTATTCTAAGCAGGACAAGATTGAAACTCCTTGAAGTTAGAATGTGTAGTGAATATAACTTGATTGTTCTTGAAGGTAGCTCTCAGTTACTCATATAATGAGAAAAACACTCATTATCCAGCTCCTTGATATGCTTAATGCCCTCGTGAACTTTATTTCCCCTTTCACCTGAAACCATTTGTTTTATCTGATAAGCAGTTACAAACACTGTTTCATTGTATCTGTTGAGAAGGTTGAGACAATGTAAACCAGGAGGTGAAAGTTCAAAATAAACAAGGTGCCTTTTAAAGTAGAAAAAGGAAACATAATTACAGGATTAACAGTGTTAAGAGTTCTGATTTCTCATTTCTCTTAACTTTGAAACTTGATTTACTAGGTGTTACGTTAGGGGTTCTGAGGTTTCATATCATTCAGGGCCAGGACATCCACGTATTCCTACGACTTACTCTTTGTTAGCATTTTAAAGCAGCAAACCTGTGCATAAAGTCTCATCACCACCGAGCTGCTGGATCATGGAGAATACCCCTGGGACTCAGCTTCTGGTGTCCCACCTATATTTGCTTTTGGTGACTTCTCCTGCAAGGCCCTGTGACTGTCTCCTCTTCTGGGTGTAGGAACTGTCTGCTGTAGGTTTCAAGAGCCCAAACCAGTCTCATCCAAAATGTCCCTCTTTCACCCTACTCAGAACCCTCCATCCCCAGCTCAGGCCTGCCACCTCCCCCTGTTCCTGTTTCTGGGACCAGCTGAAGGGAAGGAACAGCAGCCGTGACTCTCTCCACTTCTTCTCCACTGACCTTACGACCTTGTTTCTTTGGGCTCCTGCAGCTGTGGGCCTGGGGACTGGCAAAGGATAAAGGGCTGGGCTGTTGTGTCTTGCCATTCTCATATGCTTTATCTCTGTTTCTGTCTTTGCATCTGTCATTTGTGTTCTTTAGAGACCTCCTCCGCTTCTGAAGTATTCCTAGGCATGGTGGTGCACACTCCTTGTGACTCTCTACTTCTTCCCTGCAGAGCCCCCCCTGTAATTGCCTCCACTCCATCGACCAAGACCCTTTGGCCAAGCAGTTCTCCTAGCCTTTCCCTGTGTCCTCTGCCCACATCAGGAGTATGTGGCCTCCCAAGCTGGAAGCAGCAGCTGCTGCTGTCTGTGCTGTCCCCTTTCTTTCCTACGGCCCAGCTGCTGAGTGAGGTGGGCATGAGGGTGGTGCCCAGGTGGATAGCCTCTCATGGAGTCCTGCATGGTGCTCCTGGTGTCTGAACTTGCATATGTGGTCCCTTCCCCTACCTCCCTTGGCTGTGGGGCCTTGTCCAGGGTTGGAACACAGATGTCAGGTTAGCATCACAGTACATACAGCATTTGAATGCTGCAGTGTAAACTCTTGTTTTTACATGTGGATGTAAACCTCAGAATTACAGAGAACATTAGTCTGATGGAAAAATTTAATAACTTGAAATTTGATTACTTTCAAATGTAGTAATACACATCTTTAAAAAATGATTAATATCTATACCCTGTTATGGTATAAATTTTTCTATGGGATTCATACTTAATTCAGAAATTAAAGTTAGGTTGAAGAAATTTTTCATCATTTGAATCTTGTTTTGGAAAATCCACTGAATTTTGTGGTAGATTTCTTAATAGGACACACACAAATTTAATTCACATATGTAATATAAGACCTTTCATTATGTAAATTAAAATACATCTTGATTTTGTTTCAGGATTTTTTAGTCCATACTGAGAGCACACTTTTGACAGCAAAGTTTACAAATTAGACTGTGGCTTAGAACTATTTACTACCTTTTTGCCTTGCTTTGCTTTTAGCTTTGAGTTTGGAAATTCTAATGGATCTTGTACTTTCATGTGTAATTAGAAATTGGTAGTGTACCAAGTTAAATGATCAAAAGTAGGTGCAGAAGGAATTATGCATTCATGGTATAGCCTTCCCACATTTTTGAATTTGTATCAGAATCAGAAATGGATGTCAAACCTTAGGCATTAGGTAACTAAAATACTGTATTGAACCCTTTTGTTGAGACAGTTGCTGTTGAGAAGTATGTCGAATCGTTTTTAATTTCTATTGCCAGTCCAAAGTGATGTTGAAGATCAAGAAAGTAGCATAAATTGGTTTGAGCATTCATCACTTTAATGACTGATTCCACTTGACTGTGTAGATTAAATACACACAGGGCCCCCACCGGTGTCCTGGCATCCAGAACCTAGGTGAGGAAGACAAAGGAGCCGCCAGGTCTGCCTGTATTAGAGGCAGCTGGTTGCCTGGGTCAGCCTGGAGGGGGAGCCCTGGGAGTGCTGGCAGTGGGCATGGGCTTCTGATACCTGTGTCGTCTGTTCCTTCTCAGTGTCAGGAACTCTGCTTCACCATCAGACCTGGCAGTTGAGGGATGCTATTTGGTGTGCTGGGTACTGTGCTCAGTGCTTTGCAGACTTGCCCTTAATCCTCAAAGCACAGCTTTTAATAAATTCTTACCCACTTGGGTGGATGAGAGCCCTGAAGCTGTAAGGGGTTTATGAAATGGTTGGTGGTACCTCTGCGTTTTGATTCCAAGCCTGAGTGAGGTCCTGGAAGTGATGATCTTTCTCACCATACTGCGTTCCCTCAAGAAAGCATTTGGTGAGCTCACTGTGACACAGGTGAGGCACTATGCTCAGTGCAGAGGGGAATACAGCCCCTGCCCTGAGGTGCTCACAGGCTGGGTGGACAGCCTTGGGGAAGGCTGACCTTGGTTGACTGCAGGTGGACCTTTCTGTTGTTCCTCAGAGGTAGACTCAGAGATAATCTCAAAAGAGGTTGGTAAAACAGACTTGGGAATGGAAAGGTTGAAGATTGTTTCTAAAAGTTGACTTGTGGGTTCTAGAAGTATCCTGAG
The DNA here is from genome assembly GCA_020662805.1 of Glaucomys volans. NCBI lineage: Eukaryota > Metazoa > Chordata > Mammalia > Rodentia > Sciuridae > Glaucomys > Glaucomys volans. The sequence continues at coordinate 407,387 of JAJEJO010004574.1, read as the reverse complement.
GTCCCGGGGTGAGAGGGTTGTCCATATGAGGTTGGTGACAGTCACTGCTAGGTAGGATTACCTACTTGCTGACTGCTCATCAGGCTGGCCAGTTTACTGAGGGAGCAGAGTGGGGGATGGGTAAGGCATATACTCTCATCTGTACTTCAGCTTGAAACAGATGAACCTTCTGGGCTCTGGAGGAGGGAATCACCAACAGAGAATGTGTTTATCTGGTTCCAGCTTCGTTTAGTCCTTTATGTAAGTTTAATTTGTGTTTGTTGAGGTCAGGTTCTAGACACACTGTTTGGCACAAATGCTGTGTAGCCAAGGCTGGATGGTGAGGTTTAGAATGACTCTAAAGGGCAGCTGTGTTTGCTTCCAGGACACACTTTGTGAGCAGGCTTGTGGGTAATAACGTCATTCTGAGCTGACTTGACTCCTGCCTTGCCTGTTTAATAGAGTCATTTTAAATAAGCAGAGCAGCATCTTGGACCCAGTGACACCCACTCCTGCAAGAGGATTTATTTAAAGATCTGCATGCTTGGGCTCAGCTCCCTGACACCCAGCACTGCTTCTTACGGTGGGAGAGAACATAGACACCAGGCATAAATCATCTCACGCAGAGTTGAGAGCTGAGGTCTGTCAGAAATGAGAAGGAATGTCCTGCTGGTTTCCTTACCCACTTTCTAAATAGACCTGTTTCTCGAACCCCTTCCCCCTCTCCAGTTTTAGCAATTACCTTGTTAAGAACTGGTGTGCTTGAGAATTATCCTGTTAAGAACAGTATGTACAGGGAAATGATGAATATGAATTTGTTGGAGAAATCTGAGTTGCTTGATTGTATCATCTTTTGGGACATGTTTTATTTTTAACACAGAGGAGAAGTAAGGGCAATTTATACCAACAGGAACTGCAGCTTCTGTAGGGCAGCTCTGTGTGGTTTAGCTAGCCAGCAGTTGCTCCTCCCACAGTTCATCTTTGCACAAAGGAGATGATGTAATCCCTTTAACTTAGGCCACGTGGCCAGCATGTCGTCACTGACTTCATGTGGATACCTCTGTGCTGCCAGCACTGGATTGGCTCCTTGAGACCATGCATTTGTTATTAAATTGCATTCTCCTTGCAATGTCTGTCCTTCACCTGGGTCCACAAGAGTGTCAATGAGGGCAGCGGGACTTTGTGGAAGAATTGCTCCAGTGACATTTATAATCAGAAAAATTACCACAGTGTCTTCTTGTACTAAGCTGTGGAGACTCTGTGTGCCCACAAATTAATATTGGTGGCAGGGACGCTCTGTTACTGTTAGCAACCACTGCCTATTTATTAGAAGAATGACATGCTAGAAACCCAGACTTTGCTTTTCTTCCCCTGCTTTCTCATGAGTTCTTAAAGTAGCCTCCTGAGCTGCCCACGGGAGAGGGGACGATGACTGCTCTGTTGAGCCAGGTGTATGTACAAGCACATCCTTTCCAATAACAGCGTCATCCTGCCGTGTGTGCTGCCTTTTGGTTGTTCCAGTCATAGCTACATGATAGCTGTCGTGGGTTGTGCCGGACTTGCTTAGCTCTGTGTTAAACAGGTTGCCTGCATTTTCTCATTGAATTCTCCAGCCACCTTCTGAAATGCGTGATTCACAGAGGAGGGAACTGCAGCCAGAAGAGATGATTTGCTCAGGCTCTTCCACATCAGAAAAGGGCCCCTGACAGAAGCAAAGGGTGGTTTTGGGGATTAAGAGAGCACTTTGAATTTGAGCCCCAGTTATTTTTTCAGGTATGGGACCTTCTCAGTAGATCTAGGTGCTTCTCTCACCACTTGTTAAGAGTCCCTGGGTGTGAGCCCCTGGCCACTGAGGCTTAATGATGCCAAGACAGCTTTGTAGCTTTCTCAGGGTTATTAGTTCAGCAGTCACATGCTGCTCCTGCAAGAATTAGAAATCACAAGGTTTCCTTGATTTTATGGTTGATGATTTTCAACGTGAAACTGTCTTAATTGCATTAACAAAACAACCTCTTGGAAACACGAAGAAACAGGCTTTTGGCCCCATTCCTCTAAGGACCTTTCTGTGAGGTTATAACAGGACTAATTTTGTTTAGTACTTAGGACTTGTATGTACAGGGTGACAGAGCATGATGCCTATAGAATTAAACATCACAGCACTTGAACCTGTGATTCTGAAGGTAGCCTGTTGCTTGGAGAATTGGAGATGGAATGCATGGAGTTGGCAAGGAGAGCGTGTGTGGTGCAGGTTTCAACCCAGCCCTTATGTCCATGTCTCCTGTTCCATGGCCACATGCAGCCCTGGTGTCAGAGGCTGATGACTTCTCTGACAGTGCAGGTTCAGGACTGGGTGTAGGAGGAAGAGAGGTGTGTTTTTGTTTCCTGAGCATTCACCACTGCTGAGCGGGTTTTGGTACTTCTCATGTGTCTTCTCCCTGCTGCATGTTGGCGAGGCCTTGGATTTACCTGCAGAGGAAGCCATGGAGGAGTAACTAAGGAGTAGATGAAGCAGGCATCAACAGAAGCCAGGAATCAGGGACAGTAATTTGAGAAAGTCAACATCTGTCTCCTTTCAGGAATCAGAAGGAGAGTTCACCATAGAAGTTAATCAGCTGAGTAAGAACCTTGCTGCCTTGGTTTTCTTGGTGGAGTAAGGGTTGACTGTTAGGTGAAGGGTGAGGTTGAGGGCTTGGGGAGGCCAGGCAGGTGGGCAGTTACCACTGCAGTTCCTGTGCCCTGGAGGGTTGGCAATCAGCTGAGCTGGTCTCCTCACCAGGTGTATGGTTCTCTCTATGGGAATGGTCCACTCAAGCCCCTGACCACATTTGGCTAATCTGGAAGGTGAAGCATAGTCCTTGCAAATGACTCTAAAGGAGCCAGTCTTTAAGAAGAGGTCCTTCCCAAGATATCCTACTTCTAGCCTTAACAAGATTCTAGAAAATTAGACATTGAAGTAAAAACAATCAGTTTGGCTTTGTATCAGTTTGGTTTTGTTTATACTTGTTTATAAAAGGAAAAGGTCACTTTCTTGGCTGTAAGCTCATTTGTGGTAATTTTGTGTCTTGTTCAGGATTTCGTGTCATTAAAAATTAACCATCTTTTGTGCAAGACTCTTTGGAGACATTTTCAACATATCAGAAGCTTTACGGTGCGTGTCTCCTCTGTTGACACACCTAATTGCTTTTCCTTCATGGTAATTCTACAATGATTTCTTTCTTGCTGTCGCTCCAGCCTCCCTAACCAAGTGCCTGGCCACCTTACTGGACTTGTGGGTACAGGCTTATCCCTTCTTAGTGACTTTAAGGGTGGCTTCCCAGACAGATTTGTTGTTAGTGCACCACGGAGAACCAGACCTTATAGCGCACCTGCCACAGGAGGCCAGAGTAGTAGGAATGCTCTGGAAGGCTAAACTGAGATTCTTCAGGCCACTTCACCTGTAATGCTGAGGGACTGCACCTGGATCCTCTATGAGGTGCTCAAGGCATATCTTTTGGATGGGACCATGTGTTTTTTAATACTACCTCTCTAAGAGAGAACAGAAGACGACAGGAGAACCAAGAAGCTACTAAAACATTCCTTGGCTATCTCCTTTAAAACTGATTTTTCGAGATCTGAATTATTCCTTTTTCCCTTATCTTTGGGCAGACTGGCCCCTGTTTTGCTGCAGTATATTACCAGGATAGCAGAGGCATGAGGTTGTGCAGCCTTCCCACCTTGGCCAGGCTTCCCAAGTGCCACGTGTTGCGGGTGAGAGAAAGCAGGTGTGGCCTGGGGAGCTGAGCCCAGGCCAGACTCCCAGTGAGACTGGCAAGCACTCAGGGTTCCTGGACTTGGGTACAACTGTGACATCACCACCATTGACCTCACCACCCAGCTTGATCCTGAAATTACAATCAGCTTTTCATTTGCTCAAGGAAATACCCTATCAGTATGGTTTTCAGTCTCTGATGAATATTACCCTGGTTACATCACTGTCTTTCCAGGGCTAATTAGGATGAACTTTGCTGAAGAAAAGAAAATGCTGATTGTAAAGAGGATAGGTACTCTGCATTTGCCAAGGGGCCTGCATATGAACCTTGATCTCCGGAGTGTGGGAATAAAGTAGGAAAACCTTTTAAATATTTAGGCTCATTTTCAAATATCTATTTGGGGGTACCTGTTATTACTTCCATAACATATTAGTATGGTAAAGTGTAATTCAGAATTGTGGGGTGTGTCATAAAATTATCAATCTGAAGTGTTTGAAGACCATTGCCTTAAAGCAGCAGTTCTCCAAGTGCAGGCCCAGGGACCTCTTGGAACTTCCAGGACCTTTTCAAAGACTCTGTGGGGTAAAGCTGTTTTCATAATAGACAAATGAAATCTAGCTTTTTCTACTCTCATTCTTTCCAAGGTGTGTATTGAAGTCTTCCAGAGGCTACATGATGTGTACCATCACAGCAGATCAAAGAGAAGTACATAGGAGAATTTAGATGTGTTCTAATAAGGCAGACATTAAAGGGAGTCTTGAATGTGTAAACTGCCAGCCTCCTGTTTTTTTTTTTTTTTAGTTTGGGGGGTGGAATGCAGATAATTTTAATTAAAATATTTATGTTAATATGTAATGGATTTATTATTATATTCTTTTCAAAATTTCTGAGGCTCAATTTCTAATACAATAAATATTCATGTGAGTCATCTAGGTGTTCCATGGATAGGCTAGTATGTAGTAGTTCAAACCCACATAAATCAGAAGTATTGGATCCTCAAGAATTTTTAAGGGTGTATGGGGTCTTGGCTCCAAGCCTTGGAACACTGCTCCCTGTTTTGGGGGCCAGGGTAGTTGTGTCTGGGGAGGGCATTCCAGCACAATACCAGGGGAAGCTCCTGGGAAGGAAGGATGCAGAAAGTGGGGTGGGCATTGAAGCAGGGTGACCTTTCCATCCATTGCTGTGGCATTCTTCCTCTTAGAGGACAGGATGGGTTTTAAATTGGTCCCTGTGCTCCACCATCTCCCTTCTGCTCCAAACCATGCCAGTAGCACAGGTGGGTTATTGTGTCTTAAATGGGCTCCCTAAGATCCTCATACCAACTTGCAACATTATTTATCTGGGATCCATTCCTGACATTGAGAAATGGCAGACTTATTAACAGAGGTTTGGAGGGTGGACACCAAGTTTGTGTGCAGGTCTCCCAGTAGTTCCTTTTTGGCACTTACTCTTAGGAATCCTTAACAGGAGGATCTATTAGGGGAGTTCAGTTGAGATAGAAATAGAAAGGGAAACATCTGGGATATCCTGTTCTTTCAGTCTCAAACTTTATAATGAAATACAGAAGTATGGTTTATTATTCTAGTTCAGAGAGTGTGGAACCCATAATGGATTTCAGATTAATTTCTTGTGCATTAATTGTCTTGTTTTATTTTTGTTTTCATCATTTTTGGCCTAAGGTAGCAAATGGGTGCTTCTGACACACAATACAAATTTTAGAGAGGATGGGGAAGGCAACCATTTGGGAAAACAGTTCAGTTTTTACTCATGAACTTAAAAAGGTGCATGAATGGTGACCTAGTAGTTTTGCTGTTAGGCATATCCCTAGGTCTGGAGACACTTTGGCAGTATGTTGTGGGATGCATGGACAGAACTGTTTATGACAGCAGCATTTATAATAGAAAAAATGGGAGACATTCAAATGTGCACCACGGGATTGCATACTGTTTGTGGTATAGCCTGGAACGGAATACTATACAGAGCACAAACAAAGCTCAGCATTTGGATTAGTGTGGATGAACCATCCAAACTAGAGGCAAGTCACAGGTGAATGCAAGTAGTGTGGTTGCTGTGTTAGTTGCCTTTTCATCTCAGTGACCAAAATATGTAGCAGTAACAACTTAAAGAAGGAAATATTTATTTTGGCTACTGGTTTCAGAGGTTTCAGTCCATGATTGGTGGCCTCCAAGGCAGAAACATTATGGTGGAAGGGTATGGTAAGGTAAAGTGCTCAGCTCAAGGAAACCAGAAAGTAGGGCTAGCCGGTGGCTGGGAAGAGGGTGGGGCCAGAGACAAGGATCAGTACCCAGAGCATGCCCACAGTGACCACTTCTTCTAAATAGGCCACACCTCCCACAGTTTATAGCACTTCCCAGTAGTCTATTCAGATTACTAATCCACAATGGATTGATCTATTGCTGAGGTCAGAGCTCTCATGATCCAGTGACTTTCCAGAATTTCCGTCTCTGAACATTGCTTCACTGGGGACCAGGCCTTCAATATATGAGACCTTGGGGGACATTCCAAATCTGAACCATAATTACTACATTTATATTAGGCTCAAAAATAGGCAAATGAAGCCCTGTCTCATGTAGTCAGAATTTACAAATGGCAGACTTGTAAAGAAAAGCAGATCAATGAATATTTGTCCTAAAAGGCAGCATAGTGGTTCTGTCTCCAGCCAGAGGATGGGTATGGGTGGAGAGAGGCTTGGGGGAGGCTTTGGGGTGTTGGCAGTGTTCTGGTTGTTACACAGGGTGGTGGCTTCCAATATGTGCATGTAATACATATACACACACACCTTCATGCAGGTCAGTCTAGGATTATCTTTGAAATCTGGGTCCTAATTTGTTGAAGCCTTTGTTTTAGTAACTTAAAGATTTATAAAAATTTATTTGAAAGCTTTTTTCTTTTTGTTTTACGGTAAGTAGATATTTGAATATTTAAAGTATGAGAACTCTTAGAAATTATTACTGTAGTAGCAGCCACCTGTCCTTCTCATTTTGAGGTTTCAAAGGTGGTGCAGTGTCTTGGTGCAGAATTGACTGATGTCATGCTGTGAGTTTCCACAAAATCATCTGGTCAGGCTTTTGCAAGGGATGAAAAAGGAAAACTTAGTGTGGTTTGTCATTACTTTAAAAAATGATTTTCAAATGAGCCCTGGCTTCACAGAGCAGGCCAAGAGTGTGGTGCTGAGGGCAGTGCACCAAAGCCAGCATCTTTGTGTTCAGTTGATTGTCCAGCATCTGCTTATGTGCCACTGCAAGATGGAATGATCCTATTCTTTGATCAGATATTGCAAATGGAGCTAAAGATGGAAGCTGAAGGCGGAAGGAGAATGTCTCCGCCTTTGGGCCTTAGGCCTGCGCCAGCCAGCTTCATAGGGAGAAAGTGCCCGCCTGCTGTCTGGTTACAGGCTTCCCTTAGGCAGAAGAGGGCCACTTGGGAGCAAGGTGCCCTGTGCCCTAGTGTCACCCTAGTGTCACACCTCCACAAAGGCGGTGGCTATTAGGACGATCAAGACCCCAGAGACTAAAGTAGCAGTAGTAGTGCTGCCATCCCTCGGAAGAAGGGGAGTTCTTAATACCATGCACAGGCTCCTAGGAGAGCGATGTGATGTCACAAAGAGGGATTTTTTTGGATTATTAAAATTTTTGTTGCCACAATTTTAATGAAAGATAGTGGTGTCTTTCTCTCAGTGAATTTTGTTCCCTTAAACAATGATTTTTGGGTCACCTGTTGTCATTTACAACTGTGTTCTGATTGGGCCTTTGTTACAGAGAGTATCAGGGTAAGCAGGACCCTGAGAATGCACCAGTGCAACTGGGAGGGGGAGTGCAGCCCCGCATCTGATGAACTGCTGAAAGGCCTTAAAAGGTGGTCTGACTCTTGAATTGCCTTATAGTTTCTTAAACCATTTATGGTCAGTCCTCGCAGAAGGAAATTGCCAAGGTTAATCTACCGTGACTGTTGATTTTTAAAATGTCTTCTTTGTGTACGTGGCTTGGTAGTAACTGTATGTTCTCAATCCTATTCTTCTTTTTTAAGTAAAGATTCCTATTTTTATAGAAAACAGTAATCCAGCTAAATAAGCAAAATTTCCCTCAGTCCAGCTACTTAAAGCACGTACGTACTTGCACAGCCACGTGTAAGCTTCCTTTCTTAGATGCTGATGATGACAATAATGGCAGTTTGTGTTCTATGCTCTGTTTCTTTGTTCTGATTCTCTTAGGCATTTTGCAGATGAGGAATCCAAGAAGTTAGAGAGACTGAGTCCCTGCCCCCATTCGCCCAGCTGCCTGGTTCCAGGGCCTGGGCTCTTCAAATGGGCACTTGAGTTCTCTCTACACAGTCTTAATTTGAGTTTTGGAGGTGTTGCTTTTAGACAAAATTCTCAAACTTGTAATGGAAAGAAGCTGTGAGGTACATAGAGCTTGTCCTGTCTCCTGTGCTGTGCTTCTGCATATCCCCCCAGCCCCACCCCACCCCGTGCATGCGGCTGGCAGGCAGCTCCCTGGTGTGGGCGCAGCCCGCAGCCCTGTGTTATCTCTGCTGCAGGCCATCACCTGTGCAGTGACATAACCATCTCTGGGTAGGGCACTGTGACTGCTCTGGAGAAGCAGATCTATGGAATGGGTGGGTGCCACACCTTATTTCAACATCCTATGGCATTGCTACTCCACAGCCGTACAGAGTTTAATCTGGAAAAAATGTGCAGAAGATACTGACTTGTTGCCCTCTCAGTAACCTAGCAAATTAGGAGATTAGAACAAGGAAAACAGATTTCTCACTCTGTGACGCTAGATTCTGCTTCGCAGAGTCACAGAAGTCTCAATTGCAGGAGAGTTTGACACTGCCCACCCCATCATTATTTAGTGCTGGACCCCTATGGCAAGCAGGAGGAGGCCCTGTGGTCCTTGCATGGCCAGTTGCCTCAGCCATCCCAGCCCTCTCCTCGTTGTCTGGGGTAAGAGGGTAAACCGAATAGTCACACCACTGGAGCTGCTTCTGTCAGAACTTTTGTGATAACTCAGTTAGTTGTGCTCTGTGTTTTAGTCAGCTTTTTCACTGCTGTGAAAAACAACTGTAGAGGAGGAAAAGTTTATTTGCGGGCTCACGGATTCAGAAGTCTCAATCCATAGACAGCAGGCTCCATTCCTGGGGGCTCAAGACAACATGGCAGAAGAGTGTGGTGGAGGGAAGTGCCTCACATGATGTCTAGGAGTCAGAGAGAGGGACTCCACTCAGTGGATCCAAAATTTATACCCCGAGGCCATGCCCCCAGGGACCCACCTCTTCCAGTCACACCCTACCTGCCTTCACTTACCACTCCATAAATCCCTTTCAGGGGATTAATTCACCAATTGAATTAGGCTTTATAATCCAGTCATTTCTCCTCTGACCCTTGAATTGTCTCACACTTGAACTTTTGGTGTGCATCCCACATCCACACCATAGCACTCTATTCAGTGGAAGCCAGCGAGGGTCACCCCAACTGATCAGGGTCAGCAGCCCTGCTGAGTAAGTGGTTCCAAGGCAGTGTGGCATGTACCTCCAAGCTTGTGCTGGCTTTCATTTTCTGATTCTGATGTCCATAGAGCAGATCAGTGGAGGACACAACCACAGGTGAGCTGGTCATTTCCCCAAGCTCCTGTGGCCCCTCAAGCAGCAGCTTCCTCCAAGCAGGCTTCCTTGCACTGGTTCCCAAACACTCTTCCTACCCCACCCAGACGCTTCTGCCTCTTCACCTTATGCAGTGGCATCTCTGAGTATGCAGAAAAATTTCAAGAGGGACTTGAGTCAGTGCACTGTAAATCCATTTTTATGTCAAAAATTGTCTTATCATCAGTATATTTAGATTATTTGACTTAATAAATACACTTTACCCAAGATCAGAAAAAGCCCCTTCACTTTTGTGTGTGTGCAGAAGGGGATTTGAAGAGGAGGTAGGAGATGAAGTAGGGGGGAAATAGAAATGAATTTCTGTCTTCATTTTGTGTTTTTTACATTATCAGATGCATTGCTTTTCTCAAGCCGCTTTGAAGTTTCTTGAATTTTTATTAGGAATTCAGTAGGAAGGTAAATAATTGGGGCCTATTTGCAGGAATTTTTCTTCCCTGCTTGGAAATGAGGGTAGGAGAGGACAGGAAGGGACACCAGCACCTGGGTGAATATGAGCAAAAGCAGACTAAGCTTCAAAACCAGTGAGTGCGTAAAGGCACGGGTTGCCCTTGTTGGTGTGATTTTGAGGCAACTGGACCAAAGTTGAGCTGGCCCTATCCCTCAAACAGGAAGCTACTTCTTAGCCTCATGTCTTTAGGGCTAATGCGCTTGTTAAAGTCAGATCTTATTACACCACTGGAAGGATCTGGAAGAAAATGCCAAACTTCACAATAGATTGCATACATTCACTATTAAGTCTAAAATCAAGTTATGAGTGCCACGTTTTCTTTCTTTCCTTTCCCTTCCCTTCCCTTTCCCTTCCCTTCCCTTCCCTTCCCTTCCCTTCCCTTCCCTTCCCTTCCCTTTCCTTTCCTTTCCTTTCCTTTCCTTTCCTTTCCTTTCCTTTCCTTTCCTTGTTTTGAGTTGTCTTTACTTAATAGTAATGGAATTGCTTCTATTAGGTTCCTTATACTAGTCAAGGGTCTCTGACCCTTTGGCCAGTAAACCGCCAAAGGACAGGACTCAGCTGACTTCACAACCTTACATGTATCACAGATCACTTTAAAAATAAAGGAACAGAATTGTCAAGGCAAAGTATGTTAACTGCAGTAACTCAGAGCAGATTTATGTAAGCAGCAGTGTGGGTTTCTAATGATTAAAACACCACAATGTTAATCTTAGACCATGTTCTTTATATTATTATTCATTTCTTGCTTTGTGTTTTTAATCCTGTATTAAGGGTTCAAGCCTTTCAAAATGTCAAGGAATGATTTGGGGGGCCAGTGATCAATAGTTTTTCAGTGAAAAAAATAATGCCTTTGAAAGGATTTGCCTCAGTAATCACAACATTATCTACATCTTCTATAAATAACAGTAACATGTATTTGCAGAACATTTATTTGTCCATCAGATTTTGCTTGGCTTGTGCACATAGGTAAGGTATAGATTATCAGCTTCTTAAAATCACAAGGTGTCATTAGCAGGAGGATCTCAGGGCTTAGGAGAGCACTGTGTGTAAATAAACCTTTATGAAGGTGTATTTTTTAAGGGTAAATGAATTAACTGAAGTTTTGTGGCTCTATGGTATCTTAATTTTGTGGAATACATTAGGAGAAACTTTGATATCTATATGCAAATTTAGTGATTCTAAATGCTGTGTTTTAATTAGATATAACTGTTGGTCACTTAAGTTAATTGATAGTTTATTAAGACTTTCAACCTGATTTACATTTCTCCAGGGATGGGAAATTAATCAACATGGTGTCTTAGGGTAACAGGGATTGATAAGCATTTGTGAGGAGCCCTGTGAAGCCAGGGAGGAAGTCTCCTGAGCAGGATTGTGACTTCAGTGACTAGAATTTGTACCTATCCCTCCTGATACCCCTTCTTATCTGTCCTGGAAGGAGAAGATACTAATTCAGAATCCAAGTTTTAGCATTTAATACTAAGCAGGAGGTAAGACTGGGGTCAAGGATATTGATGGGGAGATAAAATAGAATAAATCAAATTTTACTTCTTTTTTTCTTTCTTTCTTAGTGCTGGGGATCAAATCCAGCACCTGGTACATGCTAGGCAAGCTCTCTACCACTGAGCCATATCCCCATGCCCTATAAACCAGACTTTAAACCTAAATCTGGGTTTGGTGTTGGGGACTGAGACTTTGATTCTTTTGGATGTTTTATAGACTACCTGGGCAGCTCTGGCCCAGCCTGCCTGCTTAGTGTCGTTCCTGTCTTTCATACTTATGGCCAGTAAGTCAAGATGTTGTGGGTGAAGCTCAGCTGATGTTTTGTGGTGTTACTACTTGTGATATGTGGCTCTCACAGAGGCTTACCTTGGGTTCAGTTTATGAGGCAGAAAATGGTCTTGTGGGTAGTCAGGAGGGTTGAGAAACACCGTGGTTTAAGTCGGTTTTGAGTTGTGTGGAGTTGACTTGATGTGCTGATGACGTCCTTTCTGGTCTGCTTACAGACTTTCCTGATGAAAGCACTTCGGTGTGACCTTCAGTTCTTATAGGGAAAGCACTGTGGCCTAGACAGAAGCAGGGCTGTGAGGCCTGCATAAGTACTCCCTTCCCGGAGCCCTTGCGCCCCCTGCTTGTTGGGGTGGTGCAGCGAGAACCTGTCCAGTTCTCTTCTTCCAGGGCAGCCTGCTTCTCCCATCAGAGAAGTGGTGGTGGTGGTGGTGGTGGTGTTTGGGGCAGAAAGTAACTTTGCACTTACGTTACAAAAATCTCAAAGTAAAACCCTTTTCTACTTTGAAATACAGACTGAGAATAAATAAACAGAATTTTATTACTATTTAGTCACTAAATGTTCCAAACAGAAAGAATGCAGTTGCTTTAGCTGCTGGAAGGAGTTCGTGAGCCAGTGGGCTGCTTTAGAGCTGTGGCCAACTCTCCCTGACTAGCTAGGCACTCTGCTCATGACTCCAGATTGTAGCTTGCAACCTAAAATTGCCAACTGCTGGAACACTGTGCACTTCGGGGCTTCACTGTCTGAGTGTGAAGTTCTCACTATGCCCAGGTACTCTACTTGGCACGCGGAGGGAGGGACATGGCGCGGTCCACCCTTCAAGGAGCTCCTTTGCTTCTGGGGGCTCTGACCAGTATTGGGATGATCGCTGTGCCATGTGATAAGGGTTTGCATCCTGTGAGAGTACGACGTGTGGGTGTCTGATCCATCAGTGGGGCACTGCAGGATGATGAGGAAGGGGTCTGTGTGGCTCTGTTGGAGCAGGGGGGAGAGAGGGGTGTTTGGGGCCGGTGGAGGAACAGTGTATATAGAAGTTCATTGTGGCACCAGGGTGGGGCCATGATTAGGATTCCGTTATTATTATTAGGTACTGGGGATTGAACTGAGGGGTGCTTTATCACTGAGCTCCATCCCTAGTCCTTTTTATTTTTTATTTTTATTTTGAGACCAGGGTCTCACTGAGTTACTCAGGACCCCACTAAGTTGCTGAGCCTGGCCTTGAACTTGCCATCCTCCTGCCTCAGCCTCCCAAGTCACTGGGACTATCACCGTGCCCAGTTTATGAATAGGATCCCTGGGGAGATGGTTACTGATGGCCAACCAGTGAGGCTGCAGAGGTAAGCAGGCATGTGATATGCTTACCTCATATCCCTAGGAGCTTGGTGCCATGTTAGGGAGTTTGAACTTCATCTGAGGATGCCAAGAAGTCGTGGAAGAATTTTAGGGGAGTAAAAATGATGATGTATTGGTTGTGGAAACGTGGTTCTGGGGAGAGTGGCAGGATTAGAGGGAATCATGAATGCTGCTTAGGAGATAACAGGGAGAGCCCACATGAGGAGACACTGGTGGGTGATGTGGGACTCATCATTTCATGTGAGTGGGGAGTGCAGAGAGGAGGAGAGCAGGGGGAAGTCCAGGTTCTTGGGTTGGCCAAGGGGTGGCTGGTTTGTGGACCTGAATATTGCCCTGGGACACACACACAGGGGAGCAGCTTTAGGGGTGAGGGTGAGTTCAGGCTGAGATATTCAGGAGGAGGTGGCTAGCCCATAGGCATGCAGTACCATCCTCCTGATGGAGCCTCCTTGGTCAGTGATGGACAGTTAGCTGCCTGTCAGTCCCAAGACTCACTGTAGCCACTCCTCACAACACACCTTCTTTGTGTTCTCTGCCGTGAGTGTCTTAGGTTTTCATTTCTCTGCTGATGACCGACTGCTCTGCCTTCTCCATTTGCCTGCTCGTGGGTGTTTCTTCCACACTTTGTACAAGTCCTTCGTCTACTGAGCAGTTCCTGTTCTCAGCACCCTGGCCCTGATTTTTCCACATCAAATGTCTGTGCCTCAGAACTGACCACTCGTGTTGCTTTTCCACACTGACTGAATTCAGCAAAGGATCTGAATGACCCTTTGAATGGCACAAGCCACCCCCAGCCCGCCCTGCTGCGCTGTGCAGGGCTATTCTCTATACAGTGAGAGGAGATTTTCAAATGACTAGTTTATGCCACTTCTCTGTTGTTAAAATCTTCTCTGCCCCTCTCTTCCTTATGTAATGATCAAAAAGATATATGTAGCAAGGAAAAGGTGTATAATTACAGTAGCTTTATGTTTCAAAACCCTTTACAGAGTATTATTGTGTTCTGCATTTAAAAATGTATGTGGCAATTCTTATTTGGTAAAGGGTAGAGGTGCTAAAATACATGAAATGTTTGGTGTGATGATTAGATGGGGTTGCTTTCTTTTCCTAGTGATGCTGGGGGTTGAGTCCAGAGCCTCACACATGAGAGGCAGGTACTCTACCATTGAGCCACAACCCAGCCTTAACCAGGTTTCTTTTAGCAATTAATCTTGTTGATTTGATGTACATTAGATCTCTTAATACAAGCAATCAAGCTGTGTCTGTTATGTCACTCTGGTTCATTTGATACAAACTAAAACTCTACACAGCTTCCCTGGGAGGCTTTTATTTCAGGCAAGTCTTTGGAGAAGGGGTCAGCATCACAAAACCATATGTATGCACACCTGTGTGTGAGAGAGTTCTGTGTGTGCATTAGAGTGAGGTCCCAGAAGGCAGCCTTGAGCCACTTCCCCCAGAGGTGCAACACACGCACCTGCACCTGTGTGCTTTAGTTTGGCACTAGGCGACAGTGGGAATGAATTTTCTCTGTGCATAGCTCTGTACTAGTCCCTAGGGATATGAAGGTGAAGGGCATGTCTGAGCAGTGATTCCTTTTTGATTTAGGAGATTGGAAGGAAGTAGAACCCCCTTTATAATGCTGCAACTTTTTTGACTATTGAAATATTCCCTTCTGTTGGTCTGTAAGATATGCTTTTAAATTACCTTCCAAAGTAGTTAAGACATTAGGCCTTAAAGCTGGGGTTGTAGCTCAGTGGTAGAGTGCTTGCCTAGCACGTGTGAGGCCCTGGATTTGATCCTCAGCACCACATATAAATAAATAAATAAATAAATAAATAAATATTACATTCATCTACACACACACACACACACACACACACAAAGACTTTAAAAATTCTAGATTGTTTCATTTACATAAAGATAT
>JAJEJO010004574.1:70983-392369 GCA_020662805.1 Glaucomys volans | reverse complement strand
AAAAATTCTAGATTGTTTCATTTACATAAAGATATGTGTAATAAATAAACTGTATTTTTTATTTTGGTCTTTTTAGTTATTTTAGCTTGTCCTTGATATTTTGTGGGTATGACATTAAAGACAGAGTTATTTTAAGCTGAAATTCCCCTTTCCTCCCCTGAATCAATCAAACTTCTTAAACATATGATGTGTTTCTGAAATTATGTGGAGGGATAAATTAATCCAGTGGTTATTATGAGCATAAGAATTAAGTAAAAATTCTAATGCTACATTCTGAAACGCCATCCATATTCTTGTATGGCGGTTTGTGAACATGTCTACATTCCCTATATAAGTATTTGATCTGTTTCATGTACATTCTGAAAAGTGTGAATTTTGATTATGTATTTATGTAAAAAAAGATATAAGCATTGAATTATTTTTATGTATATAGTAAAAATAACAGTTAACTCCCTTGATTTTATACCCTTGCTTCTTTTTTTTGCTTAGACACTCTCATAGAGGATCCAGGCTAGTTAAGATGCTTCCTTCTTATGCACCACTAGTCTGGATGTTTACACAACTAAAACCTTCCTTGGTGCAAACATTGTGCCTCCCTGCACTGGGCGTAATCCTGCAGCCTCTGCAGTGAAGTGGCCTGCCTGCGAGGGTGACATCACCTCCCTCTGCACACGCACATGCGCATGCAGGGCGAGGGCGGTGCCGGGCTTCTGCATTAGAGATTTATCACCCTGCTCTTTGTATTCAGGAGTGAATGTGGAAGTTTCCTCTGAATTAATTAATGAGTAAATTTTGGTAATTACCACCAAGACTCAGTACTAAATAGGAAGCTACCAACATACTGTGTAATTTTGTTGCTGGCATTTCAAAATAATGCTTTATTTATTAACACATTTTTTATTACAGCTACAACCTGAGGTTTTATAAGTATAGGGTTTCTCAGCCTTTGGTTTGAACAGTTTTCCCATTTAGTGAATACTGAAGTGGAATAGCTGGCAGGCAGATGAGATCTCTGGAAAGGGACGAGCAGCAATCTGCCGTGTGGGCTGGCTGTCTTCAGGTGGGCCCAACAGTCCAGAACCCGGCACGCACTCAATTTTCTCAGCAGCTTGAATGGTCAATATATGACTGTTTGTTTGTTTGTTTGTTTTTCCCTAAAACTAATTTTATTGGGGAAAAATATCCACTTAATTTGAGGTTTATGTAAGATTTCAAATTAGAAGAGTCTGTCATTAGTTCTGAGAGACATGGGACTTCAAGCAACCACCATGTTTTAATTTAAAAATTTTTAAATTTGATTCATGTTTTAACTCATTGGATTCATTTAATCTTAATTTTTTTCTTGCCACTTATGTATAAAATATTGTTGGGGAAGTATGCGGCATGAAAGCTGTTGGTCATTCTGAAAATATTTCCTTGGTTATTTTCTTCTTTTTAAATTAAAAAATTACCAAGGAGAAGGTTATTGTTCTTTTTCTATTTATTTGGTGTTTAAGATCTAACACCCCAGAAGTAAGCAAGTCACTGAGCATTCTGGTCCTCAGTGACTATCTTAAAAAGGTATGAACAGTAGCAGTGTAGCACCTTCTTGCAGGGTCTCAGGGTAAAAAAATGAATAATTGATTTGACCAGTGGGGTGTTAGATCACTGACATTCCAGACCAACTAAAAGATTTTCTGTTGTTGGATGATAACTTGTAGAATATTTCCTCTTAGGGCAGAGAGATTAATTTTCCTTCTTTCAAATGTAAATCACACTGTGGTTGAAGTCTAAACTACAACAGAGTTTAAATTTTACAAACTAAAAATAGAAAGTGCTAAGCAATGTTAAGGAACTCTTTTGGGGTTCAGGGGCATGAAGTTGGAGAAGTTGGTTTGTTCATTCCTTGATTCATTCCTTTGTTCTTTCATCTTTTATTCAGCCATCCCACATTTATTGAGCACCCTGGCCCTGTCTTTGGCATCTGAAATATAGCAGGAAACAAGACAGACTTGTCTTCTGGCAAACTGGTTGATTTACAGAGGGGAAAAAAAAAAAAAAACTATCTGATGGACAGCATAATGTTTACTATTTTAAGAATAGAGATTTCAGAGCGTGAACTTGATATTTATTCTCAGTTTGACATGCTGCTGGCCCAAACAGCAATTTAAGAGATGTAACAGAATCCGTTTTGACAAATAACATCATGTTGAATCTTGGGGTTGAGGTATTCTTAAATATTCAAATTTAATTGTTTTAGGGACAAACTCTGTGTGTGTGTGTGTGTGTGTGTGTGTGTGTGTGTGTTTTGATTTGAAACCAGAAAGAAAATCACCTAGCATACCTGCATTTATTTTTAGTTAACAACTGTGCAGTATGAATTTTAACCCAAACTGGTTTCTCCAATCGTATTCAGGAAATACTAGTGTGAAGACTTGAGAGTAGAGGGAGGCGTCATCATAGAAACATTCTGAACACATTCCTTATAGACCAGTTCAGAAGAACAGTTGTTGCCCACCTCTTTTGGACTCCCTTGGGAAACATCTTCTGCTGCCTGTAGGGACTCACTATCTGTGAGCCCACCGTGTTGAGCTCACTGTCCCCTGGAGCTAGTATTTCATTAAAATCCACATTGGAAATCCACAAGGAAAAAAGGCTTCTTTATTTCAGACAGTGAAATGTACTTTAAATTATGACAAGAATTGTTAGAAAAATCCAGTCTGTTTTTCTACACACTTTACTATGGGTTCTTTGTAACTTTTAAAATATCTAATTCAAAAATAGGTTCAACTAAATGCCCCCTGATTTTGACCATTTTACCTCCAGGTTAATTATCCTAATCCTCTTAAGTTGTTGCTCTTCTTCTGCTCTCTCTCTCTCTCCATTCCCTTCCAGATTTTTCTTTGTGGTATCCCTTTCCATCTATTAGTGGTATCAGCAAACCCCCTTGGTGGCACATAAAAGTAAAAATGTTGCTGACGCCTGGTCTCTGGCATACAGATAAAGTTTGAGACCTCAGAAATCTCTCTCAAAAATGGTATTTGCTGTTCCTTAACTTCTGGGACCCTGGGAAGTATGTGTGCTTCAGGTAATAGTCATCAAGTGCAGCAAATATTTGCTGCTATTCAGTAAGTTTTTGGAACCACAGATTTTTTTTTTCTTCATTAGAGTATTACAATTATACAAAGTAGTTAGGTGGTTCATTTTGACAAAATCATGCATGTAAGGAATTTGATTTCAATCCCCTTCCCCCTTCTTTTCTCTTCCCTCCCCCTGTTCTCCCTCCTCTACTCTACTGATCTTCCTTTTGCTTGCTTATTTATTTATTTTTGATTGATAACTTTCTACATATACATGAAGATGAAATTCCCTTTGGTACATTTACATATGCTTTTAATATGATTTTGTTAAATTCATTCCATATTTCTTCCCTTTTGCTCCCTTCCTGCCTCATTCTCCTTCTCCTCCTCCTCCACTGACCTTCCCTATGTATGTATGATATCCAGTCCTCTCCCCACCACCTTTGTTCCCTTATTTTGCTCTAGCTTCCACATAGAAAACATTTGGGGACTCTTGATTTTCTGAATGTGGTTTATTTCACTTAGCATGATGTTCTCCATTTCCATCCATTTACTGGCAAGTGCCATTATTCTTTATGACTGAGTGAAACTCCATTGTGTATATATACCACGGTTTCTTGATTCATTCTATTGACGGGCTTCTGGGTGGATTCCATAAATTGGCTATTGTGAATTGTCATTGCTCTTTAGTATAGGAGTCAAGAAAGCCTTAGGAGCTGAGTCTTTTTTGTGGTGCAATCTAGAACCTCTAGAATAGCATAGAAGACATTTGTTTTAATGTTTGAAAACTTTTTTTAGTTGCAACATATTTTTCATAAATAGCTCTCCAGGGCATAGAATAGAATCTGAGGAACTTCCATGGTTGGGTTCTTCCTGCTTTTAACTGAAAGCTACATGATATATTTAATAGTTTTAGTATTTCTGCATGTTTCCTCAGTCATTTTCTTATTGAATATATTCTTTAAAAATGGGCATGAGATCAACATAATTTTCGATGATGACCATAGTAACTACAGACTTCATTTCTTTGTGTGACTAGTTTTATATCTTTCCTCTATTTTTTTTTCTTTGTTCTAGAAGCTTTACTTGATTGTTGTAATAAAACTCACGTCTTCCTTTCTGTGACACACCCTACAAAAATATCACAGAAGACCGGCAGGAATGTATACTGCAGTCTGTGTGGGGGCATGTGTGCGTATCACAACAAAGGTGCAGCACCTTTCCACATCGATTTTCTGTTGGCCACGTGCCTTTCCTCTCCTAGAAAGACTTCAAGTCTTATTTAATTTGAAGGGGAAATCAAGGATTGATAGGCTGAAGTAACTGCAGCTCTAAGAAACTAAAGGTCACATGGGAGTGAGTCTGTGGCTCATAATGGGCATTGGAAGTTGAGATTTTTATTGGTTTGTTTTTTTGTGTCTTGTTTTCAAAATCAATATAATATTCTTCCTGTGGGTGGCCTGGAATGTAGCAGCTCTAACTTTTGTCACCCATTCCACCTTTGGCAAGTAAATAGATGTGGTTCAGAAAGCCAGCAATAATTGTCAGGAGTGCTTTGGAATGGTGATTCAAATCATTTAGTCCTTTATAGGTGTATCAGCCCCTGGATGAGGACATTCTTCTTGAGAGGGACAGGGACTGTGTGACTGACAAGTGGGGCTCTGTTTCTGTAGCACAGAGGCCAAGACTGCAGTTGGTGGTGGCATCTCTCTAAGGGCTGTTCTTAGTCCTGGCATGTGGAGACAAGCTTGTGGGAATTGTAGGATGCATGCACACATTCTCTTACCTGAGCAGTGGAAGGGGAATCCTGGTGTCACATACCTGTAGGTTGGGATGTACAGCCATAGCTTTATCATTCCTAGTTGACCTGTTATATGAACTGCCTCCTCTTTGCATAGGTCCCTGCCACTTTGTGCTTCTTATAAAACTTCATCTGCCTTGTTTTATGGTTATTATAAAACTCTTTGAGGGATGTCATTGGAACTATTTCCCATTTTCATTTTTCCCAGTGTCATTTGTGTCCACCAATGTTTCTAGGCACAATTAGTCTTTGTAGATACCTTGCATGAATTACAAAGACTGACAGGGAATTGTTGAAACTAGATTGCATGCGTTTAAAAGTTTTGAAGGAACCTGAAGATGAAATTGCAGAACTCTTGGTTCAGATGTTTTGCCTTATGTAAATATCTGCTGTGTTAGAAACTCGGTGTGTTGCCAGCACAAACTATAGTGCATTGGAGAGGACATGGCCTGTTGATCTGGAGGCCTGAGGTTGGTGTTGAGCCTGTCCATAACTGGCCTGGTAGTGCCATTCAGCTCACTCAGAACCTCAGGGTCCCCAACAGGATGTGCTTGCAGCAAAGCCTGTGGGGTGGACAGTGTCATTGCTAAATCCTATAAACTGGGTTCTTTGTGCACAAGTAATAGTCTATGGGCAGGCAGATTTCCTTAAAAAATTAGAAGACCTGAAAAATTATACTCCATTTATGTATGATTTAGCAAAATGCATAAATGCATTCCACTGTCATGTAAAAAATAAAAAAAATTTAAAAATCAGAAGACAAAATACTAACTTATGTATTCTTTGCACCTATGAATGATGTGTGGTAGAGACAGGATTCTGTTGATTTTGTTGTTTGTTTGCTTGCTTTAGTAGGCAACTAATTTGGACCCAAACTGCAAACTCTCTGTCTCTTCTGCAGAAGGTAGCAACTCAAATGTCTGTTCAGATCTTTAATCCTTAGCAGGGCCACTTGGAGCTTACCCCATGCATGTGAGACTCAGTGGAAAGCTTGAGATTTGGGCCAAGTTGATACTTTGAATTTGGGACCCCCTCTTTCCCTTTACCAAGATTTCTCCTCTCTGTTTCAGTTGCTAAGGTAGCTGTGAATATATCCTGCTTCTTGTTTGAATGGCACACAAGTCTTCAACTGCACTCAGCCCTCAGCTAACAGCCCTAATAAAAACGAGAGTATCAATGCTATTCCCTTTTTCCAAGTGCATCTCCCTGCTTTTCATCCTCTAGTGCCTTGGGAGTCGTGATTTATAGCTGTTATCAGTGTCAGCACTGGTCCAGTTAGCACACTGGAAGTGGAACATCCATTCACTTATGTTTAGTTCTTTTCTTGCTTTCCAATTCCAAGTTTACATCTTGTAATGGTTGTGTTACCATCTTAACGTTTTGGATGCTTTTCTCATACTATTTGGCACAAACAAACAAAAATGGGGGTGGAGAAGCAGTCTTTTCTGGGGATTTTTCTGCTGGTAACAATGATAATGACTAGTTTGATGAGCTTCCCTGAGTCAAGATTATCTGTTAGAGACCTTCAATACAATATTTAAGTCATAATTATGAATATGAACATTTTTACCCCAAATTTCAAAGTAGGTGTTTGCTCTGGTGAGCTGACTGAACATGTTTGGCTGTAAGAATTCCTTTTGTTTTAGATGATTTTTGTCTTGACCTGAGTTGCCTGATGCATGCTTCTTTTCTACAAAATTTCCACATGCCCTTCTTAGATATTGAGGGGTAGAAGAAGAGTTGGGTTTTAGTGAAAACAGGACCTTGACTACCTTAGAAGCTGGAGCACCACCTGCCCACCTTATGGTATTAGCCATTGATGTTCCTCCAAGGGGGCATGACCCAAGAAGCCTGGAAGGAGAGGGTCAAGAGGCAGTGGTGGCCAGTCCTCCACTGTTTATTACCCCTTTCTGTGGTTATTAACCTGTCTCTCAAAGTCTGAGCAGGAGACATTGAGCTCCTGAGAGAGTTTAGCATGCCACAAACAGCAGGTTTACAAAGCCTCGCTGCTGTTTTCCTTGCCATTATCTAATCTACAAGATTAAAATGAAGATTTGGTAAATGATCTAGACTGATTTCACAGTCTGTTTTTTGGGGACCAAATTTTTATTGCTGGAAATGACCCAGAGTCCTTTGGGACACCAGCTTTTGGATGTGTGTACAGATCAGCACTCCACATTAAAATAGAAGAAAATGCTGTGATCATACATAGTCTGTTTTTCATAGAATTTAAATGTTCCCACATGATGGTGACTCTTACACTAATGTAATGGGTGTGAAGAAAGCTACAGTGGTGGGTATTAAGTGTCACTTCCAGTAACTGTATTTTCTCTGTGTATTTCAGGGTTTCGAAAAAATGATGAAATGAAAGCTATGGATGTTTTGCCAATTCTGAAGGAAAAAGTTGCTTATCTTTCAGGTAAAGTCTAATTTTCTAATCTGTTGTATTTGACTAAGCTGCCATGTTATCAGAATTTGACATATTAAACTAGCTCACCTGCCACAGCATTATAGACAAATTGGCATTTTTGTTGATTTTTAACTGCTTTCTTCTTGTAGCATTTTCCTGAGAAATTAATGCCCAAGCCATTTTCTTTAGCTAGCAGATACATCATAAGTCAGGGAGCATTATTGATCAAAATATGTCTATCATTCAACAAGTGCTTGACTGCTTTGCCCCACGTAGTAAGTAAACCAACTAAGTTTTAAAAGTTGATAATCTCAGCAAAGTGGTAGGACTATGACCGTGTGTAGGTGTGTCCCAGAGCCTTACCTCAGCATCTTGTTTTCTGTAGCTTTTTGTTACCTCCTCTTCTGGGAGATAAGGAAAACCTCTCATCCTTGAGATCTCCTCCTTTGGAACTCTGTACCTGGAGTTACTAGAATGCTCATTATGAACCCATAAAGTCCTGGTGATCTCTACCAACTGTCCTCCATTTCCCTGTGTTTTGGGAAAGTGGAAACAACTGGACAGCCGTGGGCTGTGGGGCACCTAACTACCCTCCCCTGCACGCAGGTCAGGGTTTAGCCCTTTTTGATGTTCTCCTGGGCTTTACCGCTGACATGGGCAGAGCAGCCATTAGGTATACACCTTTTGGGCACTGGTTCTCTTGCTATAGAACAAAGGTTTGCAAGATTTTTCTGCTCTGTTTTATCAGGGAGTAAATTTGTACATTGTCATGTGTTCCTAGGCGGTCTTCCTGGAAACCTTTCCTTGATTCATTTTTATCTCTCTCAAACAGGTATAGTGCTGTTCCAATGTATCTTCTTGAACACATTTCAGTTTTTAATTCATAACACTGCAGACTGTTTTTATTTGTTTTGGGTGTCCTTTGGGAATGTGGTTTATATTTAGTATAAAGCTTCCTATGGTGTTTTTGTCAGTCTTGCTTTGCTTCACATCTAGTAGGATTTCTTGGCCCCCTAGTTGAAGACTGATGATTTTGCAGAAGTGAATCGAATTCACGATGCATTTGGAAGGTTAATAGAAGAGCATAAGAAGTTCATGAGGAGAAGTTGTTAGAAGTACATAGTAAAATAAATAAATGAACTCCAGGCTTATAATACACTGAATTTTAAAAGTAGCATTCATTTCCTCTTCTAGTTATGTACTGACACACTGTGTAAGGACACATGCGAGCTTTATGAACTTCAATTCTGGGTTTTTTAGTTAGTGTAACTAAAGGACTGTACTTAGAAGTCTTAGGGGCACCAGTGAGGAAGGCTTGAAGAAAGCCAGTTCCACAAGTTTGTTCGTTGAGCGTACTGGTAAGAGTCAGGGTCTGGGATGAGAGTCCCTGCTGCTCCGTCTCCTGGGTTTTTGAGACCCATGTTGTTTTATCTTCTTTCCTAAAGTGTGCTGTTATGAACAGATATAGACAGTGGGGCAGTTAAGATTGGTGGACTTTATTTGTGTTCATTCTCTTATTAGGCAGTAAATAATGAATTTATTATCAGGTGGCACTTCTTATTGTGAGAGCTAAAACTCTCTTAACTAATCAAAGAGTTAAAACCAACAGTCTTTCTGAGTTTGTCATAATGAAACTTCAAATTCTGCAGGATTAAAGTTGGATATCTTTGGTGGGGAGAGATGTTTTCCATTACCACAAATTAGTACAGACCAGTTTTAAAACGTGAGAGATGGCAGGGCTCGCACCAGCTGTGGAGCAGAGCAAAGTCCCCTTTGAACTGCCACCTTCTACAGGGTTTCCTGCATCATAACCAGAATGGTCTGCTGTGTTACATGAGTTTATTGCTGGTTGTCTTTGGCTCATTGTTATCCTGTGCTGGAAAGGAAGGGGGAAAAAATCACAAGATTTAGAACAAATTGATTATTTGCATTGGAATATTATGTTTTTGAAAAATTCCAAAGAATGAGTGAATTTTCAAAATGAATTTTTGCCTTATCCCATTTTTCTTTTACATTAAGATAATTTGCATACCTCTAAGTCCACCTTCTAAAAGTGTATGATGTTTAATACTTGTTTGAGTAAATTTTAGTGTATTCACAAGGCTGTGTAACATCATTGTCTAATTCCAGAACATTTTCATCATCTCCTAAAGAACCCCACACTCATTCCCCTGCCCCTATCCCTGGCAACTACTAATCTACTTTCTACTCCTACCTCATTTTTAATATATTAGAGAATATTTGTAAAAGATGTCCATGCAAATGACTTTTAGTAAATATAAGAATATCAAGGGCTTTACTAAAAGCAGGCCAAAAGATAAGTGATTCTAAGACATACTTATTAGTGCAGAATCTCTAAAAAAAAAAAACCCACTAAGAATTCCTTGAACTTGTATGTTTCAGATCCTTCATCTTACCTCTAGGTATTCTAAAAATGCGCATTGCACGGAAGTAAGAGAGCAACACATTATGTCCTCCATTTAGGATGAATTAAATGAAGTTAAATAGCACATGTGACGCTGTGGTTTGAGTATGTTCCCTCCAGAGCTCAGGTGTTAGCAGGATGATGACCTTAGAAAAGGCTGCATGGCCTATGCATGTAGCTCAGTGACAGAGTCCTTGCCTTGCGTATGTGCAGCCCTGGCTTCAATCCTCAGCCCAGGTTGGGTGGGCTGCACGCTGCGTGAGGATGCAACATCCCTCCCCTGCCCTCCTGCAGGGAAGATGTGGTCTTTGCCAGGTAACCCAACCTGCCAGCACCTGGATCTTAGACTTCCCAGCCTCCAGAACCAGGAGAAAATATATTTCTGTTCCTTCTAAGTTATTTAGTTTGTGGTATTCTGTTACAGCAACACCAGTGGAGTAAGTCAGAGAGTCAGTAAAAGACGTGTTCTGCACTTTGTATTTAATGTGGTTCATACACACAGCAGTCTCCTCTGCCCCCATCTGAGGTTTCACTTCCCATGGTTTTAGTAACCCACGGTCAGCTGTGGTTGAAATACCAATATTTGTCTTCATTCTTTCCAGAGAGATTGGACCACATGGGCAAATCCTGCATTACAGCATATTGTTATAAATGTTCTTTTTTTGTTGAGTTATTGTTGATAACTAATTTATAAGTTAAACTTTATCATAGGTATGTATATACAGAAAAAATGTGTGCGTGCGCGCGCGCGCGCATCATGCTCTGGGTAAGTTTGACATAAATTCCAGATATTATATAATTTTGCCTATGAATATTTAATATATATATCAACCCACTATCATTAGCAGACCTTAAATTGGATTATAATTCTTTAATTAAAAAAAATCAATATTCAAATTTCCCTGCTTGTCCCTCTTAATATTTTTTAACAAGATCTATATTGCAGTTGGTTGAATATCTGGTACTTGTAATCTATAGGTTCTTCTTCCTGCTTGCTGTTTTTGCCTTGTTTATTAGGTGAGGAAATTGAATGTTTTACTGCAGATTTTTCTACATTCGAGATTTTGTCGGTCGTGTCTCTAGGTGGTCATTTACCATGTTTCTCTTCCCACTGCATTTCCTGTACACTTGGAGTTAGGTCTTGAGGCTTGATGAGACTTCGCTTAAGTTTTGCAGGGAAGGAAGGGAAAATACCTGGTGGTGGTGTTTGGTTCTGTAGGAATTGACTGGGAGACTCTGGTTGTCCCTTCTTATCATGCTAACCATTTATGATGGCCAGGATCTGTTGATAACTGTGATTTGGTGTTGCTCCTATTGAATGTCTAAATAACTGGGTTACAGATATTTTAAGACTTTTTTAAAGTTACATGACTAGACAGTGCAATGAAGATCATTTTAAGTATTGACAGTCAGAATGAAGTTTCCTAGTGTTTAGAATGTGTATGTAATCATTTAGGAAATTGGAAAAAACATATTGGTAAAATGTTTTCAAAATACCAGCATCTTCTGTGTGTATGTATGTTTTTGTTTTGTTTTGTTTATTTGTGACAGGATCTCACTAGGTTGCCTAGGGCCTCTCTATGTTGCTGAGGCTGGCCTTGAACTTGCAATCCTTTTGTCTTAGCCTTCTAAGCTGTTAGGATTATAGGCATGTGCCACTGCGCCCAGCATTGTATATTGTTTTGGTCTTACTAAAAGGAAAGTATCTTTTGTTGTTTTCTTGATTGGTTTTTAATTTTATCCTTGCTAATGATTTTTGGCACATAGAATAATAAAGAGTTTTATATTGTGACTTGAAGTTTGAGATTTTCTGAGGAGAGGTGATCAGAGTCATAAAATTAAATGAAGGACCTGTTAGAGAAGGATATAATTTCCTTTTCTACTTTACTAACAACCTTGAGGAAAGTAATAGAGTAAATGTGACAATTTCACCCAAAGTCCCCAGTGATACCAAGGCTTGACTTTGTTAGGATGTCTCACTGTTAACGAGAGATCTGCTGCCTACCTCTCAAGGTAAGGTACACTGAGATCTGTGCTCTCGGTGTATGGTCTGATTTTTCTCAAATCCTTGAGCTAACGTAGTTCTGCTTTAAAGTGCTTTCATGCCCATCTTTCTCTTTTTGTACATGTGACTTTGTGTAAGAGTTTGATGAAGCTTGGCCATGGGTGTCAGATATCACTGATCCTACATTTATAAGGTCATCATTGGGATAAAGTTTGAATAGCATTCTTTTCTTTTTCCTTTTAAGACTTTTAAGAATCCAGTTTAAGTGATGGAGAAGAGAAGGTTCAGAATTCAGGGAAGGACACCAGGAGGAGTGGTGAGGAGTGAGGGGAGAGGCAAGGGGGGCGATGCACACATGCGGGAGAATGTTTTATCACATACTAACCTGAAGAAAGGAGTTCCTCCAGCACATTGAAAAACCGACAAGGCCATCTGCTGAACCCTCTGTTTGTCCTTTAAAACTGACCATTTTTCTGAGTCCTCTGAGGAGATGGAGCAGGGTTACACAGCTCAGATGACATGAGGACACTTGGGGTAGCGTGATTCTTCCACACTCTGTGGTCGACTTAGGATCGTTTGGACTGAGTGAATAGGTGACAACGCTGGACTTGAAATGGCTTACAGAGAATCCTATCTCATCATCCTCAGTCTGAATGTGTTCCCAATGTTTGTTTTTTAGGTGGTAGAGATAAGCGTGGAGGTCCCATTTTAACATTTCCAGCCCGCAGCAATCATGACAGAATACGGCAGGAGGATCTCAGGAGACTCATTTCATATCTAGCCTGCATTCCTAGGTAAGTTCTGTGAGGCTTGTGGCCTGTCACTCTTTTCATAGTTCCAAGAGATGTGGCACTAAGCTTTCAGGAAACAACCAGATGGTAGCCATGACCCTGTCCTTCTCCTTATTTCCAATTTTCATCTTGTGTAAATTATTCTGGGGGCAGGGACAAGAAGTCAGGCATTTTGTGTTGAAGAGCATTGTATGTTAATAGCAGATTTGGGATACACACTTAACTGAGATTTAAGATCCCAGGTATCTGAGTTAGAAATCAGGAAGCATCACCAGTAATGTGTCCAGTACCCAGACCCATTGAGTGGACTGTGTGGTTAGAAATTGGGTGCTGTTTTTGATTGTGCATTTTTGTCTGCATGCCGATCTTCTGTTCTTTACAAATATTCTCTTGCCTTGTAGCCTGAAGTTTGTGGGGCATTAGAAATCTTCCTCAGCTAATATACTAAGCATCAGGTTGGGAACCCCATTAAATTTGAGACTCCATAAGTCATAGGGAAATTTTTAGCGAGGATACTGACAAATGCCAAGGACAATGCTGTATTTTCTGAAGAGCCCTAAAGTGAGGAGTACCGCATTGCAGGAACTCTTCTGTGTCTAAACCTGAGGAAATTAGAATCTTCACTTCTGTTCTAGGAATAGAAAAGATTTCCCCCTCATTAAGATTTTCATTTAGTTTGTTCCAGGTATTTTTTGGAAAATAGAATCCAAGGACATAGCCATGCCTGGACCAAGAGATGGGGTGTGTGTTGAGAGTTGGAGGTGTGCTTCCCTGTAAAGAAAGGGGAAGTCCTTGGATTTCTTCATTCAGGAAAGGCACAAGCTGAATGAGGGTGTAAATGATATCTTTGGTAGAATGAGGAGATATTTCCTTAGAGACTCAATTTGGACATGCAAAGAAGACTTGGCAGAGGAGGAGCTAAAGTAGATAGTAAGGCTAAGGGAGTGTTAAGCAAAAGAATAATATGACAGAGTCAATAACAATGTAATGGGTTTAAAAAAGTCGAGGTGAATGTAATTGATCAACCATAGTGGTGGTTTGTCATGCTCATAACCTGTTTACGGACACCAACCAGGGAAGGCAACTGTGTCCTTTTATATCAGATCCTTGCAGTGGCTTATGGAAGTCTTGGTGGTTTGACCTGCTGAGGACACTCTTGTACATTTCCATTAAGTGTCCTTCACAGGAAAACTACCACTGTGTCACCAGCGACTACATAAGTAGAGACTCCTTACATATAATGAAAAGTGGTTTCCCTTTCCTCTTATTCTGGTACTTCTTTGGACTGCTTAATAGTGAAAATCATAGGTTGGAAAAAGGGTTAGTATTTATTTACTACTCATTGTCATTTATAAATAATAATATAGTTTATAGCTACCACTTATTCAGTTCTTCTTATGTGCCAGATATGGTGCTAATGATGGAAAAAGAGACAGCAAAATAGGAAGGACGATGTTGAAAGCAAACAGCTTCTCTTGCCAGCGAAAGTGGTACTATCCAGTGGGTTAATCAAAAATTAAAGTTGGGCTGGGGTGTACCTCAGTGGTGGAACATGTGCATAGCATGCACAGGGCTTGGGTTCTATCCCCACACCAAAATAGATGAATGAGTGAGTGCATATTGAACTTGCATTGAGGTGATTTTTTAAAATATTTACATAAGGGGAATATTATTGATACCTTTGACAATTTGCTGTCTGGTTTTGAAATCTATGTTGATAGTAAATATAAAAAAAAACTTTCCATTTCCTTGATCTCAAATAATCGATTCAAGTACATTTTGTATCATTTAGATGAATGACTTTAAAGAAAAAGTCCCTTTATGGAAAATTATGAGCATACACAAATAGAACAGTGTAATAAGCAGCCATGCATTTGTAAATCCCTCTGAGACAGCATGGGCCTCCCATTCCTACAGGAAGAACCCACCAGGAAAAGCAGGACCTCAGAATCTGACTAGTTGACCTGGAGCCAGTCACATACCTTTTTTTGTTTTCTCAAATATGAAATGTGATAATGTTTTAGTCAGCTCTTTCAGTAAAGTGACCTGACAAGAACAAATTTAGAGGAGGAAAAGTTTATTTGGAAATCACGGTTTCAAAGGTCTCAGTCCATAGACAGCAGGCCATTCCTTGGGGATCAATGTGAGGTAGAACACTGGTGGAAGAGTGGGGCAGAGCCTGGGAAGCAGAGAGAGAACTAAACTCAGCTCAAAAAATATAGAGCCCACGGGCACACTCCCAGGGACCCACTTCCTCCAGCCACACCCTACCTGCCTACAATTACCATTCAATTAATTTCTCTCAGGGAAGAGAATCATCTCACCTCTAAACCTTCTTGCATTTTTTCACACGTGAGCTTTTGAGGAATACCTAATATTGAAACTATAATAGATACTATACAGTATACCTTGAGGCCCCCCAGGTGTGCACACCAGCACAGCACCAGTG
The DNA here is from genome assembly GCA_020662805.1 of Glaucomys volans. Classification (NCBI taxonomy): domain Eukaryota; kingdom Metazoa; phylum Chordata; class Mammalia; order Rodentia; family Sciuridae; genus Glaucomys; species Glaucomys volans. The sequence goes on along the minus strand of JAJEJO010004574.1, from coordinate 377,429 downwards.
CAGGAGCTGCTTCAGAAGTAGTACCGCGATCTCCTTTCCTGTGTGCTCTCTTCCTTCCTTCAGCCATGCTTTCTAAAGGCAGATTATGTTGATTTCTTCTGCACATCTTCTCCAGTGTCTGTGTCCCACAGTTGAATGTAAATGTGACCCAAGCAACTTTGAGTTGTTTGAGTGCTATAACTTGTGTCACCTCCCCAGTCCCCTTTAAAATAACAGTTGGAATAAGAGAGTGGACGCACAGGGTTAATGCACGGGGCCCTTTCCATCACCTGCGTAAGAGGAGCTAGTAGCAGCAGCAGTTCTTGCTGCTAACATTGGGATTCCTGCACAATGATGAAAGTAACATGGTTATTGCTCTTGTTGTTTGAATGTTTTATGGTAGATGTGTGGATAAACCACTCTTACTGTATTGTCCTTAATGAAATAACATGAAGATTGTTGATTGATTTGAGAACACTCACATTTAAGGCACTTTCTTCATCTTGGAACTGAAGAAAGTAAAATTTCTCCCTTTTTAGATGTCTGGCTTAAGAGGGAACCTTAAGTTTTATCTAACTTTTCTTTAATCTTACAAATAAAGTGGGACTCTTAGGTAAAACTGTTGGAGTACTGGTTAATCATGCCTTCTAAAGAGCGAGTCTGCCTTTAGGCAGAGGCCGGGCTTGGGGTCCTCCTGTGACCTACTGCACACATTCCTTCGGTGTTCATACAAAGCGCTGGATTTGGAGATGTTCACCAGCCACTGCTCTCTAGTGATGACAGGCTTTTGACCAGATGAGAGCAAATGCATGGGAAGGTTGTGCCTCCCAGGCCAGCTGAGTGCCTGCGGAGTCATGGGTGGTGGCAGTTTGATGCTGGAGGAAGGAGAATAGCTAATTCTCCTGTAAACTAGGTACGCTCGGTGTACTCTTTGGCTTTGTTGTTCTCAGGCTTGTTCCTGTTAGGTCTGGGGTTACTCAGGATCCCTCTCAAGCCCCTTTCAAGTGCAGGGGCTTTGTAGGCTTTGTAGTTTGTGTGCATACTGTGTAATGCCACACTGGGAAAAAGGCTGCAAGGGAATTTATTTTGGTATGGTAAAGTGCCTGATACTTTAAATGCCGTCTGCCAAACAGCAGCTAGTAAAACAAAGAAAGCACATTGCTTCAGTTTTCCAGTTTCCTGTCTTTGGTGTACAGTAGCTGAATATGTGAAGTTGAATGCCTCAGCCAGACAGCAGGCTTCCTTCTAGAACTCCAGGTACCCTCCTCCTCCTGCCCCGATGGCTGCGCTCATCCTGGCACCTCTGGAGCCCTGGAGTCTCTGTGATGGGAACCTTGCAGAATTGCAAACCTTGTTAAAGCCCACAGAGACCCAGAGTGCTTGGTTTCTGTGACTCAAGAAACTTTAGAAGACCTTGTCCTCGAGATTTTTGAAGGTTAGGAAACAAATGACATTTCTGCCTGTGGTGTTACTAGGATTGTGCTGGGACCTGCTGTGGGGAGAAGTGATAGTGATCGCAGGAGGAGCCCTTGAGCCAGTGCCAACTCCTGGCAGGTTCGTCTTCATTGTGGGCGTCAACATGCTGGTCACACCGCTCCTCAGCATCCTCAGCATTTGGTGACAAGCTAGGCTGCTGGGTCATGTTTTCTCTTCAAGGTTTTAAACACCGTGTTTCTCTGTGAGCTGGGTCCTCCTGCTAGAGTAGAAATAGGCATTTTGGAATGCTTAGGTGACGCCTCTCTTACACCGATGTTGGATGCCATAGGTGCTTTACATTTGTGAACCTCGGAAAGCCTCTTACTGTGATGGTTTGAATCAACATAAGAAACAGGGTGGGGAGGCAGGTGGGAAGGTGGTAGGGGAGCAAGACTGTGCAAGAGAGGCAGGAAATTGATTTTAATATTTACTTTTTTTGTTAGCTTTTAAACGTTACTTAGTGATACCATTTCAGTTTCTGAGTTCTCAGTTGAGAATAGTTTTTTAGGATAATTACATGGGGCAGAAAAATGTCCAGTGCTTCCCATCATCGCAGTACATTTGCATTAGGTGAAAACGTCCATCTCAGTGAGTTCTCATCAGGTTTCAGGTGTATTCCCAGGACCTTGCACTGGTATCAGTAGCTGGAGCAGACAGAGTCCACCTGTAATAGGATTCTAGTGGCTCCTTAGCTGTGAGGCCATTTGGAAGCCAGCATCAGAGCTCCCATATGTATCCTTGAAGTTACAATACAATGAGACAAGGTACTTTTGACTGTTTCAGGACACCTGGATTCTTATTTTATCTTTATTGCAGCTGTGGATTATGTGGGAATTTACTTAGGGATGGAGATTTACTGAAACTAGAAATTGGGTGTGTGGTTTTGTTTCTGAGATTAGGTATCTCTGTTTTGCCCAAACTGGTTTCAAACTTCTGGGCTCAGGTGATCCTCCTGCCTCAGCCTCCTGAGTGCTGGGACTAGAAACCTGTGCCACTGCACCTGACTGAAACTAGCCTTTTTGTTTATTTAACTGCCAAGAACCTGGAGAGTAAGGATGTGATGACTCCTGGCATGGCATTGATCTGCGCAGGGGCCAGCATTGTTAGCAACCTTGCTTTTGTACCAGCAGCGCAACTGAATGTGAAAGGCAAAGCCTCAGCACTGCTGCAAAGCTAGATGTTCCCACAGGGCCTGGCAGAAGAGTGAGAGGACCCCAGGGGAACGGAAACAAAACGGGCATTGAGAAGCTCTCAGTACTGTCACACATACTGCAGAGGGTCATTTTCCGAGCTGTGGATAACTTCTGTCCTTGACCTGGGCTCTTCATGCCCTCATGGGTGTGCCCCTCTTTGGTTCTTGCCAGGGACCTTTTCCTATAGTAGTTACTAGACACATGTATGATTAGTTAATGCACCAAAGGCCAGAGAAAAGGGGCATGATGTTTGTTATTTGCGTCCTGAGGAGAGGACAGGCTACAAAACCAAAAGTTAAAATTCTAAAGGTTTTTGAAGTTGAACCCTGTCTGAAACCATCCAGCATTGCTTGAGGCACGTGTGGTCTGGTTCCGCTCTCATCCGAGGCAAGACGGAGCCGGGCTGCCAGGGGAGATGGCTGTGCACTCTGGTTCCTGAGGTCAGTGCTCAGGAGCTTCCCAAGCATCAGGCAGAATGAAGGAAGTGGCATCTGGCGCCCCAGGAGCTGCAGCCTGTGCCTTTAGCCTGCGATTTCTTTTCTCCACAGTGAGGAAGTCTGCAAGCGAGGCTTCACGGTGATCGTGGACATGCGTGGGTCCAAGTGGGACTCCATCAAGCCCCTGCTGAAGATCCTGCAGGAGTCCTTCCCCTGCTGCATCCACGTTGCCCTGATAATCAAGCCAGACAACTTCTGGCAGAAACAGAGGACGAATTTTGGCAGTTCTAAATTTGAATTTGAGGTAACTTCCCTTGTGTAACCAGACCCACTAAACCCATCCATGTGGCTCGTTCAAAGCTGACCTCCAGGGCTGGGGTTGTAGCTCAGTGGTACAGCATTTGCCCTGCACAAGTGAAGGGCACACTTATTTTTGCCACATAAAAATAAATAAAATAAAAGATATTGTGCTGATTACAACTAAGAAAATTATTATTATTATTTTTTTAAAGCTGACTTTGTCTCACCATTCTAGGCCGATTACAAATCTTTAAAACCATGTATTGAACAGGAACTGCGTGTGTGTCTTTGGCACACACCTTTGGATACATTAGTTACTGTGTGAAGTAACAAGGTTGCTTTCATCATCCTAGTTCTCTGGGGTGAGGTGCTGGGCGGCTGAGGGCATGGCATTTCCCTTGGAAGGAGAAGCCTCTTCCTGCACTTGGGCTGTCACAGCACAGAGGCTCTTTAGGGCTGCAGATCTTCACTGTGGCCTGGAGGTGAGGGAATGAACCATGGGGAGAAACATAATATGGAGGAGACCGACTTCCTTCTGTCATAGATGTTGGAGAGAGTGGTTGTCATTTACTGCACAGAATAGGTCTCTCGTTTATGGAAAAGAGATATTCCCCTAAAAACTGTGTGTAGTCCTGAATTCAGTAAGGCATGGAGGATTGCTGTCTTTCAGTTATAGAAAACAGACCTCAGCCTGCTGACAACTTCTCCTTTCCACTGTTGACCAACTGTCCTTGGGCTACCACAGCTCTAACGAGGCTTCATGAGATGATTATTCTGAATGGCTTGAAATTTGGTTCATGCTCTATTCTGTAATAAATTGGAATCTTTTCTAATAATTATAATAATTTTTGGTTGAATAGCTTCCTCCTTCTGACATCTGTGCCCAAACATTAGGTTTCATATGCATTCATGTATTTTAAGGTAAATAATATTAAACACTTCAAAAAGTATTAATTATTTAGGCTTTATGCTATACTTTTCAAAGTGTTTTCTCATGTATACCACTTGGATTTTTGAATCTGTTTTTCATAGTACTGATTTTTCTGGTTGGAATCTGTATTTGGTTTTAATTTAAATCTGACACTACACTGAACAGGTTTAGGTGCTTTTATCTTCATACACAATAAGTGAGTTTGGAAGACTATAGGGTCTTAGTTCTTTTCTTTTTTTGGTTATTTTCTCAATGCAGAATTTGAAGTGTGTTTTATTTCATTATAAATGTTTTAAGTAAAAATAATGACTTGGTAATATAATTCACACAAATATGCGCTAGTCTAACTTAGAACTCTCTTTGGTACCTCTCCCAGTTTCCTGCTGTGTGGTTGTCACTCCATGGTCACAGCCTCTCTCTGAGCTCAGTGGTACACATTTGCCCTGTTCCTCTGAGTGGTTGTCTGTGGAGATTGCTGCAGTCCAGCAGTGGTAGGATTGCTCCTGCAGGAGCATTGGAGGCAAAAGTGCTGGTTAGGGGCCCAGCCCTACTTTCTGGCTCTTCTGTCTTTTGCTGTTTTCTTGTAACAGTCAGCATGGAGATACCAGTTCTAAGGCTTCTGTAAAGGTGGAGTTGACAGAGGTGCGATTAAGCCAGTCCTTCCCTGTTTATCCTTTGGTTCTAGGCCACGCTTCTTTTCCTTTACCTTGGCCTTTGCATTTAATCATCCCTACCTCGTGTTATCCTTGAGGCCTAATACTGATTATCAATCTGGTCACATTCTGATAGGGCGAGGTTAAGATTCCTTGCTTCAACTGTAATCGACTAACGTTCTGTCACTGTATGGCACTTGGGCTGCTCAGAATCACAGCAGATGATTAAAGTGAACAAGGTGTTCCCTTTGACTTTAGCTCTGTGAAGAGCCTCCATCAGCTTTCTTACTAACCCTGGAATAGTTTCCAAATTCTGAAAAAGTTATTCATATCCTATCATCTGTTACTTAATGGGAAGTGAGGGAGGGACAAGAAGAACTGATGAGGGTGGTCTGGTTGGAGTAGGATTTATCATTTAATAAGCAACCCACAAATATTCCAAAAGTGTTTCTGAAGCCCATGAGCAAGACACTAGTGTGAAGGCAGATAGTGGGGAGCCCGTACAGTTTTCTACGGGAAATGAGATGACCAATGGTGAGGAACAAATGTGTACAATCTACCAAAGTGAGACCTTTGAAACGTCTGCTCTGTGCTTATAATTTAACCTGTTTCTGGCTTAATGTGCCTAAGTGGGTTAATCTCCATATTCTTGGAAAGGAATCTAATTTCTTTCGGTGTTGTGAAATACATGATTCTATAATTCTAGGTATTCCAGCTTACATCTGTTACTATAGCAGATTTGTCATTCATTGTACTAATAATGCATCTTGCATCCACATTTGTTTTTATGGGACCAGAACCAGGTATGTCGTGTTTTCTATAAATAGATTAACACTGAAAATCTGTGACTAAACACTGCAAATTGCATTACTTTGAAACCATGTAGCACTGGTTCATGTTCTCATATGTGATTTTTTTTCCCTTAAGACAAATATGGTCTCTTTAGAAGGCCTTACCAAAGTAGTTGATCCTTCTCAGCTAACTCCCGAGTTCGATGGCTGCCTGGAGTACAACCATGAAGAATGGATTGAAATCAGAGTTGCTTTTGAAGACTACATTAGCAATGCAACCCACATGCTGTCCCGACTGGAGGAACTTCAGGACATCCTTGCTAAGAAGGAGTTGCCTCAGGACCTAGATGGGGCTCGGAATATGATTGAGGAACATTCTCAGCTCAAGAAGAAGGTGATTAAGGCCCCCATTGAGGAGTTGGATGTGGAGGGACAGAAGCTGCTTCAGAGGATTCAGAGCAGCGATAGTTTTCCCAAAAAGAACTCGGGGTCAGGCAATGCAGACCTGCAGAACCTTTTGCCCAAGGTGTCCACCATGCTGGACAGACTGCACTCGACCCGGCAGCATCTGCATCAGATGTGGCATGTGAGGAAGCTGAAGCTGGACCAGTGCTTTCAGCTGAGGCTGTTTGAACAGGATGCTGAGAAGGTAAAGAAGGGAGTTGCATGCCAAAACCAGACATGGACGGAAGCTCTTGGGTATAGGCAGCCAAGGCTGGGGTCGGGTGCATGGAAGGGGAAAAGGTAGGGAATGGTCAGACTGCATTTACTGCATTTGTTACACACCAGCAAGGGTCATCAGACAAGTGTTCTTCAATCTGGTTTCCTGTTTTACTCATTGTGTGGTACAGTGCTGTTTTAGAACTTTTGAGTTAAAATTGCTGATGGTTTGGTGTAGAGTTCCGGCAAGATAGGCAAGAATGGTATTTTCAGTTAAGAGAGTGATAATTGCTTAGGATTGTATTATTGAAACCAGTAACTATGTGTGCATTTTGCTAATAGCTGTTCTTCCTCTCATACAAATCCAGTGACAGAACCCCATTCAGATCTATGTTTGAGTGTGTTTTTAAAATAAAAGGTGAGTAATGCCTTAAAAGGAAGTTTCTGGGCAATACAGGTCATAATCACCTATGGTCTTATGTTTTATTGTTGTATACCAGACAGACCATCTGGTCAAAGTGAATTCTATCAAGTACTGACTAACACAGTCTTAGCGACGTGAACATAGGACCCTTGCGAACAGGAGTATGATATGAGCCATGAACATGGGTGAATTCGTCATGCTTCATCTGAGTTCATTGATATCTTTTTTCCCAGAAGGACAGGAAAATATTCTGTAAAGTAAAAAATTATATTAGAAATCTTTGATATAAAAGGATCTTTTGAAAGTTGACAATCTAGTATTATTTGGCGCACTTTTAACCTGTTAATATACTTTGGTTTTAAGGAGTGCCTTGTCAAAGACTGTAGAAAAATTTTCCTTCCAAATACTGGTAAAACTGGTTACTGTCTCTGGGATTCTGGTTCAAGACAATGCAGCAAAGCTAATTGATAGTTATTTCCTTACGTGTTTTCTTTGCAAATTTTTCATTATTGTTGTGCTGGGATTGAACTCAGGGCCTAGCACGTGCTCTACCACTGAGTTATGCTACTTTTAGTGTTTGCAAAACAGTAAAAATAAAATAAAAACACGTAGCTAGTACTCTTTAAGTAGCAATTATTACCTAGGATGTATCAATATAATGTAATTAAAGCACATAAGTTACTCCTGAGATTCCTAAGCATTCCCTCCTTGAGAATCCTAATTGATATCCTTATCCAAGTAACCTGTGACTTAAACCATAAGAGGAACATCATTGTTAACATTTTTCCATGTCTTTTTAATTTCTCAGCACATCTTATTTTTTGTTCTTGCCCCCATCTCTATTTACTTTTTAATTGAAGAATGTTATCTTTTAGTCATTGGTATTGCTGTCAGTAATCTTGACAGAGCCAAACTCACCAGAGACCTTTAGGTCCCTAGTTCCACCTACAGGTCCTTAGTTGAAAAGCAGTGTTGCAAATGAAGCAGTGCAGGGTGGTAGGAGTCCTGGCCTGCAAGTCAGAAGACAGGAGTTTTCTAGTGGTAATGCCTGGAGGGCTTGAATATGTCTTATCTGCTTCTTAATTCCTCATTATTAGATTAAGATTTTCTTATAGATCCTGCAAGTTCAGAAGTGCTGACTTGTTCTTAGAAATACTCTTCTAGTCCAGACACCTGAGAAGTTGTCATGAAAAGAAGTCGTCCTTGTCAAAGACTCTAGAAAAACACTTCTTCTGCAGTGATTCCAGGTTGTCTTTTTCTTCTGGTAGATGTTTGACTGGATCACACACAACAAAGGCCTGTTTCTAAACAGTTACACGGAGATTGGGACCAGCCACCCTCATGCAATGGAGCTTCAGACGCAGCACAATCACTTTGCTATGAACTGTATGGTAAGCTGTCATCAGAACAGGAGGATCCTGACTTGTCAAATCATTTTAGCAAATGAGAGGTGTTTAGCTGTGTGAGTACCAGAACCCTTGCAGAGAGAAGGTGTGGGCCTTCGGAGTGACCCTGTAGAAGTTGACCTTCATCTGTAGGGAGTTTTCCTGTGTTAGACTGTCTAAGTATCTTTTATGTTTTAAACAAACAAAAATGAAAACAAGCAAACACACCAGTGAAACTTGAACCTGTTTCTTGACTAGCTCACCACTTTTGATACCACTCCTGTGCTCTGCTTCCCGGGAGCTGCAGACTCCAGGAAGTTCCTGTAGGGGGAGAGAGCTCCAAAATGGACACCACCAGTTTGCTGGCTTATTCCTGCTGAGCTTGAGGCCAGCCTGCTGTCCTCCAGGGCATACCCCAGTTCTTCTAAAATAGGGCAGTTCTTCTAAGTCGAACTGGATGGCTGGAGCTGGCCTTTGGCCTGACCTGGAACCTCAGGCTCCTTGGAGGTTGGTGCATTTGACACCCTGAGCTGCTGTTGTGACTGTTCCAGAAGGCATGTAGAACAGAAGGGCCACTGTTGAATCTCATCCTAAGAAACAAACATTGAATTTTGAATAGCACTTTTGTCACATTTTTATGGTAAATGAAACTAAATTAAAACTATATATTGTTCTGTAGACTATATGCTTGCTTCTGTGAATAGTTAGGTTGTAGAAATTTGTTCTTCAGAAACAAGGAATTTGGGATTGAATTTTCAGCCTGCCTTGTGAGATTAAACTACTTTTAAGCCTTATAATGTATTAAAGCAATATGAAGACAGAGGAAGATGCCATTCAGTTTAAATGTGGTGAAAAAGTGCTCCAGTTTAGGTGATTTCAAAGATAAGATTTAGAAATTCTGTTTTTGTCTTTATTTTTATTTGTTTATTTTTGGTAATAAACACCATCAAAACGTTTTAGACTTTGAGGGAAGATAATTTCTGTTTAAATCATCAAACCTGAACATAGATAATAAAGAAAGCCAAAATAGTTTACCTTTGGGGGTAGAAAAATTTCTTCATAAAAACTATTATCTATTTTTCAGAATCTTCTGAAACTTCAACTAGTGACAAAAGGTACATTTCGTCCACTATACCACATACTTTAAAAACTAGAAATACTATAATATAGTCTAGGAATGAACAGAAAACATACTGCCTCCCCCAGCAGTATCTGTGACAGATTCAGGAATCAAGGGGATGTGGGGCATGGAGTGGAAGACAGGAGAGAGGCTGTGACTGTCCGCTTCCATTCTGACTCTTCTGTTCGCTGAGGGACCTTGGGCAGGCTGCTTGACCTCTATGAGCTTTAGTTGCCTAGTTGTAAACTGGGGATACTCTGCATTCTGCATTTGTAAAACACTAAAAATAGTGTGTTACACATAGTTAGTACTTGTTCAGTGGCAATTATTACCTCTGATGTAACAGTATAATTAAAAATACAATTAAAGAAGGTAAAGGAACTCCTAAAAGCATGGGTGGTGTCTATTTTTGTTTTTTTAAAACAAGATTTGTCTGTTTTATTATTTTCTATAATATTACCTGTGTTATTTTTATAAGGTAAAATTTTAGGAAGAATGTAGTACCTCTGTACACTGGACTGGGTGATGACGGCTGGGGGAGCTTTCTGGACTGCTCCTGTCCCTCATTCTACACATGTCCGTAAATCCCGAGTAACCACCACCTGTTTATACAGAGCAAGGCCTCCTAACCTCCAGCCCTTTCTCTTGCTACCTGTAGTGTTTTGAAAATTACAAGTATGGGAAGTTGACCGTCTTTAAAGAAATCATACCAAAGGATCCCAAAGGATGCTCATTGTACTCCAAAAGATATTTCTGAAAACTATGGTGAGAGGAATCTAGGTATAGGTCCTTTCAGTGGAGGGACTTGGACATTGCCATATGTGAAGCCAAGGACTTGGACATTGCCACATGTGAATACAGGCTCACCTTTAGGCTGCTGTACTCTTTTCTGTGTGTGTAGGTGATGGAGAGAAAGAAAAGGTGTAATACCCAGAATGGTACAGTCTGCAGGGAAATAAAAGTGATGCAGGAAGCTGTAATAAACTCTACGTGTGAATGAATTTGACAGTGGTTCCCAGAGTATAGCCATCTGAGTGCACTGCTCTTCTCCAGGTCCTGAGGGTACCTTCCTGTTTGAATTGGCTGTTCCTCTTTAAGGATTCAGAGAAAGGAAAATTAGCAAATTTAAGACCCTGTTGCTTTGAGAAGAGGGATGGAGGGAGAAAATGTATAAAAGAATGGGTGCATTGCTTTTAACTTAAAGGACAGTAGTTAGATAATTAATACCATCACACAAGCAATTGAGGTCCATTGCCATTGATCATGGCCTTGACTGGCACAGCCTTGCAAAGTACCCTCTCTTCTTATCTGATTCTGACCTGTATATGCAACCCAGAAAAAGCAGTTCAGGCTGCACTCCTGTGGCTCTGTAAACCCAGACTGAGGCAACTCTACCAGGTTCTAGTTTGGGTGAGAAATAGAGGGAAAGGATGAATAAAAGAAGGTGCAAAGAAAGAATGGACAATGAGTTCTCTAGGTTTCCATAGGTGGACTACAGACCCCCAAGGGGCTGGGAAGAGGCTGTTCCAGGGCTTCTTGCAAGGCCTTGGGAGAGTGGCTCAGGGCTGTCTTGGGTAGGAAGAGAAGGGGGAAATGTAGAAATTAGATTAGGGAAAAGAGTGGGAGGAGCCAAAAGGTCCCCTCTGGAGGTCTGCAGGGAGGAGCAGTGTTCTAAATGGTAAGTATTGGGATTGTTGAAGGTGTGCACACACCCTGCTTCCAACCTTGGAGGTACTACTGAACCCAGAGACGATTACAGGTGGAATGTGAAGTGCCACAGGGAGAATGTGTTTTCCAAAAAAGCGGAGTTTTGAAATTATTTTTTAAATGCCTTTATCCTTATTTTGGAGTAAGCTGGTAGACTTGAAGGTAGGAATTTCAGCAGAGTGGAAGAGCTTTACTTAAAATCTGAACACAGCATTTTTATGGTTCTACCTGGGTACATTTTCCTGAGAGAAAGTAGATGCCTTCATGGGGCATTTTCTGCTGGCACTGAGAAGATGACTTGGGTGGATGTAGAAAGGAGAGCTGATTTTCTCGCAAGGACTTCAGTTGCTCTGTGCGTATTTTCTGGTCTCTGGGTTCTAGTTAGGCACTGAAGCCTGGGGTTGCTCCAGTTCTGTGTGACTGCTTGCCAGTGTCCATCTGGATCCTTGTCGGTATTTGAAGCCAAGAAGTAAGGAATAGTATTATTTGTGTGCACCTGCTTGTGTGTTTGATGGCTTTGTGCTTAACAATTATCCATTTCAGCTAGTTGATTTATAATTCTATGGTCTTAAAAATAGAAATTAGAAGCAGTATTTACAATTCATGGAAACCCAGAGAGCCGATATATATAATATTGTATATCAGGTGATTCTTCTCTTACAGATAGGACAACTTTTAGTAGGATGTTTCAGAAAGTGCTGTCTGGGTTTCTAGAAAGGAACATCTACTCATCTTCTCCTGATGAACCCACTTCTTCTGCCTCTTTTGCAGAATGTGTATGTAAATATAAACCGCATAATGTCGGTGGCCAATCGCCTGGTGGAATCTGGCCACTATGCCTCTCAGCAGATTAAGCAGATTGCAAATCAGCTGGAGCAGGAGTGGAAGGCATTTGCGGCAGCCCTGGATGAGCGCAGCACCTTGCTGGACATGTCCTCCATTTTCCACCAGAAGGCTGAAAAGGTCAGTTCCTGGAACCCCCAGCCCAAAAAGTGATAGCCAGAACATTTCTTCCTCCAGTAATCTCAGTATGTGCAGCAAAACCTTGGAGATTGTTTGTGCAACCCTTGACTGTGAGCTCTGCATGTGAGCTCTAAAGTCCCCCTCCTACTAAGCAAATTACTTAACCTCTCTGTTCTTTAGTTTTTTTCATTTGTAAAGTAGAAATAAAAGTATCTGTTCGGAAGGGGATAATTTTATCATTTAGAGGTGATCATTTGTGTTAAGCCTGCATAGTGCTAGCGTGTAGTAAATGTGGGGTTGAGAACCCATTACCAAAAATGCGTAAGAGTGTCAGATTTTGGAGCTTTTGCATCGAACATTATTTAAACATCCCTACTCTGAAAATCTGAAATCCAAAATGCTCCAAAATCCATTTCTTTTTTCATTTAGCTCAAAAGTTTTAGATTTCAGATTTTCCAATTAGAATTGCTCAACCTGCATTAATAGGAAGTGACTGCTATTATTTTTTCCATACACCCCTTTTTCTCCGCTTCCTCCAAAACAGAGAACACAGGAACTTTCAACTAGGAGGAAAACTCATAGGGAAGAAGCCAATGGTTACTTTATTTAAAAGGAAAAATACTGGTATAACTTTCTCAGGAATAATTTTGGGGGGCGGGGACTGCATTCACAGGGATTTGCACTAATGCTTCTAAGAAGGAAATAGTACTTCTCTCACCTAAAACCAGTCTCTGTTAACAGAGTTGTCAGTGAAGGTAAGATAGAGGCCCCAGCTTGCCTAGAATTTCGGTAAGGCAGGCAGAACGTTGCACAAGACACTAATTAGCAGTGATCTCAACTCTGAAAACCTTTGAAGTGTGAAACAAGTGAGGAAATTAGTGGAGTATAAAGAGAAAAATATCCTAGTAGCATCATATAAAAGCAGTGAGTGAAGAATTTCAGGTTTTCATTTTTCTGCTCATTACCTTATGCATCTAATTGTATAATAGAACAGATCTACATAGGAAACAAGGTTTTAAAATAACAGGAACCTTCTCAGCACGAAATAACTCCCTCTTCATGACCCTGGGACCACCTCTGATCCTTCCTGTGCCGAGCAGTGCTGTGTGCCTGACCCTCTGACGTTACTGTATGGGGAAAGAGGAGTGGTGTGGTCCACGCATGTGTCATCTGGTTTTTTCCCTAATTTTTTGTAGTTGTAGATGGACAAAATGCCCTTTTTGTATTTGTTTATTTTTATGTGGTGCTGAGGATCGAACCCAGTGCCCCACACATACTAGGCAAGCACTCTGCCACTGAGCCACAGCCCCAGCCTGTATATGTCATCTCGGATAGCCATATGGCATGGGATCCAGCAACCCGTCCAGGAGGTGTGTGAATTGGTAGTGGGTCCCCAGAAAGGCAGGTTAAAACAGTGAATGCATGGGAGGCAGAACAAGCTGCTTGGGAGAATGGTAGGTGATCTGAAGCATAAGATGGAGGGAAATGTCTTCCATAAACATGAGGGGATTCAGAATTGTAAGTAAGCCCAGGAAATTGCCATCTGATCTCACCTGCCTAAAAATAATCTAGAAATGTGGGTGTCATAAAGCATTTTCTCCCTAATGTTTTATTAAAAATTTTTAAACATATAGCAAAGTCTATAGTCTAGGGTGTTTTTATTTGGCTGTAACTTAGGGATTTGGAAAAAATGAAATCTACAGAAGTATATTATTGAACAGAACTTCATAGGTTCCTGCATAAATTCCAACTGTTCGTGAGGGCTCCATGCATATAAAGCAGCCACAGAAGCCAAATATTAATTTAGGGAGAGTGGCCTGGTGAAGAAAGAAAGGGCCAGCCATGTACGCTGGACCCTGATGAATGGTGCACTTGTGCCCAGACACCTGAAATGCACAGATTCTTGGCAGGTATTCCTGACTTTGAGGTAAAAATGCATGGCCTCTTCTGCATCGTTGAACAGATGATCCTTGGGATTCTGATGGAGGGGAGAAGATCACATATAAAGTAGTTGCCTCTTCACGGGAGAGAGAGGAATGGATCGACTTTGTTCCTTTTCTGGATAATGTGCTTTCTAGTTATACTTCAGTTGTTTTCATAGCTCATTCTGGAAAGACCCAGAAGCTTGGACATGATGAGTTACGTTTCTATACACCTTTTTGATTCCCATCTAGAATTTTCATGAGAAATTTAAATCTGACCAGGAGGATAGAGTGCTCAATAAGTGGCCCATCATTAACGGTCTTACTTATGGAAGCAGCCTTCTCTGTGAGGATTAGGCTTTGGCTGAGCTGTGCAGCCCTGCACCTATCTCCATGCTATTCTTATTTTGGTATTTTCTCATGACCTTATAAATCTCAAATGTTAAAACTAGACAGGGATGAAGTTTCATACCCATATGCCTTCCTTTTGAGGCTCCTCATTCTCTCATGTCCCTGTGTCCAGTGAAGATAAGGGATCAGAATACTAGTTTGCAAATATGGAAATGTGATCACAATGATTTTAACAGTAGACAGCATTGAGGGGACCCACCCTGTACTGACCTGGTCATGTGGTGTGAATACCCACTTAACAGTCCCTTTATGTTAGTTGCTTCCATAGCAAATGTTTTTAAGACTACCTTTTTATAAAAAAAAATTAAGTGATCTGCTATTACTGTACCTCAAATCTCCAGGTTTTGCCATTAGCCACAGTAATCCTGAGCTGCATTGTCCTGTTTACTTGCCTATCACCACATGTGGCCACTGAAGCCACATCAAGTTGAATAAAATGATAATAATAATTTCTGAAAAGAGAATTCAGCAGAAGTAGAATTCCTTACTCAGAGCATCTCTGTTCCACATCCTTGGCACCACTGTGTGGCCAGGGGCTGCTGTACAGACAGCACCAAGGAATGTTTGTATAGCTATAGAGCCTTTTGCTCTGACGGAGCCTTGCCCTCAGAGGGCACCTGTGCCCTGCCAGCCCCTGTGCAGCCATGGTCTGCCCGTGTTCCCAAGGCGGGGTTCTCACTGAGCTCTGTGGCTGAGTCTTTCAGTTCCTCACATAATAATGAGTAGTTCTGTGCTTCTGTTAGTATTCTTACAGAATTTTACTTTTCACAGAAAGTTTAAACTTCTCAGGAAAAGTTTTAAAAGTGACATGTATTACAAGCATGACTAATACACAGTGATTATCATTTTAGATGATTTTATCATAAGTCTGGGTTAAAATTCTGAGAAAAATAATAGGTATACTGCTTCATTATTTCCTTTTGACTTTCTGAAGCAAATAATAACACTGTTCTTACTTTAATAGAATTTTACTTTGTGTATGTATTTTCTTTCATGAAAGCTTTTACTAAAAGCATAGACTAATTCTTGGCTTGTGGTAAAAATAAGATTTTCATGGAATGAAAGAATTGGGACAAAAATAAATGTAAAACAAATAGCGTATGAAAGCAGGTTAAAAGTAGTCAGAGTGACAGGTGGCTTATTTTGGTTCAAATTGAATTTGTCTTCTCCAAGTTTTTCTTTTGGAGCTGTCAGAGCTGGATTTCTGATGCACAAGTGGAAATGCTGCTTCTACCCTGTGATTTTCCTGGGCAGGGAAGGGGACCCAGGAGAGGAAGTGAAAATGATGAAACAAAAAGGAAAAGCAATGAAATGCTTTCTAGAAATGAAGACAGAAAATGAGATGAGAAAAAAGAAATATGAAGTTTGAATTTGTGTATGTGTGTGTATACTTTCAACCAGCCTCACTCTGAAAAATAGGATTCCCTTTTGAATAAATATTTTCAAAGTTCATATTCTAGGAAGTTTCCATTTCTTTTTTTCCTAAATCAGTTGTGCTTATCTGAGGCTCAATCTGGGAGGTGGAGGTGATAGGCTTAAGAAATGGGAGGGAGTGAAGCTCACTGGTCTGGAGGACCCTAGCTCTGAGTGGTGGAGATAAAACAGATAGAAGAGCCCAGCACCTCAGCTGATGTTTCCTCTAGGCAATAGGGAGTGGGGGAAATGCCTAGGAGAATCAGTTCACTAGTTATGCAGGTTTTCCTCTGAAAGCTCTGTATATAAATCATTTCCCTTACTCTCTTGCCTCAGTTTTGCAAAGTGGCAGACACAATCTCCTTTTATCTTTCATGCAGCAACACTTAAAAAAAGAAAAACACTTTTTAAGAGGTACTTTGGATTAGAAGGGAGTGGAGGGAGGGGAGGGGGCATAGGGGTAGGAAGAACAGTAGAATGAATCAGATATAATACCCTATATGCGTATATGATTACATGACCTGTGTAACTACATCAGGTACAACCAGAAGAATGAGAAGTTATATTCCATTTATGTATGATGTGTCAAAATACATTCTTCTGTCATGTATAACTAATTAGAACAAATCAAAAATTTATTAAAAAAAGTCACCATTCTGCTCAGCATCAGGATCTCTCTCCTCTCTCCTCTCTCCTGTGCTGGAAATGCATCCCTGGGCCTTGAACAGGCCACCACCAAGCTCCACCCACTGCCAGATGGGCATAGAAGCCATTCCTCCTGCACCAGTTTCTACAAAAAGAAGGAGCTTTATTGTGCAGCCAACTGCCAAGGAGGCCACGAACTCTACACCAAGATTTTCCTCTCCATTATTTGGTAGTTGGAAAGCTGCCTTCTGATTGGGTGGCAAGAAGGGGGGAGTTTTAGGGTTCCTTTGTGCAGGTGTAGACCAGCTTCATGCCTCTTCCCAGGTTGCATGCTTCTTTTCTGGGAGTTATGTTCTGTGCAGGGGATTCTGAGCTTGTGTCAAGGTTATTGCTTGGACAAGCTTGCTTCTTCAGTGATGTGCATTCTTGGAAAGCTGGTTTCAAACCATCCTTGAATGAATTTTGGAGGTTTTCCTTGAATAACAAGAATTTTGTTATGTGAGGAACTTCTGTCCAGGTGTGTCCAGACCTTAATCAGTTTCAGTTGCTTCAGCAAAAGGAGTTGGACATATCTTAATAGTGATTTTGATGCAGTGATCTGTTAGACTGACAACTTTGTTAAATTGTGAAATATTATACTGTATAACTAATGCTGTGTTCATGGTCCATCAGAGGCATTTTTCTCTTCTTAGAATATGTTGGAACTCTTGATTTGGGTGTTTGGCAATGGCCATTGTCCAGGAGTAAATTAATTGCTGATTTGGACCTGATAATTTATTAATGGTGATGGTTAACCTCAGTCAATTCATATTTGAAAAGGGTTTACAATAATTAGTAATTGACATTAAGTACAATAATGGAAATAGTGAAATGAAGTTCAAGCATCATCTAGCCTGACCTAAATGACATTTATAGAACACTCTACCCAAGAAATACTTAGAAATATGAGTAAGTAGTCCTATCTGAGTATATGTGGGGGAGGAGAGATACAATTTTGTTACTATTTCCATTGCCTTGAAGGAATTAGGAAGACACCAGAAGAGGGTAGGAAGACACAGAAGAGGGTAATGAAAACACTCCTCAGTGCTGGCTGACTTAGTGATGTTTGGAGCCAGCAGAAACTAACTGCTGTCATTGACACTTAATGCCATGTGAATTGGTGTCAAGCCCAGAGATTTTAACAAAGTACAGATATTTTTCTGAGTCAGCGTTAATAGAGGGATTTTCATAAACAATAATTACTTAGGTGACTTGTCTATTTTAAGGTCTTAAATGCCGTAAGTAGCTAGGAGGTTATTGCTCATCATATTTTTAGGAAAGTTACAATGTCTTTCCCCGTCTGGCTGGTCAGGTGTCACATTTTAAGATAGCCATCCACTGCATTCCCTGCTAAGTGTAAAGACCTGCCAGAAACTGAGTGAAAGAGGTTAAACCCAGGGAAATGTGTTGATGTCTGCTGAGCTTAATTGAATTAGCTTCTTTAATTGTGCCTTCTGCACTTGCCTTCAACACTTAACTGTGATGGATTCTGATAGCATCTCCCTAGGAAATTTGGCAGTGATTTATCCACTATTGATGAGTCCTGGAGATGTGGGTGGCAGTGGGGAAAATTGAGATTGGAACTGCAGTCAGCAGCCCTGGACGTTTAGGGAGGCTCAGACTCCTTGTTTATATGCAAATTGGAAAAATTTGAATGGTTCTGCCACCTCCTAAACCTTTCTTGAGGTTCACAGCTGAACAGCTTGGGCTGCTTTTATTGATCTCTTTATTCCTGTGTTAATTTCCTTTGGAAAGGTTGGAAGAATGGGCTGGCTGCTCTTCCTAATGTTAGTCTAGTGGTTTCAGCTACCTTGGTCTTTTTCTGTAGTATTTTAATATAAGAGGAAAAGGAAGTTTGAGAAACAGCTCCTCAGAGAAGCTGCATTCTGTTCTTGCACCGTGGTTGGGCTGAGCTGGGAGTCCATGAGCAGGTGGAAACGTGGATTAAGATGTGGATTGGCAAAGCTAGCTAGGATGTCTCAAACAGTACAGGGAGTGGCCCTCCAGCTTCACACCCTGGGCAGCTGACATCTGAAGCTTTTGTCAAAACACAGGTTCCTGGGCCTAGCCCATGTCCCGTTAGAACCTAACCTCTGGGGGTGGAGTTCAAGAATCACATCACATTTGAGGACTCTCACTGATGCCATTTGAGATGGATATTTAACCATGTTATATTCTTATGATCTCACACAACTACTCTTATTTTCAAAACTGTGTTTAAAAATATCCCCTTCTCAACATAAATAGTCTGTGATGAATTGATAAAAGTGATCTTTTTGTTTTTAACCTCCAAGTACATGAGCAACGTGGACTCGTGGTGTAAAGCCTGTGGTGAAGTAGACCTTCCTTCTGAGCTTCAGGATCTGGAGGATGCCATTCATCACCACCAGGGGATCTACGAGCACATCACTCTTGCTTACTCTGAGGTAAGGACCAATTTTTCTTGGATTGCAAGGCAGAAGTATTTTTGCATCACAGCACTAGAAGCTGACAAGTTGAATTTTTGAATAGCCCAGTAAAAACTTCAGATGTTGAGTTAAACTTCAGTTTAGTCACTCAGCATTTGAATTCCTGTACGTGGGGATCATGAATGAAGCTGGTTGGTGGGCAGCCAGTGACTTTTCATGGCCCTCTGACCCTTGCTGATTTGAGTGCTTGTATTTTTATCAGCTAAATAAAGGGAAGTCCAGTCTTCTCGTTTACATGTACTTAAGGAATGTGTATTTGTGTGCTGTTCAATCTTGTCAAACTCAGTTTAAACTCCCTGAATGAGACTTTCTAGAAAGTATGGGGAGAGCCTACTTCAGCTTCATGGTTGCAAAGCAGTTTCTCGATTGCAAAGCAGTTTCTTCAAATTTGTAAAACTTACTGTCCACTTTAGAAATCTAAGTGTAGCATTATTGTCTGTTATTTCAGGGTTCATTGCATTATTAACTTAAGGTGTCCCTGTTTTATTTCGTGCTGCCTCCTGTGCCAGGCTGCATTGTAAGGATTTTATATCATACCTTAATGCTCATAACTCTGAGGAATGTACTGTTTTTGTCCCTGCTGTTAACAAATGAGGAAACCGAGGCACAAAGATGAAGTGATCTCTCCAGGTGAGCGGCCGGTGGAGTGGGATGGCTTCGCCAGCCCCAGCAGGCTGGTTGCATGTTCTGTACCATGCCACTGGGGCCACGTGATGCCTACACCTGCAGATAGGTCACATAGGGTCACCCTTGCCTGTGTCTTGTTCACTGGGCCCTGCAGACCAGTCAGCCTCTGCGGTCATGGCGGTTATATTCCTGCAGATGTTTCTGTGGGAGAGGGATTGGGAATTCCCTGTGCTTACTTTTCTCTAAGGTTTCCTCCAATCTCTCTTAATAGGCAGCATGTGTAATGTTCTGTGTTACGGTGAATGATCATTGTGAGGCTTCAGTGAGAAAAGGTTTCAGAGTACATAGCAGAGGGTTGGGTATAGGAGATGTTTAATAAATGTTTGCTTGTTTTAAATCAAAGTCCTCCTTGATCTGAACCACACCCACTCTTGTCAAAGTTGCAAGGAAGAATTGGCCATTTGCATTTTAGTCTGGCAGTTCTTGTGCTTCACTGACCACTGACACCAGGTCTGTTGACCCCTGGTGTCTGTGGGTGAATTAAATGGACACACTAGGTGCTACTGTACTTGCTTCAAAAGGTCGCAAATCCTTCCTCCCAAGAAAGTTAATGTTAAATTGTTTCTCCATTTACCCCTTTTGCCTAATAACATCCCCCTATTTAGCACTATTTCATGTTGCCAGTGGAAGTAAAAAATAGTCAACTGTTATGTTTCTTAATTTTACATGCAGTGTTTCTTAGCTAATTTGATTTCTATTTTATTAAAGACTTTTTACATATTTATACATGCACACAATAAAAGCCATTTCTATAGTGAAACTGAAAGCTGAACAGACTTCTTCCTTTTTAATCACATTGATTGATGAGGATTACATGAATTTCTAAAAACCATTAAGTTTTCCCCCCAGTATACCATCTCTATGTATCCTATAATTTTGACCTATAACCTAGAGAGTGAACAACCCTGCCATTCATTCACGTAATAAAGCCTTTGAGTGTCTGCTCATATGAAAACTCTTCTCTGGATCTGCTCTTTGATTGCAGTGGTAGGCTTGTAGCCAGCCATGTGAATGCCCTGGACAGAGGAAGGAGGGATTAAATAGTCTCCATTCACATACCAGGTCACTGGCAGAAGCTGCTGATAGTCTTCACCTGTGGAATCAACCAAGAAGATACATGGCATGCCTCTGCATCACCTTTACCTGATCAGTGTCACCTTCCAGCCAAGTTGGCCACTTCAGATGCCTTCTTTCCTTGGCTTTCTCACAAGTTCAGAATCTCTTAATTGTTGTAACTACATTCTATAAAAACAGAGCATCTTGATGTGGGAACTTAAATTCACATATGGTATAGTTTTATTAACTTTAAATTGATACTGATAATTCAAAATAATTTGACAGGAAGTAAATAGTTTCCCAGGCTGAGGTCTTAAACCTAAATTTTTAGCCTCAAGAACAAGTTTGTAACAGAAGTATGAATTCAAGGAAATAGTAATTTGACCTGGATGAACTGAAAAGATTTTCAGAACCGAATGAACTCTTTTGCCTTTTAAATTATTTAAATTCTGGAATAATTTCAGGCCTACAGAAAAGTGTTAGAGTAGCAGAGAGAACGCTCACATTCCCTGGACCCAGAGTTCCCCATTTTTAGCATTGTGCTACATGTGCTCCACCCTCTTTCCTTTCCCCCTTCTTTCCTTTCTCAGCACGTCCATCCTGTCCTCAGATCCCATTCACATCCCCAGCTGCCTCTGCAGTGTCTCTGTCTCCTTCCTGGTCTGGAAGATGCACCTGGTACTGTCCAGTGATGCACACTACCTTTAGTGGATGTGTCTTATCAGTCCCTTTCAAAATCGGACATTCCCTGCCTTTATGTCTGTGATGGTCCTACTGGGCAGAGGGCTTTCACTCTTAGCCTGACTCTCTCTTTTTTCAGGTTCATCCAGCCCTACTCGTGGGATCCTCAGGCTGTGCCTTGGCAGGTTCATGCTATTTTCTGGGGTCATAACTCCAGGTCTATGATGCCGACTCCTCCCAACCCTGGGGCTGTTAACCTCAGGCACTAATCAGATTGGTGTCTGCAAAGTGCTCCAATATTTAGTTATCATTTAAAAACTTTGTCTTTGCTGAGCATTTTGTGGGTGGATATAGTGCTACAACACTAAACTTCAGACCTTGCAAAAAAACAGCTTCCATGAGGATTTCTGCCTGTATCTACCACCACTCTGATGACAGTCAGTCACCTAGTTCCATCATTCCTCCTGTGTTTATAGGTCATTTTCTGCATTAAGGAAGAACAGCCCACCCCCCTTCTTCCTTCCTGCTTCATGAAGTCTTACTATGTGCAATGGATTATCATCTGTTGTTCTCCTTTGATGTGTAAATTGTCCAGATTTGACCAGTAGGAATTCCTCTGTCCTTCTGATATATCCTTCTCATCCTTTGAACACTCCTTTACTTTCTGGCTTAACGAGGTGTTCCGGGCTCATCTTATACTTTCCCTGCCCACCCCTGGGATCAGCCATCTCACTCAGTTAGAAGATTCCTCATATTGTTGTACGGCATTTAGAAAATAGGGCAGTGGGCTCGTTTGCTTACAAGTGTTAGCACTTCTAGGCCCTCTGAGCAGCCAGGAAGCACGCACAATTATACACATGTGGTCAAATTCATTGCTGTCTCTTATCTGTGATGACCTGTATTCTTACAGCACATGCGTTCTGTTTGTATTGGCTCTTCCATTTCCAGTTCAGCACCTCAGGGTTCTTTCTCACTTCTTTCCATGTTTATAAATCCCTTCTCAGAAAGCAGAGAGACCTGACTTCCATTGTTCTCAATATGTGAACTTCCTTGCTCAATTAGCATTTGGTCAATCTCCCAATTATTCCCACCTGTTTTCTCTACCCCTACTCTCAACTTCCCACTTCCTTAGAAAGCCTGGTACCACCACTTTCACTGCCTCACTTCCTCCATGCCAGGAGGGGAGGAGGACAGGAAGGGAAAGACCACTTTGGTGTTTTTTTAAGTAATTTTTTTCTTTTCCAGAATCAGTGATTTCAAACTTGAAGATGCAGTTTCTCACACTCCCCTCCGCCCCAGAGGCTGAATCTCTCTTCACCCAGTGACCCTGAGGAGTGTTTCCCTGCCTGGTACTAAGGAATCGTGGGTCTGCTTTGGAGGTGTCCGTCTCCCACCCCACACGGAGCCCTGCCATGGACTAGACTTGAGCTGGGTGCAGAGCTTGCAGTCATGTTTATAAGCGCTAGCTCTTCCTTTTCCTCTCCCAGCCTCTCTCCTCTCCTCCTCTTTAACACCCTCTTGCTTTTTACACAAATTTTTCTTAAAACTGTCTATAGTCTGTAGTTTCTGGAGACATAAGTTTTCTATGGGAAACCTTCCCAGCACTTTTTCAAGAGACAAACACTGTTTTGTTCTGTTTGATTAGATCGGTTGCATGTTGCTCCTGTGTGTGTTGTAGGGACAGAACTACCTACCTCACGAACGTTCACTTGCTTCAGTGTGCCAGGATTTGGGGCCAGTCTTGCTTGCTGTAGCTGATTGCAGGAGAGTGAAAGCAGTATGGATGACTGAGAATAACCCGTGGTTTGGAAACGGCATGTAGATTAGGTGTTTTTAATATTTTAAGTAAGCCAGCGTATCTACAAGTTTTTCAGTAAACTAAATTCATACAAATGACTTTGATCTCATTGTGCCCATGTCTCCTTATAAATATCCTAAAAATCACATCTTTGAATTTTAAGGTTAGAGCTTACTAAGTGTCCACACATTCCCTCCACTGCAGCCCTGGAGCAGGAGAAAGGCAAAGTCACCAGAGTTTAGTTTCTGCATCATTTTCTCAGCTTAACAAGTGTGCTGACGTAGTGTGCAATTCAGCAGCCTCAGGATTTGCTACCCACAAAGCTGGCCGAGCATCTTTTTAAAGGCAGTGTATAAGTGGATGATGGCATGGTTGGTGTTATTTGCATAAAAGAAAAACAAGCAGCAGAGTGAGTCACCTGGATAGTAACCTTACTAAGACCACTTGGGAGGTGAGTGGAAGCTCAGCTCCCTTGCTCCACAGCACTTAGAGAGCAACTGTTTTATAATCTCATGAAAAGCAGCAGCATTGCCGCAGTCACGTGGTGCTGTCATCCACTTCTGCTGCCTCAGAGCCAAGAATCCATAGGACAGCTCTTCTCCTTACCACAGAGCTCAGCTAGAGGCCTTGCAAGGTTCCAAATGCAGGAGTGATAAAAAGCAAGCCCAAGTGTGGTCTGCAGAACCTGCATGCAGAACGCAGGTGCCTAAGTCCAACTCGTGCCAATGGGGCCTCACCAGCAGTTGACTGTTTTTGTCTTATTTTGGTTTTTCTTTCCAAAGATCCAAGTAGAGGTATTGGAGAAGGTTAGACCTGGTTAAATTGATCCTGTTTTGAATCAGAAACTGAATAACGGCAAGAAATCAGCTTCGGAGGTCCATCCTACGAGAACTTTCCCCAGGGAAAGAACCATCTTTTTTATCCTTCTCTGTACCATATGTTGTCCTTGGCGTGGGAAGCATCACATGACCTTTGAGAGAGCGATTGGTCTATGCTGCACTGTTGTTGGGAGCTTCTTAATGTCGCCATCCTAACACAGGGTTAACTTCCTGAGAGAAGCCGGTTGCTACAGAGCAGACTGAGTGCTCGCCTGCTGCTTCTCATTTCCTTCTCCACTGTATGCGACTGGTTTCATGGGAGGTGCAGAGGACAGTGGAGTCGCACCCAGGCTTCCTGAAGAGGTCCGTGCTGAGAGGCCATGGTGCACCAGCTGTGAATCAGAGCAACCCTGGGGCCCAGGGTCAGCATAGCAGTGCCTTCCCTTTGCTCAAGCTGCCAGGGCACCATTTCCTCACGACAGGCGAGGTAGTTTTATGTGTGTTGCCTATTTTTGTTTTTCCTTTGGCTGTTACTTCCTACCACTTGACATCGAAGCACCACATTTGGGCCTAGTTGACTCATCCCTGGGATGAGTCTTTCTTTGTCTTTTGGGTGGTTGTTGCTTTTGCAGCCTGGAGCAGGGATTTCCAGTACTGTTCTTATAGCATAGCATTTAGCTTTGGGTAACTGAAGAGTGTTCCTGCTGCTGACTTAGCTCAGAATCTGGCTTAATGGGCAATGTAGAGATATAAGTACCAGAAACGAGAATGGGCCAGCCTCTGTGCAGTTTACGGAACTTCTTTTTAGGGTGGCATGCAAAAGATCCAAGGTACAAATATGTGCAGTTCTGATCAAAAATAAATATTCAGGAACCAGGCCATTGTTCCAGATTTTAAACAGTTAAACTTCCTCCTAAGTATTAGGAACAAGCATACCTTCGATATAGTAAAATTTTAAATTTACCTTCTTCTTTGGGGGTGGGGGCAGGACTATGGACTTTATTTTTTGTGTCCTAATGTACTTTTGTGAAAATAGGAGCTCAAGTGCTTATTAAATGAATACCAGTGGTTAATAAATGGGGTTTTACACCATTTTTCCAGCTTTAATACAAATAATTTCAGTCAGGAGTAACAACCTGAACGGCATAACACATACAAACTATTAGAAGTTTTATATTCTCTCTGAAGTCTCCATTTTCATGATGCTAAATCTATCCCCCACCATCAAATAGTGTTATACATTTGAACTTCCCTTAAACTCCCTATGTTAATGGTAAACTCAATTAGAACAATCTTTTATATATATATATATATTTTTTAAAATTTGTTCTTATTAGTTATACATGATAGTAGAATGTACTTTGACATATTATACATATGTGGAGTATAATTTCTCATTCCTCTCCTTGTACAGGATGTAGAATTACATTGGTTGTGTAATCATATATGCACATAGGGTGGTAATGTCAATTTCATTCTACTGTCTTTCCTATTCCCATTCCCCCTCCCTTCCTTTCATTCCCCTTTGCCTAATCCAAAGTATTTCTTGACTCCTGACATTTTAAGCCCATGTGTGCATGAGGTGCTGAATAAAAACACTTAAACTTAACTTTAATTTCTTTCTTTACTTGAGTTAGGACTTGGATTTTCCTTAACTCATTTCGATATTAGAGCCTATGAGTTTGTATGTTTATAAAAAGTTAGTGTTTGTAAACACTGCCTGTCAAGTTCCCCAGCCCTGTGTTCCAAGAAAAACAAAGAGCAGACTAAAAAATGGACTGATTTGATCAGTTAAAAAATTATGGAGAAGTTCTTTTATTTGATAATGATGGGTGACTTTCTTTTTGTAGCTGTTTTCCTTTGCGGGGAGCTGAAAACTGGAAACAGTTTTAAACAAAATGGGTAATTAAACTAAATTCATTTACCTGGTTCTCCAGTTAAAGTCATTCAGAACTACATCACATACCATAAACTCATTATTAGTTTTATACTTGAAATATATATGAATTTTTGGGCTGCTATGTACTTCATAATCTCTTCTTAATTCTCTTTTGGTTATTCTGTAGCATTTAAAATCTTCATTTCCATATGATAGAAATCAATTCTAACATTTTATAAAATTCTAACATTTTTCACATATTATTGAACTTACAAAAACATCTTGCCAGAAATTACTAAAAATATGTATAATATTATGTGCTTAGATAATACTTCTTAAATTGCCAAACCTGCAAAAGCTACATGGAAATAAGACAATTATTTCTGTAAAGTTTCACTGGAGAATTGTTCTGTAAGAGCATTTGGAGTTCCATGCTGTCTTAGTGGGTGTGAGAGGTGTTCTCTTGTCAAGATCTTTCCTGCAAAACACTGTTGCTACCACCGTCATTCTGATAAACAACAGTACCAGTGGTGGCACCAGCAGCATCTCTTGGGTCTCTGCCTGTGGATTTCCAGGAGCAGAGCTTGCTCAGTGAGCTGTCTGTCTTCACCTACTCAGAAGACTCCCCATTGTGGGGGTTCCTGCTACGTCCCATATGGATGAGAAAAGGGTTAATTGCCAGAGGATGATGTTGGCTATCAATCAATCAATTACCCACACACTTATCTAATCAGTAAAAAACAGAAGAGCCAATACTCCTTTTAAAGGTGAGGGGGTGTGATGGGTCTGGCCATACTAGATCTGGCCTCTAACAACATGGAGTAGCCCAACTCTCTTTCATTTAGTCAAACAAGTAAAGAGGCCAGGAACTGAAGGGGCTTCTTCTGTGATGAACAGGATGGGGTGGAGCTAGAGGAGCCAATTTACTCAGGGAAACTATCATAGAACCAGACAGGGAACCACTCCCACAGTGCCACATACCCCACCAGCAATCTAGGACAGACCTCCTGTCTGCTAGTTCTGAGAGGTCAGGTCTCTGTCATGAGACTCAACCCGGTCTGATTCTTCTAGATATGGATGGCTTCCCACACCTATCATGCCAGTCATGATGTGTGCTACTGAGAGCTGCTAAATGGTTGCAAAGACATTCAGGGAAAGAAACTTTCACTGGAATATTGTTGCTCAAATTTTTTCATTCTCAGAACAGTATCAGTGGTGTCATAGGGATGCCTTTTAGAAACTTCAAGAGGGCTGGGAATCCATTTGACACATTTTGCATTGGTGGTTTAGGATCCAAAAGAATGGGTCAAGATAGAACTTGCTTTCTACTTGTGTAGATGGAGTCTGCGAAGACTGTTTTTCCAGGACCAGTGTGACTGTTCTGTTCGCTCTTTTTAGCAGGTAAATGCTGTCAAATTTGCCTTATAATCATTAACAGTGGCTGAAGCTCCAGCATCTCACCCAAGTTCCTGGAGGCAAGGGCAAGACGGAATGAGCATGCCTGCAACTTGGCCCGTTAAACTGCTTTCACAGAATTTCCATTGAACATTTTTTACTTGTGTAGATTGATCGTTCATATAAATAAGGAAGGCTGGAAAATGTAACTTTATAGCTGGAATGTGCCATTTCTGAGTGTTTTGGCTGCCAAGGAGGGGTGAGTGAACTTAGGAGAGGCGGCATTCAGCTTCTGATCTGTCTTTCTGACATGCGCTCACCAAATCATATGCTGTATTGTGCATTTTCTGATTTATGTATGTTATGAGGAGTTATTTATAAGGCATTTTTTTTAGGCTGGGGTAATAGCTCAGTGTTAAAGCACTTGCCTTCCCTCTTATCCTTGGTGCCAGGAACTTGGATGAGGTGGCTGAAGCTTCAGTAGCTTTTAATGAGTCTAAGGCAGACTTTTTAGAGCCTGTGCAATGTAAAATAAATGAAGCAGTGGTTCCCAGTTCTGAGAGATGCAGCCTCTCCATTGTATAACAGAATGTTTATGCTGCCTGCTTTGCCATCCTGGAATAAAATATGTAGGTAATTTAATCTATTTTGATATAATTTACAAGAAATGTGTACAAGAAGAAACAGGAAAATTAGATATTCAGATACTGGCCATATATATAAAACCATGTGACATAGCAGTTACAAATGTAGACTGACATGTTGTATTGTTATATATACATACACATGTATAGTATTGATGTGAATATATGTATACTGTGTGTGTAGATATAGTATGTATAGTATTGATACAAATAGTGAGAATGTTGTTATTGCAGGGATGTGTTTTTTGAGAGGGTAAGCAGCTTTTGCAAGGTTCCAAAGAAAACCAAACACTGCCTTGCTCTATTAACATAGTCACTGCATTCCTAGAAAAATCAGTGATGTTGAAACTAGACAAGTAAGAAAACACTTCATGAGCATCACTCAGATGATTATAAAAAGCTGAACAATTCTTCATTATGTGGTAGTATCCCACTCATTTCAGAATACCCAGTCTCTGAACACACTGTGGTAAATTCCTTTCCCCAAATCAATCATTGTGCCTCCCCTCTTCAAAACCATTATATTAGTAATGTGTACACACACAGTGACTACTGGGGCAACTGAGAATCCCCTGTTCTAGAAGCCTTACATTTTCAGTTCTTGTTTTTCTTTTTGATTGGTTATAATTATAATTATACATAATAATGGGATTCATTGTGCCATATTCATAAATGCACATAACATAATTTGATACTGTTTTGGTTTTAATACTTTTTTTGTGTGTACTGGTGATGGGGATTAAACCTGGGGCCTCACTCAGGCTTGGCAGATGCTTTACCACTGAGCTAGAACCCCAGCCCTAACACATTTTAGTTGTCACCAAGTGATTAACAGGGTGCTTTTTTACCTGTTGTAAAAAAGTTGAGCTTATTTTCTCGTAAAATTTGTTGTAAGGACATATTAGTTGAACTTTAAATCATGAAACCTTCATCAAGTATAATCAGCAATTCCAACAAAGGTCTCAAATGCATGTAATGAAAAATAAGTACATGCTGGGCATGATGACTTGGTCCTGTAATTCAGGTGACTCAGGATGCTGAGGCAGGAGGATCGCAAGTTCTATACCACTCTCAGCAACTTAGTGAGACACTGTCTCAGAATAAGAAGTAAAAAGGTCAGGGGATGTAGCTCAGTGGTAAAGTGCCCCGAGTTCAATCCTCAGTACTGCAAATGCAAAACAAAACACAGCCACACAACATTTTGCATCCCTGCACAACCACACCTCTAAGAGTTAAAGGAGCAAGGTAGGCAGTTTGAGAGGGCTCCTGGGCCACTAGTTTGGGTTATAAAGGCTCTGGGAGAACAGTCCCAGTCCCTGTTTCCTCCATGCTCCTGTGTGGTCCCCTTTGACTAGAGTCCCAGGGTTTCCAGAGGGGGAGGTATCTGAGAAGAGCCCCTGCCGGAGAGGATTGCTCTAGGCACGCGGCCTCTCACAGCCTGGGTGCTCCGTTTGCTCTTTGTCCTTCGTGCTGTCTCTTGGGGTCATATTTTTTCTACTACCTCTGGCATAATTATTCATAAATCTTAAGAATCACTTATAAATATGAAAACCACATAATTCTTTCCTTTCCATACTCCACCCTCCCCCTTTTAAGTTTCTTCTGTTAGTTCAAATGCTTTTAAATGTAGTTTGATAATTAACAGTCATAATTTAACATTGAAATCTCTTTTTTAAAAAGTGATGTCATTTTACTCAAAATTACTTAAAGTTAATAAGCCAAATAATATGGCATTTTTAGTTTTTATTTTGTGGAGTAAAGTTGCTATTCAGGTAAAATTGCTGTCAGAAAATTTAAGTACATGTTCTTTGCCTATTATTTTTGTTAGATTATTGATTATTTTCTAAACAGATTTCAAGACTCAGTGTTAAGTTTTTTTTATTTTTTATATTTTTACAAACTTCATTTTGATTTATTGTACACAAATGGGGTACAACTTTTCATTTCCGTGGTTGTGCATGATATACATTCATTCATACCATTCATGTAATCTTACATGTACATAGGGTAATACTCTGTCTCATTCCACCGTTTTTCATACCCCACCCCCCTCCCCCTCTCTTTTCCCTCTTTGTAATCTAAAGTTTCTCCATTCTTCTTTCACCTCCCACCCTCCCAACCCAATTCTATATCATCATCCACTTATCAGGGAAAACATTCAGCCTTTGGTTTTTTTGGGATTGGCTTCTTTCACTTAGCGTAATATTCTCCAGTTCCATCCATTTATCCGCAAATGCCCTAATATTATTATTCTTTATGGCTGAGTAGTATTCTGTTGTGTATATATATCACTGCTTTTTTATCCATTCATCTGTTGAAGGGCATCTAGTTTGGTTCCACAGTCTAGCTATTGTGAATTGCGCTGCTAGTTGGCTGTGTTACTGTAGTATGCTAATTTTAAGTCCTTTGGGTATAAACCAAGGAGTGGGATAACTGAGTCAAAAGGTGGGTCCATTCTAAGTTTTCTGAGAAATCTCCATACTGCTTTCCCGAGTGGCTGCACCAATTTGCAACTCCACCAGCAATGCCAACATCTATTATTGTTTGTGTTCTTGATGATAGTCATTCTAATTGGACTAAGATGAAATCTTAGAGTTGTTTTAATTTGCACTTCTCTAATTACTAGAGATGTTGAATGCTTTTTCATATATTTTGTGATGATTTATTGTGTTCTATAATAATGTCTAAAGAGAAAATTCAATGCAACTTAGGTTTGCTGATTCATATTACTAAAGGCCAATAGTATGTTTCTTAAGAAGAGTATCATAATGTTCATGATAATCTTTATTTTAACTCGGTGTTACAGTATTTTGTTGTGTGGTATCGATGGATAACGGATGGATTGTTTTAAAGTTTATTTGATACTGTATGTAAAATATGCCATTGTGTGATTGTGTGTATGTGTGTACGTGTGTGTACACACATATGTACTTGAGGGCACCATCTGTGGCCCAGTGTGGACACAGCCTTGAATAATCTCGTGTTTACTTTTCGGCCAGGTGAGCCAAGATGGAAAGTCACTTCTTGACAAACTCCAGAGGCCCTTGACTCCTGGCAGCTCTGACTCCCTTACAGCCTCTGCCAACTACTCCAAGGCTGTGCACCATGTCCTGGATGTCATCCACGAGGTGCTGCACCACCAGCGGCAGCTTGAGAACATCTGGCAACACCGCAAAGTCCGGCTGCACCAGAGGCTGCAGCTGTGTGTTTTCCAGCAGGACGTTCAGCAGGTGGGTTTCAGGTCAGCCCTCTCATGGGGAATGACTTTTGCTCACTTGGGTTGGTTGTGTGCTGAGGAGTGAGTGGGACATGAGAACAGGACTTCTTTGTTGACCACCATTGCGTGCACCTACAGTCGGCCCTTAACTGCTCTCCCCTGTGCACTGGGCACACGAGGTACTGCGCTGCAGCTGGCACTGGAGAACCTGTGGCTTTTGTTGTCCAAAACAGCTCACTCACAGTTGTACTTAGTTGGAGAATAATGCTGGTGGTGCATATATTGGCATATTCTTACGTTTGTTGAAGGTTTGCCTGCTCTTTTGTTACTTAAACAATGAGCTAACATGTTTTTGTTCTGATTTGGGGGATAGTGTGGTTCATGATGCACGGTAGGTTCTTCACTAGTTGTCATTAATGGAAAGTGGACTTCCATGACTGTTCATTTCTAAGCAGTCAACTTCTCTTTTGTTGTTATAAAAAGTAAGTCCAGATCACCATTCTAATTGTGTACTTATTGCAGGTTTTGGGGACAAAGCTGTGGGTATAAATTATGTATCTTTTGTGATAAATAAGACAGCAATCATATTCTTATCATAAAATAGAGGAATAGATGGTAAACAGGGTGCCGACTCTAGGGATGAGGAATTCTGGGGTCTGCAGGGACACCTGTGGCATCTAGGGAGTTGGCCTGAAGTCACAGTGGTGTATCTGGGGAGACACTCTCTTTCTGTGGCTGTTGGCAAGCCAACAGCGTGGTTCAGCCACATAGGATCTCAGTTCTCCATCCCCCAGGAATTGTCTGAAAGTTGATGGGTTTTCTGCTGAACGGACTGGGATTAGAGATTCACACAGCATTCTGATGAACACAAGATTCTTCCTGTCACTGATCACCATTCTTCACTTAATATGAATCTGATGAGTTCAAAATACTTTTTATGGTTCTGTCATTGGTAATTTTCACAAACTAGGCTTTGCTTCTAATTTTGCTTTTTAAGTTCTCTGAAGGTTACATATGCAAAGTGCCTCAGGAACGATTGTTTTGGTATTATGTTTCTTAACAATGTTGGTTTAGCCAAGAAACTAATTACTAGGGAAAAAGTGCAGAACAGGGAGAGAAGAGGGTGGAGCCAATGTCTTGGAGGGGTTATTGAGAGAATGGTAATTATAAGGTTGAAAGAACATATGTTCTTTTTTCTGAATTGTTTAAAAACTTTTATAAACCAGAAAAATGTTAATAGTTCAAGTATTATTATTAAAGGATTTTCCCACCTGCCTTGTAACACTTGGCTCAGGTGTCCTGACTCATCCATGGACTGATGCACTGAGGGGGACCCATTTTCCTACCTGAGGAAGCAACAGTTAGGTACCCCCGCTTTCTCATGGCTTTTGAGGCACAAGGGGCATAAGAGTACGTCAGTGGACTGTGCAGGAGGGGAAGGCACAGGGAGGTAAGACTTCTAGAAGAGGCAGAGGAACCTGGCTAGTACTTTAACACACTTAAATCAAAAACAGCAAACATTATGTGGAAAGGTAATTATGATAATTATGAGACCAGTTCTTCAAGGCAGCTTTCTCCTTGCAAGAACAGGGCCTTAGGTTGGGTGTCAGTGGAAGGAGAAGGTATTTTGCTATGTACAACATGCATATTTGCTCCTGTTACCATTCCCCAGAAAGTAGATTTTGCTCATGAAGGGAACTATTTTTTGTGATAAATGATCTGAAATGGTTTGGACTTGTTATGAAACGAGGAAATGGCTATCGTAGGCTTGACTTTTGAAGCAAAGAGCAAAACTGATTAATCAAAGCAAAACCTCACAATAGAATGTCCAAAACTAGAAAGGTGTTTCTGAAGCTCCAGAAACTGATGAGAGGTAGTAAGTAGGAGATGCAAGCTGAAGATGAATGAACAAAGTGGTAGTGCTTTAGCAAGATGTGTCAGCAAAATGCAAGTTTGTAAAGACAAAAATGTAGGCCAGTTAGAGATATCATAAATATTTTTTGTTTGATTGTTTGGAGTATTAAAAAAGTATCTGTTCAAAAAAAGTATCTGTAAATATTGTTGAGAAAAGAAGTAGTACTGAGCAGCAGGTATGATTGCAGTTTGTTTTAGACAGCCCTGTAGAAGGGTATATGTTCGCTGAGAAATCCTTGAAAGGCATGTTTCTTAGTGTTTATATGCTCCAGGGAGGCAGTAGGGGGCAGGTGTGGGAAATGCTGTGGGGAGTCTGAATTTTAAACACAAGTTAGTTTTGGTGTGCTGGTGGTTTGGCGGTTTCCATAATCTCTGTAGAGGAGGAGTCAGGTCTGGTAGTCAGAGGTGGGGGTAGAGAAGTAATGATGATGCCTACCGCAGTCAGAGCCAGGTGGTGAGGAGTGGGATGCCTTGCTGCTGACCCACCCAGTGCACATGCTGCAGCTGCTCGCAAACTCATCACCTCGTTGCCACGTGTCCTCATGCCTTCCCAGCATGCTTCCTTCTACCGTCATGTGCTTACCATTAGAGGAGCCCTCAGTGAACGCTTGGTGAATTAACAGGGCAGCTGCTGTGTCCCAGCTCAGCTGTGTGTCTAGCTGGGCCTATGCTTTAGTTTACTGTAGGAAGGTAATTTGTTTTTGCTGCATGTACTTGTTCAGGTGGAGCAATAGTCATGGAAGTTGTCCAAAGCAGGATGCTATTAGACTTGTTTTCCTGCCTCACCTGTCCAGTTTGCCTGGCTCTTCTTGGACAGTTGGGATTTAGTTACTCTAACACAGCAGGGAGGTGACTGGCTCCATAAAAGTCATCTTCCCTGAAGCAGACTGACTCCCCAACAGAAGCCACTCAGGCTGGGAAACCTCTCCTAAAAAGCTACCCATATTCACCGGCAGCCCTTACTATGTGAGCACCTCTTAGAACAACTCCCTGCAGGCTGGTGTTGAACTGTTAACTGATATTCTTAAAACTGGATCAAGAAGCTGGGCTGGGTGATGCATGTCTGGAGGCCCAGTCACTTTGAAGGCTGAGGTAGGAGGATGGCTAGAGCCCAGGAATTTGAGACCAGCCTGAACGATATAGTGAGATACCTTCTCAAAAACAGAAAAATTTTATAAAATGATCAAGCAAATCTGGTCCACTCTAGATTCTTCTTGTCTACACTTTTTTTTTTTAATATCTTAATTGAGCGTGTGGTGCTCTGAGAGGTACAGAAGTAAGTATGTCAAACAGCTCCAAGATCCTTCTCAAGGAATTTGTGTTCTAGTAAGAGCTGATTTTTTAATCAGATGACTTAATATTCTAATAAATTAGACCAAAACATGCTCAGATATAGTGTTTCTGTCTTTGGTTATTATTGGGTTTAATTTTGCTAAGGCATATTTGAGTCATGTGTCCAGGTGCTGTCAACAGTGAGGGGTAAGTGAAAACAGCCACCTCATCCATGTTGTCCACCTACCCTGCATATGTGTTGGAGGGCATCACTTATACTTTAGTGGTCTGTGCAAATTTGAGTATTCCAGAGAACTTTGCCTATAGTCTTATCAACTTCAAGTGGTTAATGTAAAAGGATAAATGAAAGCTCTACAATAAAGGCACAGTTGCTGTGGGGGAGTGTGAGGAAAGCCTTCATGGAAGAGGTAGCCTCTGAGCTGCTCTTGGATGGCTGCAAAGATGATCAGTCATGTGAGGAATGGGCAATAGGAGCAACAGTGAGAGCAGGTCAGGGGCAGACAGGGGCTATCTGAAGGGCTGTGTGTGCACAATGCAGGTGGAGAGAGGGTGCAGAGGGAGAGATGACACGTGGCCTCCAGGACCAACCCCTGGGGCATGTTTCTGTAAGTTTGGTAGATAGCATCCAAGGACACAGCGTAAGCCACACTGAATGCCACTGCATCGATGCCAGGGCTGAGTGTGACATTGGAAGTGAGTGAGGGGACATGGCCTGATCTGGAGCACAGGCTGGTGCTTCCCGGGTGCTCACCAGCTATTTCCTTCCTCCTCCTGCTCACAGCCAGCCTGTTGAGGAGTCAAGTCAGTGCTTCTCCACCTTCTCCCTGCATGTCTGCCCCACACCCCGATGGGCCCCAGTTGTGCACGTTCTGACTTGATGCTGTCGGCAGTGAGGGTGGAAGGCAACATCCTTGCTGGCTCCAAAAAATGACTCTGGTCACTGTGTGAGGAGACCAGGAGCCTGGTTAAGTTTCCGTGCAGGTCGCAGGTGCATCTAGAAGAGTGGAGCTTCAGGTCCAAGGGTAGCCAGCAGCACTGTAGTCACTGGGGTTTCCCAAGTGTCTGAATGGTAGATGCACAGAAATTCAGGAGTTTTGCCAATTAGACAGTCTTTTGGGTTAAAAGTTTCTAATTTTAGTCTGGAATGGGTGGGGAGGATTGGCCTTCTGTTGAAGTAAAGTACTCTGGAAGATTTGTCTGAAGGAGTGGAAGCTTTGATCATGTTGGGGAGTTAGGGGCATCTGTCAAGGAAGGGATAATTTCAGTGCATGGGAATTTTGGAAGCTTGGTGAGCTCTCTAGTAAAGATTTGGGTTGTTTGAATACAAAATGAGTGTTTCATGCTGAATTCCGGCAGTAGGAGGAAGTCAGCATCTGCCTAAGAGGCAAAGAGATTTCAGGTCTAAAGGGTAACTGCTGCACAGCTTTAGTGTGGATGCCAGTGAAAGCCACCTCTGCACCCTCTCCGCCCAGTTCTAGTTAGAACGGCCTTCTAGACCCAGCTCTCTCCAGTGCACTTCTTGAATTTAAATGAGGAGCCAGTCTTCTCATCCCACCCACCAAAGTCAGCATGCAGTCCCTGGAAACCCATGGGGCGTGTTGAGTTCTGTCTTCCTCATTTTACTTTTAAAAGTTACATCGTGCACATCATGGAGTTTGGACCCAGAGCCCTTCATTTTCCAGGTAATAGAACCAAGCCTGAGAAAAGTCCAGGGACTTGGCCGAAGCGCCAAGAAGTCCCATGGTGTTTTCCCTGCTTCACTGACCTAGCTCTGAGAGGATACTTGGCTTCTGAGCTACTCGAAGTGTAAAATCAACCTGGCACTTAGGAAGGAACCATTCCCAGTCCTTTTCAGGCTAGGCAAAGCCTGTAAACTGCAGCTTCCCTGACTGTGAAGAAACCCAGCAGCATGAAGAGTGCTGGAGTTTAGTCCCTGAGGAGGGGATCCATGGAAAAGAAGAAGGCTCAGGAAGAGCTCCCTGCCGACTTCTGGCCTGTGCATCTGCCAGCCTGCTGTCCACAGCTGCTGCTGCAGACCAGGCTTGCCCCACTGCAGGCAGCTGCTGACTGGAGATGAGGGAGTGGTGCCCAGGTCTTGCTGGAAAGGGAGGAAATGATTAGTCAGGACAGTGCTTTCTGAAATAAAATATGCTCAGAGAGCTGGGGAGCAAAGTCTCAGCCAGCTTAAGATAGGATGAGTACCTGGGTTCCAGTGATTTAAATCCTTCTTACTCTTCAAGTCTCATGGGTGATTTTTACTTTGTAGGTAATTCCATTAATAGTATAGTATTGGATATCCTCACAACGTGCTGAACACCAGTCTTTGATGAAAATTAACATTATCTAAGTGAAAGTCCTCCTTCTTGGACAACCTACTATGTTTAGCAAATCTGAACTAAGGTTGCTTTGTGGAGTAGTCATCCTTTGTTATACCTCTAAAATATCATTGATTTGATAGTCAAGAAAGCGCCAAATGAAATGTGTCCATTTTTAGATTGGTTTCAGGTCAACAACAGTGATTGAACAAGGAAGTTACATGAATCCAGTTATTAATTTTGGTTTTATACAGGATGTAGGGTGGGCTGGGAGGACATTCGTGTTTTGTAACTGGAAAAAAAAATCTGCTTTTGTAAAAAGCACAAATTTACAGTATTTTAGAATTACTTGTTTTTCATTGGCTTCCTGTAGTTTTGAAATGGAATATAGGATCAGATGAGCTTTTCGTTTTCCTTTTATGTACATAAAATGTGACTTAGAAAGGGCCCTTATTAATGAGACAGAAAATACTAGTGTTTATTCACTATTATTATCTCTTTATATGGTTATTTGGATTGACAAATATTTGTTTGTTTTCTCTGGATGTTCTTTGAATCCAGAGTTACCTATAAAAGTAGATTAGCTTAATGTGCTTTTGGATGTTTTATATCATATTTTTTTTTTTTTTTTTTTTTTTTTTTTTTTTACAAATGGCAGTCCTGGAGATGGAACTTTAATCTTAGAGATGCACTGTTTACAAATTCAGGTCAAGTCATGGACAAGAACTTACAATTGACATGGAGAAGGCCTACATTTGGGTCTCTTTTCTTGAGAACACTAACTTCCTTGAGTCTTGATTTCTGACTTGAAAGGGACAATAATAAAAGTCTGTTCTATTTTATTTGTAGCCGTTGGGGATAGATAAGATTTGAAATTCACGATGTTTCAAAGTTTAGAAATGTAGCACAGTGGGCAGCATCCACCATCACCTCCATAAAGAAATGCATGGGCTGTCTCCAATGCCAATGTAGAGTAACCCACACTACAGGTTCTAAATAACCTCAGATCAAGTTTTTTGCCAAGTAAAATTTGGAAACAATTTTTGGAAAAATATTTGAAATTTTGCATCTTTCTGTGAATAAGGGATTGTGTGGGTCTCAATAAATGATATGCCTTCATTGGGATGACATGTTGCATCACGATGATAGAAAACTGCACTGGTGGGGCTGGGGTTGTATCTCAGTGGTAGAGTGCTGGCACGTGTGAGGCCCTGGGTTCGACCCTCAGCACCACATAAAAGCAAATGAGGAAAATAAAGGTATTGTGTCCATCTACAACTAAAAAAATATTTTAAAGCTGTTCTAGGAAGTACTTGAAATAAGCATCTGTGCATTTTGAAGAAAACACTTGACACATGGGTCTTGGCAGGCTGATAGGAGGTGGCTTTGTGAGACTCTCTTTATGAGGGTTAGGGTTATGTACAAGTTCTTAAAATAACAGTAATTACTTGGGAATGCGAATCCCCCAAACATGGTGGATATTAGGTAGTGGGGTCTTATTATTGAAAGCTATTTTACAGAAAGTTCACACAAGATGGCCACACATCTGCCACGTCAGTCGGGATAGAAGGGTGTTTCATAGAAAATTGTGAGTGTTTGCTGATTTGCCCACACTCAAGTTTGCTCTCATTGTCACAGTGTCACTTCCTCAAAGCATATCCCCAGTAGCCTGAGCTGTTCTGAAACAAAAATAGAGCTCTTTGCTTTCCTACCTTGTCCTACCACCTTGTCGTCAGTTGTGCCAGCTCAGAGAAGAAGCACTATGCGCCTGATATTAGGCTATAAAATGTGCCACAGGCCAGGCTTCCTGGGTCCAAATCTGTAGACTGGCACCTCTATGATGTAACCCAGGACCCTCCATCCCATGTTCCCTCTGTAAGGTGGGGATGACAGTTGTGCCTGCCCAGGCTTGCTGCCTTAGGTCATGCCTGCTTCAGCAGCAGGTGCTCAGGGGACAAGGTGAGTATTAGGTAATAAACGATGGTAATCATAGTGTCATCATCGTGTGTCATCATCACATTCAATCTGTAGCTAGAGCTGTGGTTTCCTTTTCATTAGAAACAGGAAGTCAGGCTAAATCTGCATGATTTCCTACACATCTGACATTTGACTTAAGTATCTGTGTATTTTAAGTGTTGGCATTACATTTGGGGTGACCTTGACCTTGGAGTTGTCATTTTTGTCCATTAGAGGGCACTAATGTACAGAGGTAGGAGCTCGCAAGGGATCCTCTGAACAGAGAGGAAGGTGGTGTTGGTCTCCTAGCTTTTCTCTTCTATCTCTGAGCAAGTAGCCATGGGAAAGGATCAGCTTTTGCCCATTCCTCAAATTTGGAAGGAAAGTAACAAAACCCCTGCCAACCTTGTGCTTGGGGCTCCATTCACAGAGCACAGATGACAGCCGCTGGCCATGGACAATATCGGAAAGGCAGCTGACTGAATGACAATAACAGATTTCCCTGATTGGCTAATGTTTTATGTTTTAAATTGAAGGCATTTCACAGCATGTCTGTAAAATGTCGTTTACACAAATACATTGATTCAGAATCCCCTGTCAATCTGGGAAAGCTACCTATGCTTGTAAAAGAAGTCATAGCCTTGTGAGAGAATTTGGTTGGGAATGTTAGCTGGATTTCATAACTGTCTGCTGTTGTTTTAATAAAGTGCTTTAAATTTGTACATCCTATCTGGAATCACTTTTATGTTTGTAAGAAATATGTTTCCACCTGGTATGCACATTTCTTTCTGAGGGAACCACTGATAAAAGAAAAATGCCCATTATAATCCTCAGAGTTTGGTTCGTAATATCTTTTATTTCCAACTTGCACTTCCTGAAATGCTGCTCTGATGCTTAGAAAACAAGTTTTTGTTGTTAAAATACAGTGTCTTGCTTCCTCTAGCTCTTTCTATCAAATAACATTCATCTTTTACTTTTTGATATTGTGCCCTATGTCAGGTTTCTTTGGATGTAGCAATAATCATCAGATTTGCTGCTTCTTGGGGGTTCAATTTTTTTTAAGTTGGGGAATATACAGAATCTACTCTGCAGTTTTTCAGAAAGTCTCCCTACCCTTCATGAAGATCTTACACGTGGTGGACTGCAGCTTGGGTGTTGCTTATGTACTCCTAAATTCTCTTCAAGTTTAAAATGCTTCCTCCTTACCTGATGCACAGGGTTGGCCTCATGCCCACAGGCAGAACATTCCATTGAATGCATCCATTCTTGCAGGTGCGGTGGGTTTGAAGTTGTTGAGACATTTCTTTGGGAGGGGAATGGGACCTCTGTTTTATACTGTCATACAAAGAGCTTAGATCTGCCTGGAACTCAGGTGGTGAAGGTGGCAGTACCTAGGGACTCCCTTGCTGTCTTTGTAATCTCAAAAAAGAAAAGTGTGCGAAGTCCACCAGCTAAAAAGGCAATGGAATATTTCTAGCCCGTGCCATCAAGGAGCCTAAAAATAGAAGGAAACTGGCCAGCGGTTCTGGATGATGGGTAGGCACAGCACGTGTGCTGTTTTTGCCTCCACTCATGTGAAGATGCGTCACATAGAGAGCATTGGTGATTCTCACCATTGAGCAGGGAAGGGAAACAGAAGCTCAGAGAGGATAAGGAACTTACCCAAGAGCACACAGCCAGGTCCTTTGTCTGTGTGCAAGGGAACTGGCACTAAGGGGGTGGGAGGGACTTTCAGAAGGAGAAGCAGGGGAACTGGGTGACATTAGCACCAGATGACTGGCAGAATGTTGGTGTCAACAGAAAAGGTTCAGAAATGAACTGTAGTCCTGAGGTAGACATGCAAATTTAGCCCCAGCAGCTCTGCCAGACTTGGCTGCCACCCCACACCACCACCACTTCTGATCCCCATTGCTGTCAGTTCCACCAGGGTCTTCCAGAGGACCCAAGTTTGTTAAGGTTTGTAGCCATTTTATGTATGTGGAATACTGACTTCGCTAAACACTGTGCAGACTGGATGCTCAGTTGGGTCCTCGGGTTTGAAGGATGCTCATGTGAAATATTGGGAAAAAAAACCTTTATGAGCTCAGCTGCTTCTTTTTCTAGATATCCATCCACACAACTGATCTCTCTATAGTTAATTTATTAAAGGGCAGGGATCCTTTTAGTGGCAGGGGACTCTTTTAGCGGCAGTGAACCTCCAGCTAAGCCTATGTTATTATCAGTAGAGGTTGTGGCTCATCTGCTTCGAGGTTGTGCTCCACACCAGTCTCTGGTGTTCAGCTGCTTGCTAATGTGTCCCCCAAAATCATAAGTTGAAGCACAATCCTAATAGGTAGGGCCTTCTGGAGGTGATGAGTCACAGGTGGGATCAGTGCCCTTGGAAAAGAGCCCTGGGGGAGCTTGTTGACCATTGTGCCATGTGAGGACGTGTGGAAGGCACTGTCTTTGAGGAACGAGCCTTAACCAGACATGGAACCTGCTGGCCCCTTGATTTTGAACATGGCCTTCAGAGCACAGAGATAAATTTCTGCTGCTTATGCATTATTCAGTCTAAGGTATTTTGTTACCAGCCTGAACAGACTAAGACCATACCGTCATTACAAACATGTGAAGTCCAAGTGAGCCTTCAGTACTTCAGCAGCACATTACCAGTGTACTTTAGCACTTAAAATCTTTTTTTTTTTTCAATTTTTTTAGATGTTGATAGACCCTTATTTTTTTCATTTATTTATATGTGGTGCTGAGAATCGAACCCATTGCCCACACATGCCAGGCAAGTGCTCTACCACTGAGCCCCAGCCCTGAGTATTTAAAATCTTTAGCTAAATTTTTTTTAAAGACTTTGGCTTTTGCCTCTCTCCATCACAAGTGTACATTGATGTAGTGTAAAGTTTTGTTAGATGTTGTCCCTGTTCTGTGTGATTTCTCGAGTGTGAGAACCTAGGAGAACTCCCTCGTCCCACCTATGAACTTTAAAATATCAGACTACACTGCTTTGCTTTCCTCTTTTCTTTAATGTAGTAGATTTCAACTAGCAGGAAGTTTACTTAAATAATTAAATTCACAGAATGCAGTATCTTGATTTGTAGAATCAGTTCTCCTTCAAGGCAAGAATTCTGACATGTGTTTTGAGTCTTCTAAAAAAGAGGAAAAAAAAATGAACTCTGAAGTTAAAATGGAATGGCCTGAATTGTGAAGCTTTAAGTCTTTCAAAAATGTTAAGTTAAACTGGTCCCCTGTGGCCTGATAGCCCCTGTCTTATACAAGCCTGTTAGCTTGGTGGCTCAGTTGTGCATAAAATGAGGTGAGATTTAATTGAATCATTATTGTGTGTAATGTTTATACATAGAAAGATTTACACTTTTAATTTAAGAGCTGGTTAAAGTCTTGGTGGGAAAGCTGATATGAGATGTAATTATCAAGTATGTTAAATTAGTATCCAAGTACTTCTTCCAATTTTTTTTTCTTCTGGTTTACTTATTTCTTACAGAGTTTTGACAACACACTGTGTCTTAATTGGATAGCCCTCAACACTAAACAAGCCAGGACATTGTTTTTATGGTACATGTGGCTGTGTTTCATTGCAGGTGCTGGACTGGATTGAGAACCATGGAGAAGCATTTCTGAGCAAACACACAGGTGTGGGGAAGTCTCTTCATCGGGCCAGAGCTTTGCAGAAGCGTCATGAAGACTTTGAAGAAGTAGCACAGGTAATACTGTGACTTTCACTGCTTTCTCTCCTAAATCTGTGTGGTTGGTTTTGAATCATAATTTTAACCACATCTGAGGTGCGTTAGCCTCTGCTAGATGTGTGAGGTCAAACTCAGGTTCCAGAGCTGAAGATATCATTGCCTAGGCAGAAATGTGATTTAGTCACTTGATCATTTTGTAAAATGTTTACAAAATGAAACATAATGATGTTTATGAAACAAATATGTCTCGATGGTTTGTCACATTTATTGTACCATTTGTTGTCTAGTTTGATATTTTAATTCATAGTTAGAGAATATAGTCCTCCTTGCATTTTTGTAGTGATGGGCCCAGCATTGATCTTGACCTGTTTTAGTTCTGTTACGTCTGTGTAGGAAGCAGGAACCAGAGTGCAGTATGTCCTGAGCATGGGATGTATGGAGTGTGGGCATTGGAGATGATATAGCTCACCAGCTGTGACTTTGGACAAGTTGCTTAACTTCTCTAAAGTGAGTTTTCTGCTCTGGACAAAATCACACACATACACATGAAAGTTATAAAGAAGTAGGGGAAAGTTATTTTGAAGATTGTCTGTGTAGGACAGATCCAAACTCAGATTATGGTATGATTATGGTATCACAGTCTTAGAAACAAGAGAAAAATGGCAAGATGGTAATTGTGAGACTGACTATCAGAAAGACAATGACTTTCTAACAGTAACCATAGATTCTGGAGGACAGTGGAATGGAATCCTGAGGAAGGTAACTCTGAACCTTGAAATCTGTACCCAGCTGAACTGTTGTTATTCAGTAGTGAGGATAAACTGTAGATCACGACTGAGAGAGTTTACCACTATCATTTAATTTCATGAGAACAGGGGCTTTGTTTTGTTCACTTCTGTGTCATTAACTCCCAGAACAATGCCTATTTAATAAGTGTTCATTAAAATTTTATTTGAATGAATTAACTAAGTGAATAAAAAGGAATTATGCAAAAAAGAGCTGATATCATCAATGAGAAAAACATTACTAAATATGTTTGTAGATTAAAGAATCGATCATTTAAGCAAAGGATGAATCTGGGTGGAAATTAAAACCAGCTGGCAGCCAGGCGTGGGCATGTAACTGTAATCCCAGTGCTTGGGACCCTGAGGCAGGAGGATCACAAGTTCAAAGCCAGCCTCAGCAATTTAGTGAGGCCCTAAGCAACTTAGTGAGACCCTGCCTCTAAATAAAATATAAAAAGACTGGAGATGTGGCTCAGTGGTTAAGTGTGTCTGGGTTCAATCCCTGGTACAGAAACAAAACAAAACAGATGGTACTGACGTGCCTGCTCAGTTTCACATGAAAGGCAGAAAGGTGCTTTGAGGAGGCTGGAAGGAGCCATCACATCTGTCTTGGATTCCTTAACTCAGGCTTGCATGTGGGCATTTTTTAATGCTACTAGAGAAGGCATTATTTCCAACTAAAGTTAAAGGGAAAAATACAGAAAACCAGATAAGTAAAAACTTGGGAAAATGG
This sequence comes from Glaucomys volans, assembly GCA_020662805.1. NCBI lineage: Eukaryota > Metazoa > Chordata > Mammalia > Rodentia > Sciuridae > Glaucomys > Glaucomys volans. Next base: position 333,649 of record JAJEJO010004574.1, on the reverse strand, counting down.
GTCTAAACAAAGCAAAAGAAATAAGAACAAAAATCATGGTAGAAGTCACAAAATAGTAACTTGTCCAGAATTATCAGTAATTACAGCAAATGAGAAATAGATGATTCTTCTTAAAAGACCAAGATTCTCAGATTGAATGTGTTTTGAAAGTTGTGGTATATGTTTTTTTCAACAAGCACACCTAAAACAAAAATACCTAGGAAGTTTGAAGGTGTAAAAGGTATTAGGAAAAGACCCACCTGGAAAATACTAATCATGAGAAAATTGGTATAGAAATATTAGTGACACAAAATAGATTTGAAAGCATAAGAACATTGTTAGAAATGAAGTGGGGCCTCAGCTGTTAAAGGAAGGGGTCACTCTATAAATACTGCAGCTGCAAAACCTGTGAAACAAAGATGACAGGACCCCCCAGCCCCTTGTGTCAGGATGTGGGCATGACAAGGGGACAAGGGTTCAGTTTTACTCAAGTCAGAGAACTCACATACAGTACAGAATTACTAGCAAGCCGCACCTCAGGCCTCCTCTGTGCAATGTCTTTAAAAAGTTACCATCTTTGCATGGCTTCATATATAAAGTAGAAGCAACATTCCTCACCTCTGCTTTCATTCACTGGGAAATATTTTCCCATCTTTGTAGCTGAAAAAAAATTGTGGACAATGTGCTCTTATCTTCTTTTTTTTTTTTTTGTAAGATAAGATACTGCTACAGTTTCTGTGGTTTGAGGGTGAATGTGAAATTTGGATCATATGTGCAAAGATTTTAGATACCAAAAATTTAAGAGACAGATCTGCAAATTACAAAGCTCTAGAAGTTGAGGTTCTTGCCTGGAAGTGTGTATGTCTACATATTTGTAGGCAGGCTGCCCTTTCCCTCTTCCTCCTGCCTTCCTGAGCACTTTCTGGCGTGAAGGACCAGGGTCTACTGAGTTCCTCTGGTGTGTCTGTCACCCCATTTGACCTTTCTCCCTCCAGTGTTGTGGGCTATCTATTCTACATTAGGGACATGTCTTCTATGGCTAACCTTGGCATGATAAACTTAGTTGTCAAGTCTAAAACAGTCACCAGAGCTGTCCACACAAGTCCCCAGGAGCAACAAGAATGAGAAAACTTTATTCTTAGAAAATGAACATTTTGCCTTAAGGTTTGTAGGGCAAACAAGGGGTCAAAGAAGCATTTGTGTTGTGTCGACTGGGAGAAAGGCCAGTGCTTGGCTGCTCCTTCTGCCTCCCAGCTCAGTTTCAGTCCTTGCTTATTACCCCTTACTCCTTATCCTGGGGTTCCAAGGTTGCCTGACCACCTTCCCCAAATTGAAAGTTTGTCAGCCCATCTGAGCTGTGTATGAAGGGAAGGAAACCCCAGCTATGAACACGCATTGCTCACGTTGCAGTTATCTGCTCCCACTTTTCCTCCTTCTGGTTTTCAAATACTCATTCACCTATGTCAGCTCTTTTGCCAGGTACAAAGGAGTGGGTGAGGGAGCAGCAGGTAGCTGTAGACCTAGTTTTCCTGAATGGACCGGGCTAGTTTCTGAGGGCTTTCAGTGGTGGAACCTGATACATAAGCCAAGACATGGATGGCGAATAGACACGGTGGCGAAAAAGAGAAGGATGTTAGAGGCAGGCATGGGATCAACAGGTGAGACAGGCAGCAGGGCCATGCGCCCACCAGATTGGAATGCCTCACCTTCTAGGGCTGGGGGGATGCATGCATGTGGCCAGGCTCTCCTCTCTTCGGCCCCTGTCCTTTGCAAGTCCGCCATCTAGTATGGGCTCAGGCCTGCGGCTGCACCTGTGTTTTCCTGTTCTCTCAGTTTCATCTTTTCCTCTGTCTGTGCTCCCAAGTCCCACTGCAGGGCTTGGTTCCATCAGTGATGGTTTCTGTCTCCAGCATATTCACCATCTCCCTTTCTCAGTTCTTTTTTCCTCCCCCTCCTCTCATGAAGAATGTCCTGCATTTCTGCTGTGTGTTTTAAATACCAGTTGGTTTCCAAAGAGCATCCTGCTGCTTTTAGTTGCTTCCTGGTCACCACTGTCCAGGTTTATGTTTCTTGATGGCACAGCAGACATCCAGCAATTTGCTTTGCTTAGAGTAGACATGGAGCAGCCATGAACTGGGACCCAGCTGCTCACACCGTTAACTTCCTCTTGAGTTTGAGTCACAGTATCCCACCCATGCAGTCCACTGATGTGCGTTCACTTCCTGTTTTCTCACAGGCTTGAGTCTCCTGTAAAGAACAGAGCAGATGTGGCCCCACTCTTGGAGCTCTCAAATCTATATTACCAGCACCAGCACATGCCTTGACCCATAGCTAGTCCTTGAAGGACTTTGCTCCGCCTCAGAGGAACACCATTAAGTGTGCTAGGTGGAGGGGCTGCCCCACAGCAGAGGCCAGCTACAGACGAAGGCCGGAGGCAGGCATGGAGTTGCAAGACCCAGAGCGATATGTGGACTCCCTCTAGCCCCTCTGCCCTGATTATTGAAGAGCTTTGGGACTGCATTTTTAGTGAAAGTGATCATGACTACTAGGTGGCTCCGCGGGAGCCTGACCTTGTTAGGGGCATGTGTAGTAGACATTGTGTAGACAGACAGAGCCTTGGTGTGAAGGCAGAATTGCACTTTATTTGTAGCTTAATTGACAGTTCTCTCGTTCCTCCCTAAGAATAAATTGGCTTTAGTCAAGCCTCGCACAGGGTAGGAGTGAAGGGCCTTCGCCAGCTTTACTTCTCTGCTCTCTGTCTTTACCTGCTTTCTTTCAAAGTAGATTATGATAGAAGTGCTTTTGGCAGGTGTCTGAGTTCATATTTTGGGTTTATGTATTATTTGGACAGAATGGGCTGTCCTTGAACTAAGAACAGACATATCTTTAGTGCTTAATAAGGAGTCTTACTTCATTTTCTGAAGTGTATTCACAAAAGTAAAGCAAAGTTTGAGATTTAGAGAGAAGTTTCCTTTTTTAAGTTAAGTATAAGGTTGTTTAGTTTGTGTCTTTGAGTTATGTTTTGAAGGCTTTTGTAGAAATAGTTCCTAAATAGGTCTTAGTTTAGAGATCTTGAATTTACAATTTAGTTAATAAAGTTTTTTCTCTTAGTAGACTTTTTAGATTAGGTGTGGCATGACGAAGTAAGAAAACAGATTCAAAAAGGAAGTAGTGAAAGTCTGTGTTTGAATTCACTGAAAATGTACTGAATTTAGAACAATTCTCATGTTCTGGGAAGGAGGAACCCAGAGAGAACCCCATGTTTACTTGGTGGAAGTGAGTGGTACAGCCCAGTGTGACTTCCTCAGGCAGCAGACCTCACGCAGGGGCCTCAGTCTCAGCCTCTCCTGTGGCCTCCTCAGGAAGCACTGGGATTCCTTTGCACACAGCTCCACAGAGTCGAGAGCCTCCTCGTGACTGCTCTGAAGTGCCATCACTTTAATTGGTACCGTGATTGTGAGTAGACCTGTTCCGTAGACTGGATCCATGCAGGTTGTTCCATAGTGTGTGGTGTGCAGAGCCAGGGCATTTCATGTACTAGTCCAAAAAAAATGTTAGCCAGATGTGGTGGCAGATGCCTGCAGTCCCAGCTACTTAGGAGGCTGAGGCCGGAGGATCACAGGTTTGAGGCCAGCCTAGGCAACTTAGCGAGGGTCTGTGTCAAACTAAAAAGTAATTTTTAAAAAGAACTGGGGGAAGCTCAGTTGGTAACATGCCCTGGATTCAGTCCCCAGTATTGAGGAGGGGAAAATAAATTAAAAACGCTTTTCATGTGAAACTGTTTTATAGGTAACTGTTGGAAAGGAAGATGCTCTTTAATAGTGATCTTTTACCGTCTAAGTAGTTGTCCAAGTCAGTGTTCCTTTCTAGAGTTAAAAAACTATGACTACAACGGCCAGTAAAGCCCAGAAAACTAAGATGCTGCTGCTCTTCAGACCACAAAAGGCGTTTTGAATGTCATCACTGAGTCTCTGGCTTGGCATCTTTGCGCGGGTGCTGCCCTGTGAGTGCTTAAACTGCCTGTCTCCTTACTGCTTAGCCCCCAGGAGTCCCATTCTTTTCCAGAGATGCGACCTGTCAAGGAATGTGTGCGCTTGCATACTATACTCGCTTTGATCCTGGGGCAAGGTCGTTTCTGTCTGCCTGCTCCTCTGTGAAGTTCCAACCCCTCTGTGATGAGCAAGTACTTTGTGGGCTGGTACTCTGGAATTCTTACTTATTCTGTTCATTTTCTGTTTACGGCTCATGGCTTCATTGTACTCCATGGACCATAATCTGTGACCACTACTGATGCTCAGGGTGTCCTTGATTTGGCCAGCAGAAACCTCTCTATATCCTGACCTGTCCACATTGGCCTTGAAGACTTCCTGACTTTTGGGTACAATAAGATGTTTCAGTTCTTGTGCTCCCGAGTCCCACTCAGACTATTATGTATTAATTATACATACAATTGGATCATTTTAAATCCCCAGTAACTCCCCTTGCCCTCCTCTTCTCCCCACCCACAACCCCTACTGGTCTCTTCTGTTTTCATGTAGAACCTCCCCGCTATTTTTTTTTCTTTTTTTCTCCTTAGCTTCCACGTATGAGAAAACATATGACCCTTGACTTTCCAAGTCTGGTTTATTTTGCTTAACATGATGCTTTCCAGACTATTTATTTTCCTGCAGATGACATAATTTTGTTATTCTTTTTAACTGAGTAAAACTCTCTTTTGTATATATGCCAATTCTCTTTATCTATGCATCTGCTGATGGACACCTAGGAAGCTGCCGACAGCAGTGTGGAGCTGTAGAGAGCAGCCATGTGGTCACTGCCCAGCAGAGCAGAAAGGCCAGGCTGCCCAAGGCCTCGTGTGCCCACCCCTGCAGTAGGCACAATCTGCCTGACCTGGAGCTTTGCAGTTTAATGCCTTCCCTGCTGCGTTTCTGTCTTGCTTGGGGCTGTTTACTCTTTGCTACTTGCCCATGTCTCCCTTTTGGAATGGGAGTGTTCATCTTGTGCTTATCCCACCGTTATGTCTTGGTAGTAGACAATCTTTATCTGATTTTACTGTCTCAAAACTGCAAGGAGTTTGCTTTGAGTCTCAAATAAGACTTAGCACTTTTGAGCTGCTGTTGAAATCAACTACAATATTGGAACTGTTGGGCATTGACTGATTATATTTTGCTTTGTGAGAAGTACACACATCTTAGGGAACAGGGGCAAGGTGCTATGGTTTGGATATGGTTTCAGTGTGTCCCACCAATGGTGCATGTGTTGAAGTTGAATCCCAATGTGGGGGAAGAGAGAGTGGCAGCTTAATGACTGGGTTCAGAGGTGATTAGGATTTGGGTAAGGTCATTAGTGTGGAGTCCCTATAACTGAATCCCAGGGACTTTATAAAGCGAGGGAAAGAGACCAGGGATAACACACATGTATTTGCTGTCTCTTGCCACTTGATACCCTGCACAACCCTGGGACTTCAGCAGCAAGAATGCCATCACTGGATGTGAGTCATTGTCCTTGGGCTCCAGAATCATGAACCAAAATAAGCCTTCTTCCTTTATAACTCACCCAGTCTGTGGTGGTGTGTTATTGGCAATAGGAAACAGACCACACAGACTCCCTCCTCACCTTGCTTAGCCCTCACTTCTGTGCTGTTCCCACCCTCCCACAGGGATGCCCTCGTCACCCCATTCAGGCTCTGACTCCCCACAGGGACACCGTGCCCCACTGGGTCACCTCCCACCCCCTCCCCTGAGATACCAACCCTGCTCAGCTTTAGGACTTGTTTGAGGAGTTGGAAAAAGTACTTGGCTTGCTTCTCTAGAGGAGCTATAGTCTGCTCTCTGGGCCCTCCCGGAAGGCCTTGATTCCCTTCTGTTGCTGCACCGCAGTCCTCCACCTGGTGTCATCAGGTGGAGGCCTCCAGCCTCACCAGTGGCCCCCATCATGGGCAGTGTAGGATAACAGTCTAAGGGCTCTAGTATAACTTGCTGATTTCGGCCTCAGATTTGTCGAGAATTAAAATAATCTTCAGTATTTTATACATGTATTTACTCTTACTTTTCAGTTCTTTGAAACTCTGACTTCTGAATAGCCATTATAGTTACAATTCCTTTTTAAAATGTGCACCCTTAAGTAGGAAAAAGATAGGCACCAATTCCCATTGAGTGGAAGCTTGTGGGAAGGGACAGCAACTTAGTATTTATAAGGAGCGTAACCTTTAACTCGCGCTTTGGGAACTGAAATTCACTCTGCTTAAAACTGAGGAAAAGGGTGAAGCAGCCTTTGTGGCTGTGGACTGTTGCTGGCTCTGCCTTCGCAAAACTCTGGAGCCCTTTCTGAGCAGGAGACAGCCAGCCGCTGCCGGCAGACACCTGCTGCTGCTCCACACAGGGGCTTGGCCAGGAGGCCCGGTGCCTTGGAATCCAGAGTAGTTGTGGAAAAGCCTGCTGATAGACAGGTAGAGGACTCCTGAAATCATCCTCCTTTCACATTTGTTCTGTTTGACTGAATAAATGACCAGAAATATCTGCCTTGCTGGGTGTTATGGCTCCTGGCCTGGCTGATTTGCTTCTCTTCACCTTCTGTTTCTCTGTGTGTTCTCTTGTGCAGAACACATACACCAATGCAGACAAACTGCTAGAAGCAGCGGAACAGCTGGCTCAGACTGGGGAGTGTGACCCAGAGGAGATTTATCAGGCTGCCCATCAGCTCGAAGACCGGATACAAGATTTTGTTCGACGAGTTGAGCAACGAAAGATCCTCCTGGACATGTCGGTGTCCTTTCACACGCATGTGAAAGAGGTAAGACATCAGGAAACAGGAATATAATCCACGTCTGACAGTCTCTGAACTCCTTGGAAGGAATTTGTATTCGTTCATGATGTGAAACAGTGGACTAAAGGTGGCAAGTTGTGACATGTAGCCCATGGGCACTGGTGGTGTCAGAGTGGATGGGGAACGAGCTTAACTTTTTGTGCTGGCCTTCTTTGTCATAGGTGTGCACATTTGCCTTTGCTTGGGGTGTCTTCAAGGGTGGGAGTGGCAGGGGAGAGAGGTGTGAATCAGGAGGCAAGCAGGGAGAACAAAAAACTGAAAAGATCCCTTCAACTTCAGAAAGGGAGAGAGAGAGACAGAGACAGAGAGACTGAGACAGAGAGGGAGAGAGAGAGATGGTACGTGCATACCCATGTAGCTTAAATAGGATCTGCATGTTGTGGGTGGGGTTTCCTTTCTGAGTGTTGGGCAGTCATGTGGCGGAAGTTATGAGGATTGCCTTCTGGTTTTTAATCTGCTCTCAGAAGTTCATAAAAGTGAACGTTAAACCATATTGAATGTAGACTAACATAGCCAGCCGGTGCAGATACCAATGTCATGAGTGTGCCCCTGGTAATGAACTTGTAATGAGAGACAGTGTGATTTGGAGTGTGAAAAATTGGTAGGTACTACCATACCTTACATATTTATATTCTTAGTAGGGATCATAAAAATTAAACTATTATGTAGCTTTCGAGGAAAAAAGGATTTATAATAAAAATTAGATTTTTCGGGGTGACTACAAATTAAGAATGTCAATTTACTGTATCTTATCCCTAAGGAAAATAATTCTCTGCTTCTCAAAGGACCTTTACAAAGTTTCACAATATGTTATGATACAGCTCTTTATAAATTGGAAGTTTATTAAAGGGTACTTCTGGGTAATTTGTGATTAAGCACATGGAAGCTTATGGTTATAGGATAAGAAGAAGGATCTAGGAAGATAAGACCTCTGGAAGAGGGCAGGGTCTGACATGCCTTGTTTAAAAAGGTATCTGAGTCCAGGGAGAAGTAAAATTGCTTAAAGGAAAAACCTTCGTAGCAGTCTGGGGCAGCTGGTCTGCCACGAGGTTGTGTGTAACTTGGACGTTTGGGCTCTGGAAGGACCATGTTCCATTCCCTCCGAGACCCTTTGAGGCCATGAAGCAGGTGTGCTTGGCACATTGCTGAGACCCCAGGCATCTCTGCTTCTGCCTGGCCTAGGCTGGTGGCTGGCACTCAGTCCTTTCTGCAAAGGGACTGGGACTGGGTAGGCCTGAGACAGTCATCAGAATAGAAAGCCAGCACAGCTAGCTTCTTTTTCTCTCTTAATAATGCTGTAACTAAAAGAGACTTTAAATTGTTTACAAAGAGGCTGTTTATTCCAAGGAGACAGCACCAGACCAGCAAGGAGAAGAAGGCAGGCCCAGGCCATGAGCACAGGGAGGCGTTCGAGGCTGTTCCCCAAACACAGTAGGCATTCTTGTTAAGTCCACCTTCGCTGTAAATTGAGCATTCTTCAGGGCGGGTTCCAGTGTGGATATATGGATCACTCATCCAGCTCCTCACTCAGCTCCATTAGAGCTGGACCACCACCCGCTCCCCTGCCTCTGTCAGTCTGCCTTCAGTTGTTTTTCTAAAACACAAATCTGATGAGGGTTGTCCCCTGCTCTTTGAACCATCAGTGACTCTTCTTGTATCTGGGAACAGCCAATGCCTCTAAGTCTTCATAGTCTGAGCCATACTTCTCCTGGCTGTCTTGGGCTGTCTGCTGCTTTTCAGGGCCTCTCTCCTGCAGTGCAGTGTCCTGGATTCATGGCATTTCAAAAACTTTAAGGCTGGGATATTCTGCCTCCTTTTCCTCAGGCACAGTTAGCTGCTCTTTCCTATACCTCAACCAGCTCTGTACAAACAGTCACGGTGTCTTAGGGTTCTGTTACCTTTCTTTCCCACCAGTGTTAGTATGTCCACTTGTCTGTATGTTATTCATGTTACACCTCCTGAGAGGGAGGAAGAGAGTTAAAGGTGATCTGTGTATGAAAGCAGATTGCACCTCACTTTATTAAATAGTAACGGAGGCAAAAAGCAGGCCAGGAGCACTGCACAGCCTCAACGGCCTCAGGGTAAGAGCTCTGGGTGGGTGTTCAGTCACTAGTTCCTCATCTGGGCCCCAGGGGGCACTGTTGCCCTGAATGGCCCACATGCCCTTCACACAGGTTGCTGATAGAGAAGCAGGAGGCGGGAGGTCTCCCTCCTGTAACACATGCTACCTGTGATATTTTTCAGCAGCTGAGCAGTCTAAGGTATAGATTTAACTTTCTTTTAGGACAGGAAGTCTTTCCATGAGATAATGGTTTTCACAAAGCAGACACTGAAGGATATCTGGGAGAAAAAAGAGGTTTGTGGAAACTGTTCTTTCAGAGGTACAGTTTGGATTCATTGGTTTTCATAACATCAGCAGCATAATAAAAGCATTCCAGGTAGCAGACAGGGAGTCTTTGCTGTCTCTAGGCTTGGAAATTATTTAGAAGTGGGAATACCTTTTGTTTTCATTGACTTAACACTCTAGGAATTTCTAGTACGTTTAAGTCTGCAAACAAGGAGATCTTAAGAATTCATCTTATGATGAAGAGGTTTGATTTTACCTTTGGAGAGTTTTCTGTGTGCTCATTCCTTCCTTTTTATATGAGGGACCATCACAGGAGAAGAGAATCTGGCATGTGTTCCGTGACTGCTTCCTCTCAAAAGCATGTATTAAAAATGACCTGGGGGCTGGGGTTGTGGCGCAGTGGTAGAGCACCTGCCTCACACACGTGAGGTGCTGGGTTTGATCCTCAGCACCACATAGAAAAATAAACAAATAAAATAAAGGTATTCTGTCCATCCATAACTAAAAATTTTTAAAAAGTGACCTAGGAGGCCAGGGTGCAACTTCAGGAACCCTGGCCCACAGGTTTGGAAATCGGTCAGATTCTTCTCCTCCATACGCTCAGACTTCATCTTGGACCAGCCATTTTCTCAGGGAATTCATCTTCTCCTAACCAGCTCCAGAATTTCTTCAGTCTTCTTCCTCTGTGCTACACAAAAACCTTTAAAGTCCCAGGAATACTTGATAGGTTTTGTGCAAAAAGAATGGTTTATTCAGTAGTTGTGTTTTGAAATAGGCTATTGATTGAAAACTCACAGAAGTTTAGAACAAGTTTAATGAGTTTAAAACAAAATTAAAATGAGACAAGTGCCAAGAGGAGGAAATCATGCTACATTGATAGGTCACTAAGCTTATTAACATATCAGATGAATGTGAAATTGCTGAAAGAGAGAAGTTCTGTGTATCAGTTCTTCTCAACTAGATCGTACAATTTAAAATACCGTGCTTAGGAAAAGGGCGGGGGGTGGTAAAAGCTTGTCTTTCATTGAGGCAAGTTCATGAAACCAGGATCGTGTCTCATTTACTTTTGTGTTTCTCTCATTAGTCCCCAGACCTAGATACTCAGTGGAAGTGAAAAATTGTGAAGTAAGTTCTGTTTCTAAATTTAATGATAGATTTAGTGACTGATATTTTTATTTTCAAATATAATAATAGCATACCTATTTTCATCCATTCACACTAATTCAGCTGATCCTCAGTATTAGTTCCTGACTTAATTGATAATTACCTTTGCAGTTTGTGGGTTATTTGAGGCAACCAGGTGGTGACATTGAGCTCTCAGCCAGTTTGTTCTTCTGGATTGATTCAGTGACCTTGCATTAATTTTTGTCCTCAGAAGCATGGTTTCCCAGGAAAGATAATTCTCCTTTGAATTGGGCTGCAATTCTTGCTGGTTTAAGTAAAGAAGTCTTGGTTCTGCTTCTGCAAACTCACACCCTGAACTGGGACAAGTTTTTGTTTTGAGTAATGCCTGGGAAAAAAGAACCTTTGATTTTATTCAAAAGTCAAAACTGAAGGCCTCCTGGCTACCTAGAGAATTTTTGTGTTGCAGCATACCATTCTGGCTTTATTTTTATGCCTCACAGCTTAGCATGCAAACTTTCTTCTGTATGTGCGCTTGAGCCAATGCTGAACTTCCCAAGGGAGAGCAGGAAGCCCTTGCCCAAGCCCTGGGCTCACTCCAAGCAAGGCTGGCTTCTGGGCAGCTCTCTGAGTTGTTTCTCCTCTGGTCCTCACTGAGCATACTCCAGGAGTGTACTAAAAACTTGCCAGTGCTTTCTCAAGCAGCCACTGCAAAAGGGACCAGAGATGTCTTCTCTTCTCCTGTGGAGCTGGAGGGCCCCCCAGGAATTTGGTGGTTAAACTAAAACTGAGAAACTCTCTAAAGGTACAGAATGCTCATGTGTAGCCTAGATGCCTTCCAGTGGGTTCTTCTGACTTGGGTGGTTCTGGTGCAGAGCCTGTGTGTCACACACACACCTTCTCTCTCAGGGAAGCCCTGCCTTATGTGGAAGCCATTCTCTAGTTGCTCCTTTATCCCTGTTTCACCAGGGTTACATGCTCTTGTGTGGTATGTGTACATTTGTGTGTTAGTTCACTACTTTCAACACACAGAATCGTTGTGTCACCAGAGGGTGTCCTTGTGCTGCCTACTTAGAGCTGTGTCCCACCCTTACCCCTGCTCTAACCCCTGGCCACCATTAACTAGTGTTCTCTGGCTCTATTATTTTGTTGTTTTAGAAAATGTTACATAAATGGAATTCAAAATTTGTAACTTTGTGAGGTTGGTTTTTTTCTCAGCTTACTTCCCTTGAGTCCTGTTTATGTTTTCTTGCATGTTTCATAACTCTTTCCTCATTTTTGCTGAATAATATTAATGGTATGGATAGACCACAGTCTGTTTTACCATTTACCTATTGAAGAACATCAGTTAGAAGCTAATACAAAAAGAGAAGCCTTGAACGGTCATGTATGGATTTGTGTATTAACATAAGTTCTCATTTCTCTGAGATCAGTGTCCAAGAGTACAATTGCTGTGTCCTTTGGTCAGTGCAGTCAGGTCCAAAGAAACTGCCACACTGTTTTCCAGACTGGGTACACCATGTTATTTTCTCTTGTGAGAAATGTATGTACAACCTCCAACTTTTCTAACATCTCAGAAATGCAGAATTGCTGGGATAAACTTGTCAATAGGAAAGGTTAAGATTCAACCCATGATATTTAGGGTAAAAAAGCTTATATGATCAAATCTCAATAATTTTATTTAATGTCAAACTCCTTAGCTGCAGTCCCTAGTGCATTAAATGAGTTCTGTGTGCTCTTTAAACATTCCATTTTTTTGTCTAAATGCAAATAAGCAATGAAATGGCCACATGTGAATGAAAGCAACAGGAAACTTAAGAGCCTGAGGTGACGGAGCATTAGATTTTGACTTTGGACTTCCGATGTAACCCAGGTCCTTACACAGACTGTAGTATAGTGTCTGGTTTGACACTCTCTTGAAAAATAAATTAAGTGGTCTTCCTGTAGGTGGGAAAATGACAAAAGATCTGGTCATTTATGTTTTCTCTAAAGATAATAGATTCCCTATTAAATTCAGAAAATATATAATAGTATAACATAGGCCTGTATGTTAGCTTTGCATTGCTGAAACCAAAATATCTGAAAGGACAACTTAGAGGAGGAAAATTTAATTTCAGCTGACAGTTTCAGAGGTTCAGTCCATGGTGGTCCTATTCCATTGTTCTGGGCCCAAGGTGAGGGAGAGCATGGTAACAGAAAGGTGGATATGGTGAAGAAGCAACTGCTCATGTTGGCCAGGAAGCAGAGTGAGAGCAGAAGGGGTCACAGGGAAGATGCATTCTTCCAGGGGACGCCCCCAGGGACCCACCTCCTCCAGCCATACCCTACTTGCCTGTAGTTATCACCCAGTTAGGCCATTCAAACTATGATGGTTCAAATAGGTTACAACACTTGTAATCTAATCTTTTCACCTCTGTAAATTCTTGTGTTAATATAGGAGATCTGCAGCAACACCTCAGATCCAAATCATAACTCTCCTTAAGTGACTGAGTGTTCTGAGACAAGTTACTCAGCAGTGCTTCAGATTCCTAACTGCAACATAGGAATAACAAAATGAAATTGCATATGTAAAGCTAGTTCTTAACATACCGCTTTTTTTAGGGCAGCTGCAAATGTTCCCTTTTCCCCCTTCTGTTCCCCGTTTCAACTTACTTATAGAGACAGAATAATACAGATTTAAAAATAAGATGCAAAGAGGTAACTATGTAGGTATAATCTGGTCTTCTCGGCCTCCCTGATCTTTGATCAACAGTAACTGCCTAAATCTACCCTGCTTAATCCTCCCCCTTTCCTCAGTAATCACCTAATTCTGACCTGATCAGAACTTGAGACCCCCCTGGGGTGCACAGCTCTGCTCTGTCTCCAGCTTTGTTCCCTCAGAGCCACGTCAGCTGTTGGAAATAACCTGTACTCAGGGTCCATTCATACTGTCATAATCAGTTTGTACATAATACTAAATACTTCTGATCCCTGCAAGCAAATGTTTTTTCTCACCAAATCAATATGTATAAAACATTTGTGTTGGCCATTGAAAAAAGGATGATGTTATGGTATTATTTTAAAAGGAGCATCTTTTGTCGAAATAATTTATGTGGAACACTCATATTTTTCTATAGATTGATTTAAAGTGTGGTTTAAACTAATGAAATTTATATTTGGTAATATTGGACCAATATTTTCAAGTAAGAATATTTATATGCCTACAGAGAAATTTGAAGTTATTAGAAGTTGTATCATATCACAGGGAGCTCTAATATATCTAACACATAATAATCACTGACCCCAATGATTATTGAATGAATTAGTCAATGATATATCATCTTCATTTGTAATTTTGTGTTGCAGTAGAGCTTAAAATATATAACTGTACACTGACTCCAGCTTTTACAGTCTTGTGGAAGGGTCGTCTCTGAGTGGAGAGTTGCAGACCTCTCTGATTAGCTAGCTGTAGCTAGGACTTAAGGTAATATAAAAGGCGCAGCTCTGTGGCAGAATGCAGTGTTACAGGTCCTCAAATGACCAGCTGAAACAGCGTGTGCATATGCGCAATTTCATTGAAAGGACACTTTTATATTCTTGATTTATTAATTTGATACTCAGCTTCATGAATTAAATATTTTATTATCAAAGAAACATGACAGGTCTTTGGTTCATTGAGAGAGGAAGCAGACTCTCTATGTGTGCTTTCGCACGGGCAGTCTGCACTGTCCTCATGATCTTAGCTTGTGTGGGCAGAGGAGAGTCAGAGAGATTAATCAAGAGCAGGTACTAACTCGGGCCTTCCCAGGACAGCGTCACAGCTCCAGTCAAGCAAGGCCTGGAGAGGCCGATAAGGCTTTTTTGGTTTTGTTATCATTTGTTTGCCTTCTCTTCCTTTTTAAAAAGCTCAGAACTCAGAAGCAGAAAGTCAAGGAACCATTGGGTTTTCTGCTTTGAATCACTGGTGCCAGTGGTAGCAGCAAAATACCCACTCCCCTGCCCGCTTTGCTTCTTGTGTTCCCCAGGAGACTTCTTCACATGTGGTCCAGAGGAGGTGAAAGACCAAAATGGGCAAAGGCTTTATAAGAAAAACTTTGGTATTCTAAGTGAATTTAAGTCTCTGTTTCCAGACAGTTTAGATCCTTCATATTGAAAGAACTGAATAATTAGGTCACCAAATTGGATCTGCTGATCTTTATGGAACCGTGAGCAGAGACTAAAGAGGCTGCTAAACACAGTTGTGATTTTTTAAGAATGGCGATTTTATTAACCTCAGGTTGAGGTTAATCCCGGACAGAGTCCTAGAGAGTAGAGGAAAGAGTGCTTGAACCCCTTATAGACTGCTAACTTTGTTTTGTTCTTCACTAAGTTTTTGTTTGGGTACAGGGCACGAGGTGGAGATAGTGGGTGGGCATTTGGCCAAGCCTTTCAACACTTAGTTTTTAGACAAAACAGCTAAGGGTGGTCTGTTAGGACAATGACTCAGTCTGTCAAATGGCTATAAAAAAAAGAAATCAATTGAGAGTGTCAGCCCAAGACCAAGACTCTCCTCTTCTTCCATTCTGACCTCCATGTGGAAGATGCCAGAAGAAGTGTTTCTGATAGTGAGATATGACTCATACCCAGTATGTGAAGAAGGAAGCAGTTTCCAGCCCAAAGCCCCAGTGGACCAGACTTGGTGATGGGAGATGATGGACCAGTTGTCTTAAAGTCCAACAGACTGGCTTATTCCTCATGCCACTTTCTACTGGGGAAAAAGACTCTTCAGTGGGATCTTTGAACCAACACCACCTACCCTGTTCAAACTTGACATGTATAAATGACATCCAAAGAGATTGCTCATCTGAATTTGAGCATCCTGAAACCTTCACTGTGTCGTATTGAGAACTATTTATTTTGTTTTGAGAACAATATTGTTCCATAGCAGAAATAACTGTTGTTCCAATAAACCCTTGCACATGAAACTGTCAGTCCAGGGGTTGTTAGTGGATGGTGTCAGCAGGGCTAGAGGAAATGTCCAGTGTCATTGGCAGCTCTCTGGACCCACACAGAAAGCCTGTGAGTGGTTGGATTGGTGTGGAAGGAGTGCACAGTCAATGAGGACCTGCTAGATGACAGATGTTAGAATTAGGACTCAACAGATTTCACCAGGAATAAGTCAAAATCCATCATAGAAGTTCCACCCATAGATTATAATATGCACGTCTCCTTTGAATCAGAACAGAATTAGGACTGCATAGATGGAAGCACGTGTGTTTAACAAAGAAGTGACCTTATACACGTTACCTGACAGAGTCCTCAGTGGCATGCCCAGAATAAGGAAAGGATAGGATCATGACCAAGGGGAGCAGTCATCTTGTACTCTGGCTCCGCTTTGAGAGTGGGGCATGTTCTGAAGAGAGTGAGCCAGTGTCAGAAGAGCTATAGGTCGTATACCGTACCAGCAGAGCTCAAGGAATAAAATGCCAGCCTAGGGAAGAGGCCAGCCAGCTGTAGAGACTTGCAGATGTGACATGGCAAGGAAGAATTACACTTCGAGCAGCTGCAAACTCTTTCAGGAGGACAGTGGTCAGTCTCCAAATGACCTGGAGTGAAGCTTTTCCCAAACTTGACATTCCCGGTTACCTACTGTTACTGAAGAGAGTGTGTCTAATCTGTTGGTGGAATAGAAAGAAAGTAAATAAAAATAAAAATGCCTGATATCAAATTCTATTGTTAGTAGAACTGGGCTTGATGTCATGTCTGGGTGGTTGAAGTTCCATTGATCCACACTCATTGTTAGCTCTGTGTCAGTCACTTGGCATCTTGTGTGCCTGGCTGGGCTAGGTTGTCAAATCACATGAATCTCACCTGTCTCCGGGGTGTCTGCCCTCCAAGGCTGTACTGTCCATGCACTTCCTCCTCTTCCATCAGCTGCCCAGAACATGCTTCTGCTTTTTCTCCTTGTCTCCTCCTCTTAGATGCATTTGAATTGATATTACTTCATGATGCTGACTTTGATTTGCCCTCTGTTCTCATCCCTACCACATATATTCTTCATCAATTTTCTCTCAGCATATTAAGGAATCTTTTTTCCCACCCAAGAATAGAATAGCTAGCTCTCCTCAAACTCCTGCAATCAAGGCAGTAGGCGTGTGCACCCAAAGCACAGTTCATTATTTCAGACAGAAGAATGTTCTGTACGTGGTAGGAACAGTTCTCTTTTTATCCATTTCTTATACCTGAAACACAATCATATTTTATGTGCATAATAGCTGCCCTATGAAATTGCACCTGCAAGTTGCCATTGAAATTGCCCACTTCTGCTTTTAACTTGCAGCAGCTCTGGGGAGCCGAGGCTTTGATGTGTCCCCAGCTGCCTTGCAGCTTGCCAGTGCACTTGGTGCCCATACGATTGTCTTTGTCAAAAACAGGAGTCAGGGAACAGACACCAGTGGTAGTGAGTTCTGTGTACCAAACCCTTGTAGTAAGAAAGCGCTTTCACACCTCTGTGGTCATCTCATTGGGTTCTCAGCTGGCTTTGTAACTTAGTAAAGATGTTGAGAGTGAAATAATTCCATTTTATAGAGGAAAAGAAGTCGAGAGCTCTAAGGATTTTCTCTAGGTCACACTGGGATGAGGACCCCAGCTGGTGTGTTGTGCCCTCCTGTGTCCCACCTCCAGAGGGAAAAACTTGAAGCCTGTGTTCACTTGTGCCAGCCAGTGACCCACCTGGGAACACCTGGGGTTGCAGCAACAGTGACTTCCAGGTCTCCAGGCTCTAATCCTACCATCCACTTAATCACCTGAAAGTCTAGTCCTTTCTCAGGATGTCCTACCCAGTCCCTCTACGAGCCCTCCATGGTGTGGCTTCCCCCTCCAATTAGTGAAGAAAGGGCCTTTTCTTCTTGAGGCGAGCTTTTTCGAGGGCTTTCTAGCAGAGCTGCAAGGCCCACAGACACCTGTGAAAAAGAGGCCAAGGAAGGGCATGTACCTGGATCAGACTCAGCCTGATGCTGGGAGTCTTCCCACATCTTCATCGCAGAGGTTCTCTCCATAGAACCTCGTGTCTCTGCCCAGCCCATCCTTCACCTTGTCTCCTGGTCCACAAGCCAGGTCTGTACACATGTACATTCCAGTTGTTATCTGAGTTCATGTTCACTTTCACAGCACTTCTGCCCTGGCTTGTGAATTCCCTGGACATTACTCTGCACACTAGAGATCATCAGCCACTCTCTAGTGGCATCTAGGGGGCAGCATTGCCTAAGCCTGTGATTTGTCCTCCCATCTTTTTAAAAATTTTATTTTAAGACTGGGTCTCACGGAATTGCCCAGGTTGCCTCAGTAGAACCAGAATTACTGGAATGTATTCAGATTGAACCCGTGGTTCACAATAGCACACCAGGTTGCAGAGCACATGGTGCACCTCCTCTCTTGCTGTTGGGTAAAGATACATCTTTTTAGTAGCAACTTGCACCGAAGTGTTTTTTTGTTTTTGTTTTTGTTTTTTTTTTTCACCCTTACAAAGTTTGTGGTAAGAATGTTGCAGGCACCCTAGAGACTTTCCTCATTTCTTTATTCTGGGGTATTTTAGACATCATGTATCATTTTTAAAACTTAAAAATAGACTTTACTTGAATCATGCCCCATTATGATGTATGTCAGTGCATCCTCGATTGACATTAGGAAGGACCTTCTCTAAGACCTTTTTTTTTTTTTTAGATACTATGATGAATTTAATTTGGGGTGAAGCTCAAGATACATACGTATTTAGATATGCACAGGTAACTACATTGGTAACTGAGACAGAGCAAGTCTACACAATTTAAAATGTTTCTTAAACCCTTTCTGACATTTAACCTTTAGATGGTTAATTACTATCCACATTTTACATATGAGAAAACTATCAAAGTGTGTTTACTTTATTTCCTGTACCTTTCATTTTTCAATTTTCCCAATGAAGTTATAATGTGAGCTGACAAAATAAAGTCCCCCAATTGTCTTCATGTAGCTGAAGAAGGAGAAGTGCAGTCCACATATGAGGCAGGACTCACTTGAAAACCTATGAAGTAGGCAAACAAAGGCTCCAAATTTTCAATTTCCATTTAGACTTTTGGGTCATGTGCTAGGTGCTAAAGCCTTCAAATGAAAAAAAAAAGTTTATGATTAGAAAAGCAATATAACAGCATAAGCAGGCCATTGCTAAATGCATGATCAAAGGAAAATTAAAAAACAAAATATGCTGTCATCCTCGCAGATACCTTCCTGAGAGGGCATGGGGTTGAGCAAAAATATAATCTAAGACTTTTCAAATCCAAGTTTGAGTGAGAATGTTTCCTTTGAACTAGGCAGAAAAATTCTGAAGGGTCAAAGAACTTTCAGGCATTCAGCATGGTTTTAAACACATCCTTACTCCTCTCTTTTTTTCATTGTTGTTGTTGTTTTCCTTTTCAATTTGCAATCCCAGGATCAGTTCTCCTCTGTAGCCTTAACTCTTTCTGGTTTCACTGGTGGCCCCGGGTGGGGTGAGCACATTGCACCAGGGACACACACTGAAACACCAGTCTCCTGGGGGTATGCTGGTCATTGTTGGCTACCTGGTGGAAGGACAATGGTTTGACCCCCAGACACTTGTGGCACTTCCCTTGGATCTGAGACGAAGCAATTTCTGTGGATCTGACTATCCTAGTGCCTTTTTCTCATACTGTATTATTTTTAGGAGCAAAAAGATGTAAATGTGGGATGGTGGGATATGTCAAGTGACATATCTTTAACAATTAATAGGAACCTGGCTGGATGTGTTCTGAAAAATATCTAGAGAAAGAAGATTTTAAAATTTCATAATTTTTTCTTCTTATGAAAAGATTTTTCATAAGAGTAATAGTGGTAGCATTTACTTATTTCTTTACGTGTATCATCTCATTTATTCTGCCAGATCTCTCTGTAAGGCCAGGATTTGAACTCATATATTTGACTTCAGAACCTATACTCTTGTTAGGAGCAGAGTTTCATCCTAATTATCTTTATGGCAGAAAAATTAATGAATGCTATTGTAGTGACGTTATGTAGAAGCATAACCACACGTCATACATCAGGCCAGTTTTAAGCCATTTTTGATATTCTCTTTACCAGTGTATAAAAGTGAGACTTGTTAAAATGTTTCATAAATTAAAGGGTATTTTTGGTAGCATTTGTTGGAGAAGAGCAATGTTGTAGGCTGGTCCACCCAGACAGGCACTCTGCCCCCTTGCCCCACACACCGGGTCCTTGAATTAGGTCATAGTGATTTTGGGGAGAGGCTGCTGAGCTCCTAGGCAGGGTCAGACAGCCCCGAGGTTCACATGGCTTCTGGGGCATCAGTGCAGGAAGGACACTAGCCCATATCAGGAAGAGGGCTCCACACACCAGTGGCCTTGATTCATATGTGGGAGCTCCAGGACATTTCCCTTCCTAGGGTCATGTATATAGTAACAGGGTTGGGAGCAGCTTCAGTGAGGCAAATGTATTCAGGTGAGATTTTGAAAGACAGGAGTTAAGTAACTGGTTCATTTTCTTTTTCAGCAGAATAAAAACGAATGCACAGGGCCACCTTTTCATCAATGTCCCTTTTTGAAGGATGAGTGGCCATGTGTTCCAGGGTTCTCTTCACTGGGAGCCAGAAGACAATTTCAACATATGGCCAGTTACCCGTGCCACCCTGCCCCTGGCATGTGGAACACAGGCTACCATCTTAAGTGGAAAAGCCCTCTGGTTAGGTAAAATGTCGTGGATGTTTTTGGTTAAATATTTTGACTCAATAAAATAATGCAAATTTGTTTTGATAAGTTACTTGTTGCTCTGAGTAGCCTAATTGGCACGTATTTGGTTTCTTTGATCAAATCTTGTCTGTTCAGTTAATTTTACTCCATTCTTATAATGAGGATAATTAACGTGTGTCCAGAGCACTGCTGTTTACACAGGGTGCTCCTACTGCATCCTTTTTTACCTGGTGCTCTTACTAACTCCTTCAGGTGATATCCAGATGGTATTTGTTCTGGCAAGCTGACTCAGAGAAACTGAGTGATTCTCTTAGGTGAGAGAGCTAATGCTTTGTTAAAGCATGCCTTAGGTCTCGATTGCCTTACTCCAAATCTCACAGTATCGCTACTCACATAGAACAGCACCGGGGCACTGCAGTATGAAGGCGCACAGCATGACTGACAGTCTTGAGAATGTTTTCTGTGGAAAATGTTAGAGCAAATGGGAAGATAGCTCAATGCCATAAAGCTGTTATCATTCCTATTATTTATAAGTGCAGATACCTTTTTATGAGCATTTAGAGGAAAGGAAAATCAAACAAAAAACTCAAGAGAATTTTATTGACAAAAGCCCCCATAAAGTTGGTGCAGAATAATAGGCAATATTTGGTGACTTGATGAATGGCTTTTTTCATGTTGAAGTAAAATATTGGCACAAAATGTGCTTCAGTGTCCTTTCTGATACTGACTTTACCATTAAGTGTGTCACTTTGTGCAGGTCACTTCATCACTTGGGGCCTTAATCTATAAAACGAAAGAGTTGAACCAACCTACTCTAAAGACTCCTTTAATTAAAATTCTTGAATCATGAAATTTGTAAGCATGTGAAAAAAATGGTTAAATAATCCAAGAAAGATTGTTTGGTATTTTTAGTAAAATTAACTCTTAGGACCTTGGGTGACTTGACCAAAAAATAAGATTTTTTCCCAAAACATTTCTTTTATCTACATCTACCTGTCTATATGTATGTATATATATATATATATATATATATGTACACACACACACACATATACGTACACATGCATACATAGATACATACATGCATACTGGGGATTAAACCCAAAGGTACTTTACTACTGAGCCACGTCCCCAGTCCTTTTTAAATTTTGAGACAACAGGGTCTCTCTAACCTGCTGAGGCTGGCCTCAAACTTGTGATCCTTCTGCCTCGGACTCCTAAGTTGCTGGAATTACAGGCGTGCACTAGTATGCTTAGCGCATTTCTTATTTTTATATTGACCTGCTAAATTTCAAATGTTCATTGACTTGCAAATGACAATGTAAGTGTATTTTATGTATGTGGTATTTACTGTTCAGTGAGCAAGCTGTAGTATGAAATTGATGTTTTAAACTTTTTTAAAAATGGAAGTCAGGTTCTGTATGCATATTAGAAGAAGCAAAGCCTACTGATGCTTCCTAACAAAAGACCTCTTCAAAGCTTTACCCTAAAGTGCTGTCACTGGTCATTAGGGAATTGCAAATCTAAACCACAGAGAGATGCCACTCATCTAGAATAGCTAAAGTAAAAAGGTCAGCCACACCAGGTGAGGAGGTAGAGGAGTTAGAACTCCCCTGTGCTGCTGGTGGGAATGTAAGCATGGTGTACTGTTTTGGAAATGTTTGACAGTTTCTTTAAAAATTTCATTAAAAATTTCTTTTTTTTTTTTTGAGGGGGTACTGGGGATTGAACCCAGGGCACTCCACCACTGAGCCACATCCCCAGCCCTATTTTGTATTTTATTTAGAGACAGGGTCTCACTGAGTTGCTTAGGGCCTCGCTAAGTTGCTGAAGCTGGCTTTGAACTCAGGATCCTCCTGCCTCAGCCTCTCAAGTGCTGGGATTACAGATGTGCGCCACCACTCCCGGCATCACTAAAATTTAAAAATTAAAATGTTTCATTACAATATGATCCAGCCATTCTACATGTAGATTTTTACCTATAAGAAAGGAAAGCATGAGTTCTAACAGAGGTTGCGTACAAATATTTTAGCACCTTTTTTGTAATGGAAATAACCCTAATGTCCATGAAGAGATGACTAGATTAATTATGATAGTTGCATACAAAGGAATGCTATGCAAAAATAAAAAATCAGAAGCTTCTGGTACACACGGTAGTATGGATGAGTTTCAGAGGAATTAAACTGAATGAAAGAAGCCAGACAGAAAATAGACAAAAAAAAGAATTCATACTGTGCAATTCATTTCTATGCTTTTTTTTTTTAATAAAATGCAAGCTAATCTGTAGTGGCTAAAAGCAGATCAGTGATTGCCAGAGAGGAAGGTTGACCAAGGCATGAGACAGCTTTCTGGAGGAGGAGATGGTCACTGTTTCCATAGCAGGAACCTTTCAGAGGTGCAGATGTGCATCAGAACCCACTACATGGGGCACATGAAGTTTATGAAGTTTGCCCTGTGTCAGTCATGTCTCAGTAAAACTGTTTTGCAAAAAAGATTGGCGTGGAAATGAAAGACCCAGTGTAAGCACGGTCTCTCTGTAAGTGCAGTTTATCAGGAGCCGTTTGGACTTGGGAGCCCAGAGGTGGCAGCTGTTGGCAGAGTGAGCTCTCGACCTGATCCTTCTGCAGCTGAGGTAGCTGGCTGATGCGAGTAAAACGCACCCCTGAGAAAGCTGGAAGCATTCACATGGAGAGCACACTGCCCAGCCACCAGGGCCTGTTCAGCTTAATTAATTGCCCTGTTTGTTTCCTGGAATGGTCCCCCCGAGATCTGAAGTAGCCATGCCCATCCTCAACTCCCCCAGGCCAGCTGTTCTGGCTGCTCTTGTTCTCAGGTGCCTTTACTCATCCAGGTCCCTGGAGATGTGTTTAGTGGCAGTAGCAGTGAGGGCATGTCTTCAGTGTGCACTCCCTGGCCTCCCAGGGAAGGGTGACCTCTGATGGGCCTGGGGACCTGGACTGGGTGTGCCACATCGCAGTCCCACTAGGCCTAGTAGTGTGTTCCTGACTCCGCTCTGCTTCCCCCTGTTCTGAGGAATGTAAAGCACCTAACTCCGAGCCACCATTTAATAACTGATAATGTTCCCTTTGCTAAAAACGAAACTGCCTGCCTGCTAGCAGCAGGCTGTCCGAGAATGCCTCTGTGACCAGCAGACATCACTGTCAGAGGGAGTCTGCTCGGATCTCCAGCGCGCTCGAGCCGGAGCCTTGGAAGAATGGGAACGAGTAGCTTAACTTCCCTTCCCTTTCCTTTTGCTCTTTGTGACAGTACCTTCCGCCTCACTGCCTGTTTATTTTTCTCCACACAGCGGTGGCAGACGGCTTTTTTTGTGCGTGTGTTCCGCTGGTGTTGGGCTGTTGGGGATGCATCCCCCTCCCTCCCTCCCTTGCTGCCTCCCTTCCTTCCTCTCCTCCCTCTCTCTGGGAGCAGCTTGCCACAGTCCCCTTGCGTGTGCGCTTGGCTCACTGTGCCCCTTGTGCCCCCAGCTGTGGACGTGGCTGGAGGAGCTGCAGAAGGAGCTGCTGGACGACGTGTATGCTGAGTCGGTGGAAGCCGTGCAGGAGCTCATTAAGCGCTTCGGGCAGCAGCAACAGACCACGCTGCAGGTGACCGTCAATGTGATCAAGGAAGGGGAGGACCTCATCCAGCAACTGAGGTGGGTCCTGCCCAGGGCTTCCCACCCCCTCTGTTTTTTTTTAATAACTAGCTTTAATTCTGTAATTCTGCCCAGCTAGAATAGAACAGATGCCATCTATGAATTCAGAGGAGAGTACTGGCTCTCTTCCTCTCCATTTTTGTCTCTTTTCCTTCCCTTCCTCTAAGGTTTATTAGCTCCATCATTTTCCTCATTACAACATTACCTAGTAATCCTCAGAATTCAGCTTTTATTGGTATTACCTCTTAACATCCAACTAGAAATTATTTACATTTCTCTGCAAATAGATAATCTGAACCTTGTAGAACAGCATCCTAAGGTCCCCAGGAACCTGTCTGTCTCCAGCATGGCAGATGTCCATCTCTCACACTGCGGGCAAGCAGACCTGGACATGGCAGGACACTCCACCCTCAGTGCTCTGCTTGGCAAGAGGCAGGGCTGAGTTGGTTGTGTTTTCGTTAGAAGCAAATTTGCAAATTCTTTTTATTGGTTCGTAAGGACTACTTACCTGAGTTTAGCTGCTGCCCCCGTGTATCACTCAGAGGAGCATGGATGAAATTGTTGATGTATGACCAACTGTCCGTGATGTCCTCTTTGCTGAGAGAATCAGGCAAAAGTTACTTACTAACAGTCTGATTGCATTAAAGGTTAACCCTCACAAGCAATGTGACTCTCTCACTGTACTAAACAGGTATCATCTGTTCTCTCTACTTAAGGAGAGAAGTGGCTAAAAATAACACTCTACCAAAGTAATTTTCTGTGACTGAGACTTCTAATGAAAGTGATTTGGAGAACATCAAGAGAAGTTCAGCAGCATGTCCTCAGATATGACAGGATTGCTCAGAGGAAGGAGCCTAATGTTGTTTTGCAGAAGGGGCAGTGTCTTCAATTTTCTGAGACAAAGTCCAGCTTCCTGCCAGCCTTCTTTCCCCTGAAGATTTGAGTTGCCGGATCTGGTGTCTAACAATGTGAGACTTTCTCATTCAATTCCTGTTTGTCTTGCTAAAATCCCCTTCCCTCCTGTGCCCTCTCAGGGACTCTGCCATCTCCAGTAACAAGACCCCCCATAACAGCTCCATCAACCACATCGAGACGGTGCTGCAGCAGCTGGACGAGGCCCAGTCACAGATGGAGGAGCTCTTCCAGGAGCGCAAGATCAAGCTGGAGCTCTTCCTGCAGCTGCGCATATTTGAGAGGGATGCCATCGATGTGAGTATCCTCCACCCCCTGCCTTCCTGTCCTCACTTCCCTCTTCTTCCCTGTCCCTGGTTCCTGCCCAGTGTCCTCTCCTACTCCCCCAGCTTCTACTCCAGGAGGGCAGAGACGGAAGGAAGCTCCCAGAGACATCGATGGCTTCCTTATTTGACCCTGGGAGGTTCGGGGCCCAGCTCTGGATTCTGGGGTTGGAGAGTGTATTGGAACAGACAGAGAAGAGGTGGGGACACAGCTCAGTTGGCAGGAGGAGAGGAAGCCAGTTTGGGGAGGGGAATAGAAGGTGGCAGCCTTAAAAACAGTGACACCTCCTTATCCAAGTGTGGCCACCTGGATTGAATGGTGTCAGCTTAGGGCAGCCCCCCTAAGGGCTGTCTTCCTCTCCTGGCCCCCTCTCCTCCTCTCTGACTTTCTTCTTCCTTTCTCCACCCTCTCCCACTTTCTCCCTCTCTTCTCCTCCTCCTGGAGTAGAGGTAGTCATCGCTGTGCATTTTAGATAGTAGGAAACCCAGTTGTGTTTCCTCACAGAGGTGCCCTCCGATTCTCTATAATTCATACCTGAAAGTGGACTTTTGCACCTTGTATATGTGCATTAGAGAAATAAGTACAGGCTCCTTTTTTCTTTCTTCAGTAAAAAGAGGGGTGGTTCTGAATTCTGTGATAAGGCAGATCTTTTCTTTCAAGCTTGAGGTAGTCAAGCAGCAGTAAGTGAAGTAGAGCAGACTGCACTGCCTGAGGAGCATGTGAAGGAACCAGAGAACCCGGGCCTTCAGCTGAGGCTGGTTTCCAGGCGTGGGCTGCTTCTGGCCTGTCCGTGGCTGCCCTGCCCACATGGCAGTCTGTATGTGGTGGTGGGTTGTCTAACAGGCGCCTGTGCGGGCTGCTTGCCGAAGCCTTCTGCATTTTGATTAAAGAAGCCCCTTCTCGGCTCCTCTCGTTGCTGTCATCAACTAAAAACAAGGAATTAAACTCTTACCACCATGCAGGCTCAGCCTGCTCAAGAGCTCGCCACGGCTCAGCCTCCAGGTGGACAGGAAGCCACGCAGAGAAGTGGCAGGCTGGTGTCTCCCAGCAGGCATGCACAGCCTGGCCTGCCCTGGGTTCAGGTGGTGGCACCATATATAGGGATGGAGCAAGCCTGATTTCCTCTCTACTCCTCTGAAACTTACCTTCTTACTGAAATATTCAGTTAAGAAACACAAAGCAATCAAAAGTATTAATTTTTTCTTCTAGGTCATTTTAATATTTGAAAAAAAGATTTTGATTTAATTTGTATTAATGCTTATTAATGCTTCCTGAAAGAGGAAAAAACGTGTTGTTGTTGTTGTTTTTTTTTTTAATTTTATTTCCACTTTCATTGAACCAAACCAGGAAATAAAAACCTGTATTTTCCCCACACTGAAGCCACAGAATGACATTTGCCCTAGATAAAGCCAGTGGGCTTTTATCACCCTGGGAGAGTGCATTCCTGAGCTGAGGAAATTAACCTGCATTTCAGTCTCAGGCCTGTGTCAGAAATGGTTTAAAAGCTTTTCAGAGGTCATGACCTAAGATCCCCATTCTCTTTAATAATTCTTAAATGTGAAAATCTGAGCAGTCTAGGTGTGGCTGGTGATTCCTCTCATCTGAAAAGCCCTCTCAGTTCTAACTGCTCTAGGGAGATGGAATTACTGTTGTGGTAGAAAGTCACAGTCGTCTGTAACTTGGTTAATTAAAATCTTCCCCAGCTTCTGGCCTTCACTGGGTAGCAGTGGACTCGGGCTTTCAGTGCCTGTGGAACCCTCCTTAGAATAGTAGTATCTTAGCCTGCAGATGCTCCAAACATGACCTGCTTCGCTGATCTAAAAAGAACAACAGGATCATTAACGTAGCACCTGTGAGAGCTTCATTATGAACACAGTCAAAAGTATGTGTAAGTTTAGGGAGAGAAATGTAGACTATCTGTAGATTCTGAGATGCACCTTAAAACTGTTCCATAGTTATTTCTCCCAAGAATCAGCGTTCAGAATCTGACTTGCTCTTTCTGAAGTTTTGTTATTGCTGCAGTTTCGTTTCTTTGCTGTGCTGCTAACAAGCTACAATGCTCAGTGCTGGGACAGGATCTTTTCCTGATGACCCTTTGATCATGCACATCCTTGGGACTTCTTCGTGCTCAGTGAGGCTTTTTGGATCCCACTGGCTTAGCACATTGATCTTTGTTTATTATCCATTGCTTGAGAGCTGTCTGAGCCTGATGTGGTCCCCCTGAAACATTATTGCTAGGCTAGCTCACCACCATTCCTCAGTCCCTTCTCCCCCTCCAGAGTTAGAAAACAAACATTAAGAAAGAAAAATCCCCGCTAGAGTAGACATAAAGATTAAGGTTATGGTGATTTGTTTTTTCTTTTTAAAAATCTTTTCCTTACTTTTTTCATAGTTTATGTCTAATTTGGCATTATTTGGCATTAATAATATAATGTCAATGTATTGGTGTATGTCTCAGTAATAAAAGAATAAACTAGGAAGATTTGTGCTGTGGGAGTTTTGAGAACCATTGAGTTTTTATTGCTTCCCTGGTCCTACCTGGATTTTTATGTGAACTTTTGCTTTCTCAAAGTTTTGTACTGATTTGGTTAACACTCATATGGATAAATAAATTGTAATCCATGGGAATTATTATATGACATGTCTAGTATAATATTCTTTCACAACATGTTCTTCCTCTTTGGGGAATTTTATAATTTTTAGTCTTAATTTTTAAATATCATATTATCAAAGTTTTCAAACCTGTACAAAAGTAGAGAAGTTAGTACAATGAAGCTCCAAGTGCCTGTCCCCAAAATTCAAGATTTTACCTCCCTTCCTTCAAATGTCTCTCTTTTCTTGTTCTTCTAAAGTATTTCAGAGAAAATCTACCTGCTTATTAGTTTATTCTCAAGACTTCCCTAAGAATCTCTGAAAATAAGGTTATATCCCCCCACACATACCACCACAGTGCACTGAATGTCTTGCCCATTAACCGTCATATCTTACCATCTTCTCATACTTAGCACATGTTCAGATTTATACAGGGGCCTCGGGAGGGGGCATGGGGATCGGTTCCTGTGTTGGATGGTTAGCCTCCTGATCTGAATCGTCTCTCCTTCTGTGCTCCTCCTGGATTTTTTTTATTTTTTATATTTTTCATTCCATAACTTTTTTTTTAATATTTTAAGAAAATTCAGAAAAAACATTTATTTATTTATAATTTCTTTTATTTATTTATTTATTTTTCTGTCACAATTTCTGTTATTATTTTTACCCCCCCACCCCGACCCCACCCCTCTCTTCCCTCCATGCTTATCTATCCTTCCTCCTTTCTTGCCACCCTTCCCCCCCCACAATATGCATCATCATTCATTTATCAGTGAGACCATTCGGCCTTTGGATTTTTGGGATTGGCTGATCTCACTTATCCATAACTTTTTGATCGCCATTGGTCAGTTGTGAAAGAAACCAGGTCCTACATTCTTTTTTTTCTTGGTTGACTTAATAAGTTAAATGGTTTGCTTTCCCTGGTAAAGACGTTAGATACAAAGACCTGATTAAACTCAGGTTCTGTTCTGTGCAGTATGCTGCAGAGGTGACACCTCACAGCCCTCCCACGGGAAGGCACGTCCCCTGTGGCCTCGTTTCTGTGGGGGTGCCGACACTGGTCTGCAGTCAGGCAGTGGCATCCTGACCCTTCCATTTTCAAATGCCCCCTCAGCTTTTCTCATGGTAGAATTTGAAACAGGTAATTTTCTTTTTTCATTATTCTTTCTACATTAATAGCTAGACTCATCTATAAATGTTTCATTATGAAATGCTTAAATAATTACTTTTCTCCTTTAATTTTCATGGTAAAGCTTGGTTTCCCTTCTGCTTCTAATCATGACCAGAGTTTTACAGGACTAGGGATGTAGTTCAGTGTACTTGCCAGTATGTGCAAGACCCTGAGTTTGATCCTTACCACCAGGAGAAAAAGAATCTACCAGGGAAAAAAGAAAAGATGTGTTTTATATATATATATATATTTTTTTTTTACTTTTTAGCTCTTTTTTTTTAAACACTAGGAATGAATGAACTTTTATGTAATTAACATTTTATACAACTATGGTAATTTTTCTTTTTGAATGTCTAATTGTTCCACCATTGACCAGTGTGGGAACCCCTTCAGTTAACTTTATGTCTATTTATTTATCTATTTTAATTTTCTTTTTTTAAAAAAAACAGCTTCATTGAGGTATCATTTATATACCATAGAACTTATCTTTCTTAAGTAAACAACTTTTCCTTTTGACACAGTGAGATGTAGTAGCATATATGTATATTTTTAAGTCTTGATCTTAAATAAATGTTTTCCTCTTTCAGATCATCTCAGACCTCGAGTCTTGGAATGATGAACTTTCTCAACAAATGAATGACTTTGACACGGAAGACCTCACCATTGCAGAACAGCGCCTGCAGCACCATGCAGACAAGGCCTTGACCATGAATAACTTGACTTTTGATGTCATTCACCAAGGGCAGGATCTCCTGCAGTATGTCAATGAAGTCCAGGCCTCTGGTAAGACGGCTTATTCCATCCTTGTACCAATTGGGGTTTCTCGTCACCATGGAAATTTAGTTTAT
This sequence comes from Glaucomys volans, assembly GCA_020662805.1. Lineage (NCBI taxonomy): Eukaryota > Metazoa > Chordata > Mammalia > Rodentia > Sciuridae > Glaucomys > Glaucomys volans. The sequence continues at coordinate 304,161 of JAJEJO010004574.1, read as the reverse complement.
TTCAATGTGGTATCTGCACATTCTGTATCCCTGTTACATGGCTGTTACCAGTAGCCTGCTCTTTAAAAGGAAATGTTTTGCTTTTCATTTCGTGCAGTTCAGTCACATGTAACTGTATGGTTAGGAAGCTTACCGTGAATAGTATTCTAATGTATTATTTCAAGAAGCATGTACTTTAGTGTTACAGAGTGATGTGTTTTTCTGTGAATTAAATGCAAACCGTAAGAAAATATTTTCGCATTTAAAATTTTTTCTTTCTTTATATTTTGCCAGCAGATGTCACTATAAGCTCAAAATGTAACTTGTAGTAGGAACTTCCCTGGGAACAAACCTGCATACAGTATTACTTGTTTTGCACAAACTAAATTCTTGAAACTGTGTGTATTGAGGATAATAAAAATCAAAGTTCACACTTTCATAAAGGATGCTGCAGGGTCACTGTGTAGCATTATAGGAAATGGGTTTAGTTTGATGACCTCTGTGTTCTCAGATATTCCAGCATGCTGGGAGACTCCCATAAGCACCCCTCTGCTGGGCTGGACCCTCCTTCAGCCTGCCCACCAGCACAGTGGCCAGCACAGCAGGCAGGCCATTACACAGCAGATTGTGCCATCCAACAGTTGGAAACAGAAAGATGAAGTACTAGTTGGGTTCTAGTGTCTCCCTTCAATGTCCACAGGCGTGGAGCTGCTTTGCGATAGAGATGTAGATATGGCGACTCGAGTCCAGGACCTGTTGGAGTTTCTTCATGAAAAGCAGCAGGAGTTGGATTTAGCAGCAGAACAGCACCGGAAGCATCTGGAACAGTGTGTGCAACTGCGCCATCTGCAGGCAGAAGTAAAGCAGGTGAGCAAAGGATAAGTTTGGCCAAGAGGAGGCTGCCCAGGACCCTTGACAACACTGACGATGACCTGGGGATTCTGACCTGTTAATGTGTTCCTGATCAGAACACAACTAACTGCCTTGATAGATAAGATCATCCACCAATATAATTTTTTAATATGTGAAACTAGAGCCTTTGGTCCAGAGAGCTGTCTACTCTAGTGGAATAGACTTTTGCACCCAGCAGCTATAGCATTGAGGGCAGCTCCACACAGTTTGTTTTGTTTTGCTTCTCTTGCTTGAAAGCCTGAGCTTATTGCTTCCTAAGCTAAATAATTTTTTATTTTGGGGGACAGCAAATACTGTTAGTAGTCTGGACAGAATCACAGACTGTGTATGTCTGGGACTTTTCTTGGGTTATCAGGATGCTATAATTCCCACATCCTGGGTGGCACGGCACAAAATGATAACAGGACACGTGGGATTGCTTCCAATAAATGCCAGTGGGCTCCATTCATGGATACTGCATTTTATCCAGTGGACAGGGGAGTCTGCTGATGAAAAACTCAGTGGAGGGAAGTGAGGCTGTGGTGTTCTGGTTGGATTGGAGGGGACACCTGCTGCCTCTGTCCATGAGCAGGATGTGGTGAAGAAACAGGTGGCACTCACACGGGGGCCTGTGCTCCATTTCCTCAGAACTGCTCCCGAGCACCCACTGGTCTCCTGTGTGCTGCCAGTAGTGTGGGTATTTGTACACATAAATGAAGCAAAGCATTGTGACCTGCTTAGTAAGTGTTTATTCTTACCAAATACACACACACACACACACACACACATATGTATATGTGTATTTATTAAGAAACAAAGAAATAAACTGGTATGTGCCTTAGGAATTACCTTTGTTTTTAAGAAAAAATGAGTGCCTTTAAAAAGGTATTTTCCTGGGGCTGGGTATGTAGTTTAGTGGTAGAGCACTTGCCTAGCCTAACAAGCCCTTGGTTCCATCCCTAGCACTGCAAAAGGAAAAAAACCACAAAGCACCCCCCCCCCCCATATTTTCTCCCAACAGATCGTAGATTTCGTATGTTCATTCAGGGGCCACATGATACTTTAGACTGAGATTTTGGTGTTAGGTGACCTTTCCCTTAGTTGCCACGTGGCCAACACCTCAACATCCCAAGCACCAGGAATGGGGAGGTATAGCAGGAGGTGGCACCTGGGCTAGGAAGTATTTTTATGAGCTCTCCCAGATGCTGCTGCTTTGGTCTCATTGACTAGAATTTCATCAGAGCTGTAAGTAACCTGTGACAGGGGCTAAGAAGTGGTTTTTGTTCATTTGTTTGTTTTAAATGCTCTTCCAGAAGCTCTGTAGGGTTTTTGTTTTGTTTTGTTTTGTTTGTTCGAGTAAGAGCGAGCAGAATTAGTATTATGTAGGTAACTAGAGGTCTCTGCCACAAATAACTATCCAGAATGACCTTCCACAGTTTCTGCGACTTCCACTGTCAAAACTGGCTTCTATCATGTTTGTATGTGAACTTGAGAAGCTCACGGTTTGACCTGAGCATGGTAGTACAGCTAAGATCACACTTCAGTTGTTGTGCCTCTTAGCACTAACATAAAATTGGAAAAGAGGTTAGTGAAATAAATTAGCCCTCTTGTCAAGCATTTTGCCAGTTTTGTGTGTTCATTAGGCCTGAAAGAACCTGAAAGGAATGAAAATACTTCTCTTGATTATTGGGATTCTTTGTGTGAGTAAGATTTCTAATATGTGGTCCTCAAACTTTTTGTTTTGGTTTGGTTTTAGGGCGATACTAGGTATTGAACCCAGGGACACTTTACCACTGAGCCACACCCTGGCCCTTTTAATTTTTGTTTTGAGAGAGGGTCTCCCTAAGTTGCTGAGGCTAGCCTTGAACTTGTGATCTTCCTGGCTTAGCCTCCCAAATCCCTGGTATTATGGGGCTTGCACCACTGCACCCAGCTCCTCAAACTGTTTTGACCTTTGTTCTCCTGCAGCACTCTGTCCCTTATCCATTTGATACTAAAAATAACAAAGTTGAGGCTGGGGTTGTGGCTCAGTGGTAGAGAGCTGGCCTAACATATGTGAAGCACTGGGTTTGATTCTCAGCACCACATATAAGTAAATGAATAAATAAAGGTCTATCAACATCTAAAAAATATTTTTAAAAAATAATAAAGTTGTAGCTCTTAGGATCAGTTGCCAGTGAAGGCTGTTGAGCTGTGCCAAGTAGGCTATTAAAACAGTCAGGACTTCGTCCCTGCCAGGAACCTCTAGACCACCTGTAGACTTGGATCCCCTCCCTGTGGTATGCAGAATGCACTGGAAAGTCCACTGTAGTGACCCTCTGTCATGTTTCAGGTGCTAGGGTGGATACGCAACGGAGAGTCCATGTTGAATGCCGGGCTGATCACAGCCAGCTCGCTGCAGGAGGCAGAGCAGCTGCAGAGAGAGCACGAGCAGTTCCAGCACGCCATCGAGGTGAGGAGGTGCCCTTCTCTGTGTTGGGTCTCTCTCGACGTGGGACCAGCCTTTAACCCCTAACACGGCACTAACTGTGGAGCCGCCCAGGGCTCGAATGGTAAAGAAATGACAGTGCTTATAAATCTGCTGGTTACTTAAGAATGAGATGGTACAACAGCTGCAGGGAAGCGAGGTTACAAATCCCAGCCAGGCAACCTTGCAGTGAGGGTCCACACACCAGGAGCTTCTGTGTCCGTTGCAGGATGCCCTTTCTCTGATCAGGAATGCCTTGGAACTAGGGATCCCAAATTAGTCTTGGCTGAGTTTTTTTTTAATGCGTTGCTGGTCTTGCTAGTATGTGACCAGCAAACCACAGAGCTAGGGGTCTCACCAAGACCTGGTATAAACCATGAGCTCACTTATCAGTAAACAATGCTAACAACAGTACTCCTCAAACTTCTGTTTAAAAGCAGCATTGTTCACCTCGGCAAAGGACCAAAGGGTCAGTTTGTGCTAGACTGTAGCAGAAGCCTCAGCCAGGCTGGGTGCACTCCCCTTCACTCTCAGCAAGTGCACTGACTGTTCTTAGGACTATTTTGCAGGGGTTTATAGGTAATAGTTTTGATTGGTGGTCTCAAAGCCAAGGGAAAAAAAGAATCTAATGCCAGAAAACTTGTTTCCCACTCTAATATGCATATTGCCAGCCAGAAAAAAAAGCCACAAAAGCCACCACCAGTTACTCCCACAGATTGGCTTATCTGAACCGCACGGTGCCAGTGGACACATTAACATTTCTTCTGTGGCTCCGACATCAGGCAGATTTTGAAAATTGTAAAACTATTGTGTGAAGTGATTTCTAATAATTGTATTGCAAGTGTTAAGTCACTGGGTAAAGGATGAGACTGTCATATTCAGATTTTTATGGAATCATTTCCACTATTTTGGGTGAAATGCAACATTCTACTTTCTTTTCTCTTTTATCTGCATCGATGGAGAACCCTGTGCTGCCTTGGCAGCTCTCCCCACCTGGCATTCTCGTTCTCCCACACAGTGTCCCTGACCTCAGTCCTTACAGACCTGGGGAGAACATATAGCAAGACTGTTACTGGTTTACTATGTATTTTTATTAGATTTAGTACATGGCATAGAACTCCAGAGAATACAGTTATTGTGTCTTTAGCCTTTCTTTAATTTTTTGTTTTCTTTTTAAAACTGCTAGTTTTTTCAGACTTTTGGCATTCACTCTGGCCACCTTTTCTCCACTATTATAAGAAGGACCAAGAGAAATAATAAACTTGGAACATTTCAACAGCTTTTTTAGAATATTGGCTATCAGAGTCTTTCCTGGTATTTCTCTGAGAAACCCCACAGTTGAGACCCAGACTGAGAAGTTTTCGTGTACTTCATCCTTCATTAGATGAATTAAATAAAAACTCAGTTGTTGCTAGGCATTAACTTTTATACTAAACTGTGTGCCCTGCTTTGAGAGGCATGCTAGTGAGTATTAACTGGGACTGATTCTGTACAGTTGTGAAGAGAGTCCCAGTTCCTTCTAGTCAGTGTGTGACACCTTTGCTAAACAAGCCTTTCCTTGTCTCCCTTTCTAGAAAACGCACCAGAGTGCACTGCAGGTGCAGCAGAAGGCTGAGGCCATGCTGCAGGCCAATCACTACGACATGGACATGATCCGGGACTGTGCTGAGAAGGTGGCCTCGCACTGGCAGCAGCTCATGCTCAAAATGGAAGACCGCCTCAAGCTCGTCAATGCCTCTGTCGCCTTCTACAAAACTTCAGAGCAGGTCAAGAGCTTAAGTTCATTCCCTGGACTCCCAGCTGACATTTTATTTTGGGTTAACTCTATGAGACAGATCAGTCATCGTTAACACTTCCATCAGTATTGAACCACTCAAGTGGTTTCCAAGTTAAGTAGGGAAAAGGTGTTTTGTGTAATTGAAATTTTTCTTATACCTTGGATATCAAAGTGTAGTTCAAATAGAGCTGAGAAGATAGCTTTTTTCCTCCCCTTTCAATCTATGACCTGAACCAAATCAGAGGGAGAAAGCAAATTCAATTTTTTTTTTTTTTTTTCTCATTCTGAAATGCCTCCCTGCCTTCCTTGACCTCTGCACTTTCCCTCAGGTCAGGTAGAGTCCATGGTTCCATCTGTGTTCTTGGTCCTTTCACCAATACCTTCTTTTCTAGAGTCTAATTGAAAGTACTTCCCAGTGATGCTCTTCATTACTCTCAGATGCTGAGAATTCTCTGAGCCAGGAACCTTCTTCTCTCACAGGTCTGCAGTGTCCTAGAGAGCCTAGAGCAGGAGTACAAGAGAGAGGAAGACTGGTGTGGTGGAGCTGACAAGTTGGGCCCCAATTCCGAGACAGACCATGTCACCCCAATGATCAGCAAGCACCTTGAGCAAAAGGAAGCTTTCCTGAAGGTATGGAGCTGGCTTTGCTGGGTGCCAAACAATGTATACAGAGCCAGAGGGCCCACTGAAAATGAGAGAGACCATCCTGACTGTCAGAGTGATACTGCGGACTATAGGTGCTTCTGTAGGCACAGCCCGCACCTTCTGGGGAGGTCCCCGCACCTTGCAGCTCTTGCCTGTGCAGATCGTGAATGGAGTAACATCATCATCAATATTATATGAAAACCAACTTCCTGGTTTTCTTGGGGAAATCACTAGAAATCTGTTTGGCCAAGGATTGGAGAATTGGTTGGAAGTCACAACACTAAATGATTCTGGGACTCTGTACTGTAGCTTCACGGTTTCCTGTGAGGCTTTTCTGAGGTTCAGTGATGCTAATTGAAACTTTACCCAAATGAGTCTGGAGAGAAGTGATTGGTTGGTCAACTGATTAATTGATTGGGTGAAATGCAATACTTACAGCACAAAATAATCATCCATAGGACACTCAGCCTCTTTCGGACTACAGATTGTGTTTAGCAGACATGGAAGCACAAGTGGACAGTGCAGACCCCTGCAGCTTGGAGGGTCAGCCACTCAGCCTTTTCAGGAAACCCATCCTGCAAGAGAATTGGTTGCATCCAGACATACTGGATGTTTTCTCTCTGACAGGCTTTAAATGAGGACTTTCAAGAATGTCACATTTTTATGTGTGTCATATCTGGTTATACATAAATCACAGATATACCTTGAAACAGTTAAATTTTATAACTGGTCAAAATGTTTAGAAATATTTGAAACTAAATGCTTCTGAGTTGCATTTTTAAGACACTTAAAAACAAATTCTGAGATTCTGCTTGCTGCCACCAGTTGGATCTGTTAGAAATAGGTGGGGTGTTGACTTTTCCCTGCCACCTCATGGAGTTTAGTTTTCTCATTGCTTCAGCATTCTGACCCTCAGATGCCATCTCCTATTGCATTTAATAATTTTGTTTTTATGTCTGAAGGTGATTACCTGACAGTTATTGTTTAATCTGGAAAAACATATTGTGACTCTTTAAAAATTATATTTGGCAATTCATTTGGGGCTTCCACCAATGCTTTTCTTTTAAGCCAGAGTGGGAAAACTATAGTTTCCACAGTGGTTAACTGTACCTGTGTCAAATAAGACCTTAAAGACCCTGACCCCAACTTGTTATTGCTATTTAAGTTTACAAAATACCAACCACTACAAGCATATTTTGAATTATAATTTGCTTTAATGCTCGAGAATCCATTTAGCAGAAAAGAAAAATGAGCACTACTTAATTCATATAATTAGGAAAGATATTCAGGTAAAATTTCAAAAGGAAAATAATTACAAGTCAGTGTGTGTGAAGGACTTGAGCATCTGTGGATTTTGGTGTCCCTGAGCTAGACTCTCATGTATACCAAGGATCTACCAGACATTAATGAAATTACTTACGTGATCTGTCCTGCTCCACAAGGGTAGTATAATTTATTTATTTGCACAATAACAGTACATAACAAACCATCCCAAAACTGAATGGTTCAAACAGGGATTGGCAAACTAAAACCAAGTGCTCAATCTGGCCACACTCTTTGATTTACATGTTTGTGGGTGTTTTCATCTACAATGGCTGGATTGAGTAGTTGTGACAGTGACTCTGTGCTCCCCCAGAGAGATTTCTGGCCTTTACAAAAGCCAGGTGCACTTTCAGCTGGGCCCTGTAATTCGGAGTTGCTTGTAAATCTGCAGTCAGGTTTATGACCGGGGTACAGTCGCATAAGGCTCATCCGGGTGGCTTCATGTCTTCTCCTGCTGTCGGCTACAGCTGTGCTCAGCCCCCTAACCTGTGCGCTTCCACTGCGCAGTTCTTGACATGGCACCTTAGGTCTTCTGAGCAAGGGCTGTGAAAGACGTTTTTAAACCGAACCTACACATTTTTAAATCACAAGTTGCCCAGATGATAAGGTAAAGATGTGTTAGAGCCATATGAAATTGTCATCCCTGCATTCTCAAAAGGCTCGTTTACATAAGTCAACCTAACCCATGTTGCTGTCCATTATCAGGCTTGCACACTGGCCAGGAGGAATGCAGACGTCTTCCTGAAGTACCTACACAGGAACAGTGTGAACATGCCGGGAATGGTGACGCACATCAAGGCTCCCGAGCAGCAAGTGAAAAGTGAGTGCACAGGGAGCAGCCCTCCACCCGGGGCTTCACTTGCAGGCTGTTCGTGTTTGTGAGTCCTGGGCGTGCAAGACAGTGGCAGGCTGAGAGTATATCGGATAAGTTGGAGAATATAAACAGGAAATGCAGCAGTGAACCTGATATTTATTGCTGTTGAATATTTGTTAAGTGAATGAACATAGAAGGAAAAAAAAAGTTATCTACAGGTGAAGTATTTTTTAGTTGAATCAAGTTATTATGTATCAATATTGCTATATATAAAATGTTACCCATTTTACATTCCAAAGGTATAATTAAAGCAAACTGTGAAATATTTATGTAATTTAATATCATTTGAGTATTAAAAAATCTATAAAACCATTTGTACATTTAAGTGTAAGTACATCAAAAAAGATCTGGGAAAATGTGCACCAAAGTGTAAATAAGATTGATATATGCTGGGTGCAGTGGCACACTCCTGTCATCCCAGCAGCTCAGGGGCTGAAGCAGGAGGATTGCAGTTCAAGCCAGCCTCAGCAACTTAGTGAGGCCCAGAGCAACTCAGAAAGACCCTCTCTCTAAATGAAAAATGTAAAAGGGCTCGGGATGTGGCTCAGTAGTTAAGTGCCCCTGGGTTCAATCCCTGGTATGTATGTATGTATGTATGTATAAATCCCTGGTATGTATGTATGTATGTATGTATTTATTTATTTATACATGCATACATACATAAATACATCCACTATAGAGGGAAAGGTAAGTAGATGAGGAAATGAAATATAGAGGAAAGAACTACTTGACCATGGTTACATAGCCAAAGTTAAGTTGTGTAGGAAGAAAATTGTGATAATCAGTTAACAAATCATCTTACACATTTTAAAAAAACAAGTTTTCAAAAATTTTTTACATTCTTTCTGGTTCATCTCTTCTCCATTCCTCTGGTTTATCTATTAGTTGTCACAGAATAATTTTCCAACATACCAGTATAATCCTCTGAGCTCTGTCAATGAGATGTACATTTATGAATTTCTGAGCTTTCCTTTTGGAAAAATAAGTGACTAACAAGTGCAACCATTTTTTTTTTCAGCATGATCAAGTCTTTTGTACTAGCAAATTATTGCATGATAATTAGCTTTAGCTCATTTCATACAAAAATAATTTTCTCTCTTCCACCTCTTCATATTGCTTTTGTTTATTGATCATATTCTGTTTCTTCTAATCAAAAATATTGCGATCCTGTCTAGTACTACCTTGAATTCATATTGTGTGTAAGAAGATAGTATGTTTAATTCACTCCACTAGATATTCTTTATGTGTTTACTATCATACATCATAATGCCAGATGAGTGGAATTTAAAAAAAAGTTCTGTTTCTCTTGCGGTTTACTTGGGGACAAAAGGTTTACGCACAAGACAGTGCAATAAATCTGTGTAAGGGTGATGATGACAGAAAGAATTCACCCAGAGGCCACAGGCAAGTGAAATTAGCCCACATGTCTGAGGATCCCTCAGGAACTTGAGGAAACCCCAAATCCAGGAGGGCAGGTAGCACTCTGCTTATCTGCTCAGAACAAAATTAGTGCTAGGTCAGGGAGAGACTGGAAATGAAACCAGAAAAGATCCATTGGTTTATATGAATTTTCTTTCTTCTTTTTTCTGGTAGTAAGAATTGAACTCTTGAGCACACTACCACTGAGCTATGTCCCCAGCCCTTTTAATTTTTTATTTTGCCTTTTGTAGTCTGGCCTCAAACTTAGAATTTTCCTACTTCTGCCTCCCAGGTCACTGGGATTATAGGCATGCTCCACCATACCCAGCTGATATGACTTTTCATATGTATGAATTTCATTTAAGTGGTAGCTTAATTTTTTGAATGCAAACTTCAAATGTCAAAGTTTCACTAATCTAGTTCAATTTTTCAGTGAAGTAAATGCTATGCTTCAGTTATCTCTCTCATAGTGCACAGCATACGAAGAAGACTGTTGTTATTTGGGAAAATATTTTTAAGCCAATATAATGAAGCTGTATTCTGGGTACTATTTATTTGATTTGGAATTTGTCTTGGGCATTTTTTCTTTAAAGTTTTTATTCTATAGAATTCTAGAATAAAGCAAAAGATTTTAAAAGCTTACAAATGCATATGTAAATGACATGATTTCTTTGCCACTGGTAATCACTATTCTAATCTTTTTGTGCATCTTGTCTATACATATGAATGTTTATTTGCAGAGAAATACAAACAGGCATATTCCACTTACCCATCCCACTATTTTTTTTTTAACAAAAATGGAACTGTTTTCCTGTGCAACCTGCTTATCCCTTTAATATTACATCTTATTCACCTTTCTATATCAGAATTTAGAGTCAGAATTTCTATATCAGAATTTCCTCTCTGCTTCTGGATGTTAGGTACAGCATTTCTGTAACTGACATAATTTGCTCCCCTGCTGAAGGGCTCATACTTTGCTGCTGTGCTTCACTGTCCCATCAGCGCCTCAGTGTTTGTACATCTTGGTGCAGATAACTGATTATTCACATAAGCACCGTGTACCTGAAAGATAATTCCTGGTGTGAAGGTATGCACACTTTCAGTGTCATTGCTGTTACCACAGTGCCCTCTCTGAGGGTCGAACTCAATTTTTCCCCTCAGTAATATAGAATAATGAGTACCTGCTCTTCCTGTTCTTTCCATCACTGGGTAATCTCAGTCTTTGCCAGGAAAACAGTGAAAATGGTCTCACCTGAAGTTAAGCAGGTGTCTGCATATTTATTAGCTATTTTAAAAATTGTAAACTTCAGGGCTGGGGGTGTAACTCAGTGTTAGACATGTGCTTAGCACACACAAGGAGGTTTCATCCCAAGGACCCTGAAGAATTGTAAACCCAGTGCTTACATGATTTGCTCATTTTTCTAATGGGTGTTTCATCTTTTTTTTCCTGTTGAACTAATTAAATAAATTAGGTCTGTGTTTTATATGTTCCCAGTGGTTTTTTTCTGGGAGAACTCTTATTGTATAATATTTTAATGGTGATTATTATTTGGTTAGGACATTTTTAGTTTTCAAGTAACAAGAATTTTTTTGCCTTTACAGCTTCATGTTTCTCTGCTTTCCTACTTCATGCCTTTCCTTCTTCTAAGGGTTCATGTTTAAAAATAATAATAACCATAAACAAAAGCACTTTTGTTTTCTTCTAGTGTTCCACCATTTTGATACCCCACCCCTAACGTGTACTGAATGCTTTCTTCAGAAAACCAGTAGATTTGAACAAATACCTAATCCTGATACTTTTCCAGCTATTAGAGAATTGTCCCAATGGAGGAAAAAAAAATGGAATATCCTGATAATCCAGCTAGCTGGAGTATTGTGGACTGATTTTTTTAAAATTTCTAACTTCTCTCTTTTATAAGGTAGTGAAAGAGTGAAGAGAGTCTGGTTAGTGTGCTCATTGAGAACCTTGGACAATAAAACTGGTTCCTTCACACTCTGTTTTGCTGTGGCATTGCATGGTAGTCTTAAAAAAAAAGAGGGATTAGGTAGGGGTCTTAATAGAATGCAGGCACCAACAGGCATCTTTTTTTGTTTTTCTCTCAGATATCTTGAATGAACTCTTCCAGCGGGAGAACAGGGTACTGCATTATTGGACCATGAGGAAGAGACGGCTGGACCAGTGTCAGCAGTACGTGGTCTTTGAGCGAAGTGCTAAGCAGGTCAGTGTACTCCTGGCCCTCCAGCACCTCCCCACAACGCCTTGCTCTCCCTCCGTGCTTCCATCCTCAGGCAGATTTTGTCATTGCAGGATCCTGAGAATCACTTTCTAATGTCCCAGTCTTGCCTTTTAATTAAATTTATTGTAAATCAAACCCCACAGCCTGGTCAGTATTCTTGACCCTCAACAAATATGCTGTTCAGCTTTCCTTTAGTGCTTGTGTCTCCCATTTATGATAGGCAAGTGCAAAAATCATCATGTTTATTATTTAAAAAGCATTGTGGAAGTTGGATATGGTGGCACATGTCTATAATCCTAGCAACTCGGGAGGCTGAGGCAGGGAATTGCAAGTTCATGGCTAGGCTGGTCAGCTTAGTGAAAACCTGTCTCAAAATTTTGAAAAGGTGGGTGTAGGGTGCTGGGGATGTAGCTCAGTGTAGAGCACCCCTGAGTTCAATCTCCAGTACCCTCTTAAAAAAAGCATTGTGGAATCTTCGTTCTATGCTTATGTAAATGCAATGGGTAGGATTTTTTTATATTGCTGTATTTATATTTTTAAGGCAAAGTTTTATTTTTTTTTTTTGATAAGTCAAGCTAAAACTAAGTAAGAAACATGAAATAATTTTTAACAATTCAGTATAGTCAAAAGTGGTCTGTGCTTTGGTTAAGGCAGAGACATCAACGCTAACATTTGGAGTACCCCCTTCTGCAGTCACTGTGTGATAAAGTGCTTCCACTGAGATCATCAATCATGGAAGATCATTTTAAGATAAAATCTGTTTACCCCTATCTTAAATATTAACATTCCTGTCACTCCTCTTTGGCCTTCATGTAGAGTAAGAATCCTTGCATTGTTTGTTCAGAATTGGGTTGGAGGTAAAGATGGGACAGAGGCATGTTCCTCCAATACCCATGTGTGAACGGGCCCAGGCTGGGTGCTCGCTGTGCAGCTTCTCATGTCTTCCATGTGAATGAGTTTGGAGTCACAGAGGCTCTGGTGCTGCTGGTCATTGACAGTCCAGCTCTCAACCATGATTCAGACTGGGATGTCCCTGAAACCACTCACAGCCACATGTGCCTGTCTCAAATAAGCATTCCGTTGAGGTTTGTAACCCAAGGGAAATTAAATTTTCCTCCACATGGATTACCCACCTAGGGAACTGATTTCGTCCTTCTGTGTGTTGGTCTCACAGGGGTGACCTGCACCCAGATCTGCCCAATGCCCTGAGATTGATATGTTGGGGTCCATGGGCCATGGATCTGGCACCCTGATGGCTTTCTCTCATCTCATCTGACATCACCAGGTGTAGGAGTCACGTCCCAACAGTGAGGTGGCAAGCTGTGATATTTTATGTCACATTTCATTTTCTTCACGTTTTATTTAAAGATCATTCAACCATACTTTAGAATTATGGGAGGCCTGCTTTGGTTTCTAACTAAAGAGACTTTCATATTCTTTTCTCACATATCTTTTTTCTCTTTCTGTTGTAAAACAAGTTCGCATTCAGCTATAGAAAAGCAAAATTATAGATAATTCTCTTGGCAGAGAAAGATGTGCTCGAGGCGTTAACCGTGGTGACCCGGCAGCACTGCAGCGCTCCTGCGTGCCGTTCCGCACTCATGGGAGCACTCGGGCAAAGAGCAGCTGCTCTCAGCAGGCCGTGCCTTTGAGAGCCCTCTCTGTTTTGCAGTTTTCAGTGCAGCACACTAAGGGAGGCCCGCATCCTAGTGGGCATGTCACTGGGTGACTGTGGTCTCCCTGGTGCTGCATCGGGACATGCTTTCCTTGGCCTTCCTGGGGCCCCATTCCTGATCCTCCTCTTATCTCCACCTCTGAAGGCTGACTTTCTAGGGCTTGGTTTGCACTGTGGCCATCTCTCTTTCCTCTCTTCTCCCCACTTTCTCTGGGGTGTCTTCCAGCCATGATCTCCATTTCTACTCTTCAGATGTGTACATTCCAGGTACGTCTTTGGCATGTGTCCATTTGGTCTCACCAGAAGCAAGACTGCATTTGTGCTTCCCTGCTTTTCTTGTCAGGAATGATAAGCTATGTTGCTCTTGATTCCTGCCTTTCCCTTCCCACCTTCTCTCCTTTGGTTTCAGGGATTTCCAGTCTCCTAAATGTCTCTGTTCTGCCTTCCCCTCTTCACACTAGCGGAACCCCAGTCATGTCTGACCTGCACTTCTGCTACTTTTGACTCTCTAGACACATTTGCTATCAGAAGGAAATCCCAACTGCTTATGACCTTCAAGACCCCTCCTAACCTCCCCAGTTTTCCTTCCATCTTGTCCTAGGGCAGGCCAAGCTGGCCCTGCTCACAGGTGTGACATATGCTGATCCCTTGGCTGTCCTTAGGTCCCAATAGAGGCACTACCTCCCCTGATCTCCTCTGACAAGGTCTTCTTAGACTTTGTCACTGCTGCCATCTTTTCTTTCCATCCTCCCTAAGCAGAGGGATAGAGTCCAGTCTCTTATTACTGGAGCCTCATGGCCTCTGGCTCCACAGTGTGTACTTGGGGAAAGCTTGTTGCATAGATGGAGAAATCAGGGACCTTGAATAAACTGATGAAAGTGGCCTGCATTCCCATCAACGTTAACCTTGCTTCAGAGATGGGACAGCCATACTTAGACAAAGTAAACACCCGGTCAGGAAGCTGAAGATCTGTGTGGGTCCAGGGTTCCTTTTCATTTTGTGCTGGGAAAATGTCACAAATGCAGTGATGTATCTGGTGGAAACAGCCAGTGTTTCTGTTCCAAGACCAGCAGATTACAGAGGGTGACTTAGAGATTACCAAGGGCAGGGGGAAACTTTTCTTTTTTTAAAAATGCTTCTTGGCTTTTTGATATGTACATTTAAACAACTGATTTCATTTTGGATACATGAAAATAGAAGAATAATTCCCTTCCATCTAAAACCATTTAAGAGACTCTGTGAGAGAGTTCTCATTCCACTGCAGTCTGCACCTCACTGGCTCCTTGTGTCCAGGTGTCATCATGTCTCCTACAGCTGGAAGGGTTAAGTACCACCAGTGTCTCCCTGGTCATCGTGTTTATGCACAATGTAGAGGGGTCCTCTACAGGAGACCCCCCAAAATTGGATGAAGTGGGTGTAAGCCTGGATACTCCAGATGAAACAGAAACAGGAGGAAAAGCAAAAGGTGTGCATTGAGAGGCCGGAAGAGGCACCTGCTTTCCTTTCCTTCTTGTGGTCAGAGCACCCTGGATGGCGCTACAGGTAGAGGGATGTGAAAGTCTGGATATTTACACTGTGAGGCTTCCAGACCACCCTTTACCCACACCTTCTCCATAGTCTTGTAAGAGAGTCTTGGCTGTGATTTATTTTATTCTACTGTTACTATGCCTTTAGGGTCATAGTTATAAGAAACTCTGGAATATTTTATTGCGTTGCTGCATAAGTGACAGAATTATACTTTCTCTAATGCCTGTTTTTTTAACTTTGGAATTAATGACACTCATTTCAGAAATGAGTCTCTGCAAGGAAGGGTTTCTTGAGGTGTGCCAGCATTGGTTTGTGTATACGAGGTGCTCAGAAATCTGCACTTTCCTCACGGATATTTAGCTCATGAACATTTCTCCATTCCTTCCCTCTCTAGGCTTTAGAATGGATCCACGACAATGGGGAGTTCTACCTTTCCACACACACCTCGACAGGGTCCAGCATACAGCACACTCAGGAGCTGCTGAAAGAGCATGAGGAGTTCCAGATAACTGCGAAGGTAAATTCCATGGGGCTGGACTTGTGCAGGGGCCTGGAAGTCGGCCTGGGTCTTTCCAGAGTAAACCAGAGCAGATCGTCAGGAAAATGGTGTTTCTCAACGGCATCATTTAGAAATGCCTTATGAAATGGGAGAGCAGCCGTACCAGTGGGGTTGTCACACAAGCAGGTGATGCCTCTGCTCCCTGCATGCTCCTCCCTCAGAGGTCCCCGTCACCCTCTTTATTCATCCATGTCCTTTGCTGCTCTCATTTCTGGGAATACCTCCTCCTCTTTCCTCTGTTTTATCTTTGTTCTTTCCATCATGCCTTCTTTTTGCTCTCTCGATTTCTTTCCGAGTGCTGGCTATTTTTATGAAACATTCTTAGGTCTTAACAGCTTACCTTTTTTGCACTCTGTGGGTATTTTTCCCTGTCTTCAGTTGATGGAAAGAGTTAAAGTAGTATTGCTTATCCTCTGTCCAGAAGTTGTCTGTTTTGTGGTTGGCAGAGTTTATGTCAGTGTCTCAATTGCAAGTTATATATAGGTTTATAAGACCGGAGGCATGGTCACTTTAAATCAAAATAGAATTAAATAGTTCAGAGGAATTATTTCTTGAAGAAAATACCTGTGAATCCACGACACACTGACACAGATGTTTCCCCAAAGCGAATGCCTGCACAGGCTGATACCCTCTTTTACCTCAGAACAGTTTCTTTTGGTATTTTTTTTTTTTAGTTGAAGATGGATACAATACTTTATTTTATTTACTTATTTATTTTTATATGGTGCTAAGGATCAAACCCAGTGCCTCCCCGCTGCCAGGCAAGAGCTCTGCACTGAACCACGACCCCAGCCCACCTCAGAACAGTGTTGAGACTCTTCAGGTTGCCTTTTCAACCTGTGGTCTTTCTGTTTATGTTTTTCATGATCTTTGAATACATATTCTTTGCAATATTTTCAGAACTACCTTTAGTTTTGATGATAGACTTTGAATTATTAGAAGTTGACAATTATTTCAAATTTAAGAATGGAATATAAATAATCAAGCCAAATAATATATTTTGATTAAAAAGCAGTAGTCCTGTGAAGTAGCATGAATCACGATCTTGTGTGGCCCTTAACCAGGCTTTGGAAACTTATCCAAGAGGAATTTGTAAATCATTTAGAGTGACAACTGTTACTTTGTATTTTGTTTATTTACGTATTTTTATGCTGTCTGTAACCATTTCTGACTCCTCCTGCTATTCTTTGCTGTGCTCTGCTCCTGGTCTCCCAATTGTAAGTTTATTGCCCTTCAGATCCTGAGGGCACTGGGCTCTGAGAATCCCTGGTCCTTGTCCTGGAAGATCACAGTCTAGTAGGGCTGCAGAGAGACCACTCTTCCCATGCGGTGAGAAGCCTGGCACTGGGTGGGGCACTGTGAGCACTCTGGAGGGTGGGACTCGCAGAAGCCTGGGGGGCTGCTCCCAGAGGTGCATGCGGTGTAGATCTCAGGAGAGCTGACCCACCCTGAGTCTGCAGGTGAGGAGCGGGCCTTTTCCTTCCTCTAGATGTACCACACACAGGTACATTGTACGTTGCTCAGTTTTGTTAGTATTCAGATATAAAATCATAGTTTCTCTGTATGAGATCTATATTTGCTTCTTTGACTATAAAATTATTAATAAAATGCCTAACATAGCACTCAGAGGTAGATTCAGGGTGTGCTCTTTGTGCTTCTGCTGCACTCTGGAGGCCCTTACAACTAGGTGGCCTGCTCACTGCAGGACTCGAGGCCACACGTGCAATATGAGGGAGATGTTGTCCAAAATCCTGTGACGTGGCAACCTTGCTTCTCCAGTGGAGCCTGTGTGAAGGAATTTTTCCTTTATTTCTAAGTGTTGCTTTTCAGGATTTGGTTAATGGAAGTTTAGGCAGTAATAGACATAGTTTTATACTTGCATCTTATAAGGAAGGTCTAAAATTCTAGGTGACTCCTGACTTTTCTGTTTCTCATACGCATAGAACTGTTTCTTTGGTTGGGCATATTGAATTAGTTAAGCCAGGAGGAACGGGGAGATTTTGGAAAGGCAGACCTCCTTGGCTTTCCCTTAGCTTTTCCATGGCTTCCTGGCTGCCTTTCTCTGAACCTGAGCACCCTTGCTTTCGTGCTGCGAGGTGTCATTTGGGTTTTCTTGATGAAAGAAAGTTTCTTTCTTGCTTGTGGTCTGAGTGTTTTCTTGGAAGCCACATTTCCATTTGTTCTGCAGAGAGTTCCTAACTCTGCAGAACAGCTTCCAGGCCAGTCAAGACAGTAAGTCCTACGATAACATTTTTAGTGTTAATGGCATAAAGCTATAAGACCACACAAAATTTTCTCATCTCTCTCCTACTAGGACTTGTCTCTATTCCTTCTTGACTCAATGTGGTAACCCCTCCCAGTATGCACACACCGCCTGCTTCCAGGTCCTGCAGGTTATTTAAAAGCAGATTTCTGTCCTCCCCGCAAACAGTGATGTGGGCTCTAGGCCCAGGGAAGAGCGTGTCGGACAGCTTGCTGTGCCGCCTGTGTGTGGGCACACTGGGCTTTGAAACCCACTGCCTCTCCCAGTCATTCAGAACTCTGCTGTCTTCTTCCCACACAGCCTCCCTTGTCCTGATCAGCAGTGTCCCCATGCCAAATCTTTGCCTGGTTACAAAGTGTCTGCAACAGTGACTTCGTACCCTTCCTGGGCTTCTGACCACCTAAGAATGTGATGAACACAGCTGTCTGTGCATGAGGACTTAAGAATTGTTTGCTTTCATTTTTCTCTATTCCTTAATTATGCTTATAAAAGAACTTGTTTGGTTGTAACATGTATATACTTTGTAAGTAAAAATCTACTTTTGTAAAAATCTCTAGAGTGAACAAATAGAGGAAGGATGAAAACCCTTATATTTTACTTAGAAAGACATGGGAATATTTTTAGTAGTGCTGGGGAACCGTCGAGAAAGAAATTAAGTTGGATTCATCTCTCACCGTGATAGAAGTTTGAAGTATCAGCAGTGAAAACATAAAAGTACTAGAAAAGATAACAGGATTTTTAAAGGGAAAAATATCTTTGGGGGAATTTGTCTAAATGACACAAAAATCAAATTCATAAGAAAAGATTGATAAATTCATGTACACAAAAATATTTTAAAATTTCCAAAGTACCATCCACCACAAGCAAAGTCTAAGGACAAAGAGCAAATAGGGAGGATCCAAGCAAAAGCACCTCACATTACAGAGGGTGATCCCAATAGTAGAGGACTTCCAGTGCTGGACGTCGTGGGCTCTGGCTGCAGTGAGACTTGGTGGAACCACTAAACCTTTTCCTGAGTCTCTGCTTCATGGGGAGTGTGTCTGGGAGAATGAAATGGTGGAGGTTCAGGATTGAGACAGACCTGCCTGCTGGGCAGATTGCTTTAACTGCTGAACCTCAGTTTCCTCACCTGTGAAATGGGGATAGTTTAAGTCCTTCATGAATTTTTGGTAATAAACTCTGAGTAAGACAAATATATGAAGAAAAGAACTTTTATAAATCAATAAGAGAAAAGACAAAATGGGTGAAAGATATTAAAGATGATCACAGAGAAGGAATTACGAATAGCTTTTAGACATATGAGATTATCAACTTACATAAAATATGAAAAGTGTAAATCAAAGCTCCATTGAGTTCTGTTTTCCCCCAGTGGGAAAAGAGCTGGAAGAGGTCGAGGAGCTGGGTCACACTGTGTGGACAAGGTGTGAATTGGGTGTCCTCAGTGCGGTCCTGTCTCGGTACTTGCACACACTCACTCTGCCCCACAGTTCCACGGTGAATGTGGCTCAGCTACTTGTGTCAGAGGTGTCACGCCCCCGGAACAGGTTATTTCTTGCTTTTTTGCAGTGGTAAGAGGAGATTGTAAACAGCTTGAAGGCCTGTCGGTGGAAAGGGACTAACTTAGGGAACATGTGTACAGTGAAATATGACATGGCTCTCAACACAAGCCTGGGCGTTCACCAGGTTTGTTAAATGAAAAGTGTTAGGTGCAGAACCGTGTTGATTGTATGCAAGCATTTATGTAAAAAATGTGAGGGAGAAAAGTACATGACTCATACCTGCACTTGTACATTTATATAAATCATCTCTGGAGTTACTGATCCTTGGGGCTGATAATTGGGGAAGGTTAGGTAAAGAAGAGTTTTCCATTTTTACCTTTGGAAATTTGAATCCCCTGAAGGTATTTTTTAAAATCCCAATTAAAATTAAAATATGCTGAGATAAAAAAGGTTCATGGATTAACACATTGATTTTGCTTAGTTTTTATCACACCATTCATTCTCTTAATTCTTTATTGAGCCCCTAGTATGTATCAGGAGTTACTTGGTACTGCACTTATGAAGTACACATTCTAGTTAGAGAAATAGGCAATAAATGGTAAAGTAAAATATATCTACATGTGCATGTTAAGAAAGAAAAATTATTAATAAAGCATGGGGGAGAAGGGTTGCAGTCTTCTGAAGGGACCAGGGAGGACATTTTAGGCCTTTTGATTATCTGAAGACCATGTTTTTTGTTTGTTTAAATAAAGTTTATACACAAGCATTTATTATGCTAGCCTTTGCTTTTAGGAAAGTTTTTGTGTTTCATCTAGTTTTACATAATTCATATCAGCCTATTCCTTTTACCTCCTGGTATATTCCGTGATGTTGTTCTGCATATGCAAAAGTTTTCTGTTAGCTTCTTGGTGTTGTTCTGTTTTCTGTTTTAATGTAAGCAGTCTACTTTTATTTTCATTTCTCTGTCCCCAGCACTTAAAACAATAAATAGCTTTCTTAACCCCTTAAGGATAAGGGTATGTATACACACACACACACACACACACACACGCACGCACGCACGCCTACATACATATGTGTATACTTACAGTTTGCAGTGCCTTCCACAGGGGACCTTTGGACAATGGAAGAGGTATTAGTAAGCAAAACAGACAGACACCCCTGCCTTTGGAGGTGACATTCTCACTGGAAAGAGATAGACAATAATCCTAGCAAATTAACACATTTACACCCTGTGTTAGAAGGTGATGTGTGGACTGCTAGTCGAGCAGAAGGCGAGTTGTAGTTCTAAGGTGGTCCACAGAGGAGCTGGTGGGAAGGTGATCTTGTATTCAGGCAGAGGTGAATGAACCCTGCAGATCCCAGGGGAAGTGCCAGTATGAAGGGCCAGAGGAGAACTCAAGCCTGGGGCAGGTGATGTAAGACCAAGCACCCACCTGGTACTGGCGTGGAGTCAGAGGTATCTTTTTACACCTGACTTGACAGGGTGCCCAGTGAGTTCTGGGTTGAAACTTTCATTTTACAAACTAAGATAGTTTATTTATGTTTTGAATTCTGACCTTCTTCCTTTGGCAACTTTAAAAATTAGTTTTCTAAATATTTGTAGTAAAGATTTTCTAGTTAAAGCATAACTGAGAAAAGCAGGTTCCATAGCAGAAAAGTAACTTATTTGAAAATGCCAGAGAATCTCAAAGGAAGCCTAGTAGTAATCGTCAAAGAAATGGATGTTTCAGGAGAAATGTGTTGAGCAACCAGAGCTGAGTGCAGTTGTTGCATATAACACACAATTATTGTTTTATGGTTTTCCTTAACTTTACACAAAGTAATGAAGTTATGCATAGGTTAGTCAAAGTTCTTTTCTGTGTACATATAAAATGAAACAACCTTCTTTGTGTGAGAAAGAGTTCTCAAACAGGAACAAAATTTAAAATATCTCTCTGAGATAATTACCTGACTAGTGAATTTTCCTGCATTTCTCTTTTGTTTTGTTTTGGGTACCAGGGGATTAAATTCAGGGGCACTCAACCACTGAGCCACATCCCTAGCCCTATTTTTGTATTTTTTTTTTAGAGACAGGGTCTCACCTCCCTTTCCCTGAGGCTGGCTTTGAACTCATGATCCTTCTATCTCAGTCTCCCAAACTGCTGGGATTATGGGCATGCACCACCATGCCCAGCTCCTACGTGTCACTTGAGCATTAGAAAAGACCAAATGTACATTGTGGAGGAGTTTCCTCCTTAGGAATTTGCTGTGCACCTGCCAGGGTGTGGGGGCAGCTTTTGCTGCACATGCTTTAAGGAAACCAAAAAGTAATCTGACTTTCTACCCTGAAAGATGGACGTGAGTGATCCTGTAAAGCAAGGAGTTGTCTTTGCACAGCTGCTTTGTAACAAATCTGCACAGTGTTCAAGAGAGGAGAGTAGGAGAATTGTAAATAGAACATCCTGAGTAAACATTCATTCACTCATTCATTGATTCTGCAGGTTTTACTGAGTTTCTACCACATGAAGACATTGTTGACAATCTAGGTTCTTTCTTTGAGGTCATAAAAATGTCTTTCATTGTGGAAGAACTAAGAAAGTCATCCTGTCAGGACTCAGGGAGATGGGTTGGATGGGTGTGGGGCTTCTGTCTAAGCTTCTGCCACCAACTGTTTTCTCTTGTAGCCTCAAGTATAGTCAGATCCAGACTGTCACTGTGTTTGGGGCTTCTGGCAGTTGGGTTCATTTGCTTCACAATACTTCCCTGTTGTTTTTTGCAGCAAACCAAAGAGAGAGTGAAGCTATTGATACAGCTGGCTGATGGCTTTTGTGAAAAAGGGCATGCCCATGCAGCAGAGATAAAAAAATGTGTCACTGCCGTGGATAAGAGGTACAGAGATTTCTCTCTGCGGATGGAGAAGTACAGGACCTCTTTGGAGAAAGCTCTGGGGATTTCTTCAGATTCCAACAAATCGGTGAATTGCTTTGTACAAACAGAACAACTCAGTCTTCTTCCCAATGTCCTCTTTGCTGATTTAATTAACTGGCTTCATTGACTCTCATTCACAGAGTAAAAGCCTTCAGCTTGATATCATCCCAGCCAGTATCCCTGGGTCAGAGGTGAAGCTTCGAGATGCTGCTCATGAACTCAATGAAGAGAAACGGAAGTCTGCCCGCAGGAAAGAGTAAGCCAGTCTTTAAGAGCCTCCCATGATTCCCTGAAAAGGGAAGGAAGTGACTTAGGCACAGCAGGCTTCTGTGTGTGCTTGCTGTCAAGCAGCTCTGAGACACCCCACAGCCCCCTTGTCACCTGGTTCAGACACAGTGCCATGTTGTCTTTGTCTCTCTGCCCACCTTTCCCACAGGGTTAACAAATGGATTGTCCTTAGTGAGTGGACCCTAAGAACACAAACGTAGGTGTTTCAAAGTTGCCAGTTAGTCAACTGTACTGTATATGACTAAGGACAAAAGGAGCTCTTCTCAGTGGTTTTCACCTGAGGAACCCCTCCTGCCCTAGACATTAGACCAGTGAGGAGGGATTCTCGTGTTGCACAGAAGGGAGGGAGGAGTGCAGCTGGCAGCTGTGGGTCCTCCGGTCTCCAGCGTGGAGTTCCCTGTCCAGATGCCAGTAGTGCCAAGTTGAGAATCCCTGGCCTGTGTAGGTACCTCAGTAACATGTTTTCAAAAATATTTATTTTCCCTTTGATTTAGTGGCTGGATGCTCTTCTTCTGTCTGTTCTTGATTTGCTTCTCTAAAACCCATCACTTTGGTCCTAGTACTTTTAGATCCTCCTTACTTCATAATCTTCATAAAAGTAAATGGTATAGTAAGTCTGTATCCTGACTGGACTAAAGTACTCACTGTCTTGACTCTGTTTAAGGTTCA
This sequence comes from Glaucomys volans, assembly GCA_020662805.1. Lineage (NCBI taxonomy): Eukaryota > Metazoa > Chordata > Mammalia > Rodentia > Sciuridae > Glaucomys > Glaucomys volans. The sequence goes on along the minus strand of JAJEJO010004574.1, from coordinate 281,159 downwards.
TAATGGCTGAGCTAATTCAAACTGAAAAGGCTTATGTAAGAGACCTCCGGGAGTGTATGGATGTAAGTAAGTTTTTTCGCTTGCTTATTTAGGTTGAGTGTAACCTTGCTGTTCTGTTCCTACCTATTGGTGGTTCTTAGAACAGTCACAGCTTTTTGGTTCATGTTTCTGCTCTTCTATGAAGTTCTAGGCATGCTTTTTGCTCATTACAGAGATGACACAGCATTAATCCTCTCATTCACTTATCACATGATGGCCTAGCTGACATTCTCTTTGCACAGAATTTTACAGCAGCTTCAGAGAAATGTGCCTACTAGTTATGATGGCAACTGATACTCAGTGGTATCCTGAATATTTGATGTACCTTAGGGGGTAGGTTGATTCCAAAATTTAAACCTGGGAATAAGTTTTAGAACTGAAAAGTATAGGAAGTCTTTTCAAAATGTTAATAGCAACTGAGGGACTTTTATAAAGTTTTTCATGTTTTATGAAAGGTTCTATTCTTCAGATATGTTTTCATTCACACATTAACTCAGTACAGATTTGTCGGAAACATGAATAGCTGTTTCTTGAAAGTTTGTGTGGGTTTTTGTCTGATTCCTCTGTTTCCTTCTTGCCAGACCTACCTATGGGAAATGACCAGTGGAGTGGAGGAGATCCCACCTGGCATTGTAAACAAAGAGCTCATTATCTTCGGAAATATGCAGGAAATCTATGAGTTTCATAATAAGTGAGTAGCTTTGTCTTGGGAGAATGGTTACACTCCTGAATTCTAGATACTTTGCTGAAGTTTCATCTCAAGAAATTAAAACTTTTAATTGAGCTACGTAGTTTTCGACGGTTTTGTTGAGATGTAAATGAAGCCTCTTAGTTTTTCTCCAAAAAGGTTAACATTCTGTGGACTCTTTTAATACAGATACAGCTTCATAGTTCTTATTTCCTGCAGAAGTATGATTATAACAACTAAAAATGTTCTCACCTTTCTCAAGTCACTTTTTGGGAGTCAAGGAAAAAGCTCCCTTAGGGGCTTCAAGCTGATGATGTGTTATATGTTATTACATGTGGGAAGAAGGAACTGTGGAAGGATCCATTTGATCTAACTGAAATAAATCACACTTTACATTGGTCACAGAAGGCACATGATTTTATTTATTTTTAAGTTTCTTTTTTGAATTTTTTGTCTGACACATTTGTGCACATTTACAAAGTACACGGTGATGGTTTCAGTCACGTATACATTGGGTAGTGATCAACGCAGAGTGTTTAGCATATCCATCGTCTTAAACTTTTATCCTTTTTTTATGGTGAGTATATTCAAATTCTTTTCCTCTAACTACTTTGAGATATATAATGCCTTATTGTTAATTATATCTATCATGCCATTCCATAGAATACCAGAACTTATTCTTTCTATCAAATAATAACATTCTATCTGTTGACGAACCTCTCCATCCCACCAGCATTCTCTAGCTGCTGATAACCACCATTTTACTCTGAACTTCTATAAGATGAGCTTTTTTAGATTCCACTTAGTGTGAGTTTATGCAGTGTTTAATTCATTTCACTTAACAAAATGTCCTCTTTAGTCCATGTGTGTTGTCATAAATAACAGGATTTACTGGGTTTTAGGGTTGAATCCTATTTACAATAGCTATAAAACACAAATACCTAGGAATAAGTTTAACCAAAGAGGTGAAAGATCTCCACAGTGAAAGCTATAAATCATTGATGAAAGAAATAAAAAAAAATGATACAATAAATGAAAAGGTATCCTATATTCATGGATTGGGAGAATTAATATTGTTAAAATATCCATATGGCCCAAAGTGATTTACAGATTTAGTGCAGTTTCCACCCATCAAAATACCAAGGACATTCTGCACAGATTTAGAAAAAAACAGTGAGGATGATAATTTACAGTGGGGCCATGGCTAAGGAAGAATAGAGTGACTTTAGGTTAGGTAGAGGGAATTGAAGGGACAGGTGGGGGTATGAGCATAGGAAGGATAGTATAGTGAATCAGGCATTATTACCCCATGAACATATACAACTATATGACCAATGGGATTTTCTATCATGAATAACCAGAAGAATGAGAAATTATACTCCATTATACATGATATATCAAAGTTCATTCTACTGCCATGTATGACTGACTAAAACAAACAAATTTTTTTTTAAAAAGTTCATAAGGTTTTATTTTCAAGATTAAAAAAAAAACAACAGCTGCAACAAACATTCTTTTAGGTGGAGTCTTTACAGACCAGTAGCCAGTGGTAACATGATGCTGAGCCAAAACTGATGGGCCTACTCATCTCTGCTCCCCACACACCACCAGAAATTGTGCACATGTTAAAAGGATTCTTCTAATCGAACATTTATATCCCTACATCATGTCCTTAGCTACCAAATTCTAGGTTAAAATTTCTTTTAAAAGGTATCAAAAGCTAAACTGGTTAGCTTTTTAAAAATTATAGCAACTTACTCTTGTTAAGAGCTATAAGTTTTACTAATTTTAAAAATTTAGGTGGTACCAATTTTCCATTTCTTGCTAGCAAAATGTTTTACACCACCTTCATAATACTTTAATATTTTAATTCTCTGCAGCATCTTCCTAAAGGAGCTGGAAAAATATGAGCAACTGCCAGAGGATGTTGGACATTGCTTTGTTACCTGGGTAAAGTAGCCTCATCTGCTTGTCCTCTCACAGTTTCATGATGACACTGAAGAAAGTTGAAAGGGATGCTATTCATTTCTTTCTAGTCACCTTCTTCTGCTCCTATCTGTACATACAGAGAAATGGACTTTATTTCATAGATTTACATTCTGAAACTACTTATTACTATAGAATGGATTTTTTTATTGGCTGTAGTGATGGTGTGAAATAGAACATTTAGTTGCCAGGTCTCTGCTTGACCTTGTGGATTCATAATTGAGGGCCTATTCTGGAGGGGAGGCAGACACACAGTTATCCTGCAGGTCCTTGGTCCTAAACTTGTCAGAGTCAGGGAGGTTTAACTCGTATTTTAATAGTTTATTTTATTTGAGGCTTAAATTTCATTGTCCACAGAACTTCTTTCTTATATAAAAGGTTATCATACTGTGATTTGTTGCAGTTTGAATGACATCCTCTAATTTTTTTTTATAGGCAGACAAGTTTCAGATGTACGTCACCTATTGCAAAAATAAGCCTGATTCCACTCAGCTCATATTGGAACATGCAGGTTCCTACTTTGATGTAAGTAATAGATTACTAAAGAAGTGGTGAAATTTTCTATCTTGTCAAATTTAGTACGCATAAAATGCAACATTACTCATAATTTCACCTAACTGCTGGTACAATGTTTTATTTTCATTTTGATTATGTTTATGTTGGGATATTTTTATATTTTCTTCTGCTTATAAAAGATCCTACTCAAGTGCTTGAAGCCTTTTATCTGTCAGAAATTCAGATACATAGATATATTTGTATGTGAGCACATGACTTATTCTTTATATGCAACCATGAATTTTTTACATTTAATATTATGCATAGAAGGTATGAACTATTATAAGTAAGCTTTTTTTGCCTCTATAACACAACAATAATTCTGTTGTTCAAATATTAACAAAAACTTTATTTAAAATTTTTTAGTTGTAGATGGACACAATACCTTTGTTTCATTTTTTTATTTTTTATGCAGTGCTGAGGATGGAACCAGTGCCTCACACATGCTAGGCAAGCGCTCTACCACTGAGCTACAACCCAGCCCACAAGAACTTTTTTAATCTTGAATGTTTTTTAAATCATCTGAATCTTTTAAATCATTTATTTGTCCTATTTTAATCTCACATGATATGAATTTCCAAAAGTGCTCTTCCAGTAAAATTTTAGTATCATAACAACTAGGATCAATTAGAAGTTGTATTAATTATGTTCTCATTGAGTAAAGGTGGATACAGGTCATCCGCTTTTTGAAAAAGATTACAGGGTGATTATTCGTACCAAGGGATGATGGAGCCTTATGATATAATACACAGAGTGTGCTTTGGGTTTTCAGAGCTTAGTCGATGCGTACCACATGTTTTAATTGATGAGAAGGTTCCTTTGGATAGTCTGTGTGCTTTGGTGCACAGGCTGTGAGGGTATTATACTTAACTTTTGTCATCACACTTGTACCTGGGCAGATGTGATGATCTGCTCTTGTAGGAAAGTCTGGGAAATGGAAAAACTTGAGCTGAAGCCTGCCTGCACACAGGCCTGTTTGGGTTGTCATTCCCATGGAGCAGTACACATCACTACCTTTGTAATACGAAGCTCCCAGCCTAATCCTGCCCTTTCTTTTTAATATTTCACACAACTCCATGCTTTTGCCATTGGATGAAGACCAGCACCTGGACACATGCAGACTTAGAATTGTCTAAGGCCCAAGCAGTGAGGAGTATGTGGTACATTTAATGTCTGGAGTCAAAGCCATTTAAAAAGCCCTGAATCCTAAAATACATCTTTAAGAATAAAGGAAATTGTATTCCAGCTGACAGGTTTCACAAGTTGCATTCAGTGTAAAGTTGTTTTATTTTTTTAAGAGACTTTCTGGCTTAACTGCTCCATTCTCCAGGACATCTGTTGACCTTCAGGTATGCTTCTCTCTGTCAATAAGCATTACTGAACATCCACCTCTGAGCTGTCATTGGTACTCAGCATAGAGTGCTGAATAGCATGGGCAGGCTCCTCATCTGCCTGGTGAGGAATCCAAACAACCTGCAGCTTTTTGTGGAAATGACATAATTACCAAGTAAAGTGGAAATCCTGGTGTTAGATCTGCCATAGGCCAATAGTGTAGACCTTTTACCCAGTTCTCTGTCTTCCTATCCAAAGTAAAATTTTAGAAGCAGAGAAATTTTTGTTAATATTTGAACAGAGTTTTAAGAAAATCCTATTTCTACAGGATTTAAGTACTTGTCAGGTATCTAGAAAACAACCACAGTGTCATAACCTTACTGTAATAGGGTAATCCCATGATAAGAGTTTGTTTTGTTTCTTTAAATACAGGAGATACAGCAGAGGCATGGATTGGCCAATTCCATCTCTTCCTACCTTATTAAACCAGTTCAGCGAATAACAAAATATCAGCTCCTTTTAAAAGTATGTATGAAGTGCCTTCAGCCTGCAAAATTTCATGAATTATGCTTTTGTGTTTGGACATCTTTTCTCTGTGTATTACCCTGAATTTTTTTAAAAATAACACTTTGCAAGTTAATTTAATTATTTTATTCACTGACATTTTTTTGTCCCACCTGATTTCTCATTGTAGCAGTTCAATTAGGGCATATTCTTTGTGCATTGGAACTACACTGAATAACCTTTGTTTCTCACATAAAATGAGATGTGAATGAGAAGCTATTAGCTGTTGTCCTCTGGTACCCTCAGTTCCCAGTACAGGATGCTGGCTGTGGGCCAGGCACTTATGCTACTTGGCATGTACTAACCTACAAAGTACTGGTTTTCAGGTGTGGAGTCTACCTGGGCAGGACCAGGAAGGTGCCCAGAATCATTACTGATACCTACCATCTGGGCTTGGCCTTGAACCCAGAACTGGCTTATGCCCAACTTTTCCACTGACTCCAGAGTCCCCTCCCTCATACAGCCTCTGTTACTGCTAGTCATTTATTAAACACATCTTGTGGAATATATTCATGCAAATCACTGGAGTTTGAATCAAATTGTCCCCTGCTTTTTCTTGGTTGTAAATGATTATAACTAAAATCACATTTGGAAAAATCAAATAATGATTAGTTTCAACAATACTAAAATAAGGAAAAGTTAGAATTCATAACAAAGAGTTATCAAAAAATGAGTATTGTGTCATCAATAACACGTTTTCTTAACTTACAACTCATGTCTGGTGACATTTACCATATCCTTTTTTTTTTTTTTGGTCTGTTAAATTTTATTAAGCATTAGGATGCAGGACTGTTAATCCCCAAAACAGTATTTTATGATCTTCCTATATTACAGTGTAATTTTGTTAGATATGAAAGAAATACAGAAGATGGAATTGAGTGCCTGAAAGCCTTCACCCATTTTTTTTAAAGAAACATTTAGAAACAACAAGAAGTAACTGCATTTTTTGTGCAGGTGATACTGTTATGGGACTTTCCTAATGGGAAACTTCTCCTGTAGTTGTGTTTTGTTTGGGGGTTTGTTTTGTTTTTGGTTTTTTGTTTGTTTTTGTGGTTCTGCTAAGCATGTGCTTCGCTACTGAGCTACATCACCAGTTCCTTTTTTGAATGTACTATTAATACTCAAATTATATTAAACGATTGTAGGACCATCAGTGCAGAAATGATGTTGGTTTGAACATGAAGAAGTCAGGAGGCTAACTTGTTGATAGTCACATTTTCTCTTTGCTTTCTAATTCTGCAAAGGCAGTTTACCCCCTGGAGTCCTCGGGATTTAAGGAGTTTGTTTTTAACCTTTGGTTCTACTAAGCTGGTGCCTGAGTTTATAAACTTTACCTCATCCTACTCAGAAGTTCTTCCAGGAACTGTAATAAGCTTCATCAAGCTCCCAGAAAAGATTTTCTGCCAATGCAATAGTCTCGATATATTGCATTTGTAAAGTAGTTTTTGCCGAGCTGCTCAGAATCATAGATAAATAGCATCCGGTCATAAGTAGAGGTGGTTTTCAGGTAACTGAGTTACTCCAAACCATCAAGAGTGAGGCCATAGCTGACTGCAATTATGCTGTCCCTCTTCTGTGGATAACCAGGACATGAATGGTCATAGACAGTAAGAAATATCTCAGCCCACCAGTATGTGATTTTACTATTCTGCTGTCACTCATTCAATGACAATGTTCCTCCGAGTACCCCTGAAATGTAATTATGCACAAAGGTCTCCCAGGGAGGTATAATTCATACATTAGAGTTCTCCTAAACATTCTGAGACAAAGGAAAGGTATTGGTCAGTAGGTGTTTATGCACATTCCTGTTCTTTCTGCAGGGTTCTCGATAACTAGTTGGGCATTATCTCAGTGGCACCAGAGTTCAGAATCATGTCAGGATTGTGTAGTCAGAATAATAGTTGAACTCTGGCATGTCCTTCAGGTGTAACCAATAGCTAATTACGCATTTCATATTTCTACACTTTTGAGATTACTGGCAGTGTATTATTTTCATTGTGAATGATGACCACATTTGGCTTACTCTCTTGTCCTGATTTGGGCAGGAAAACCCCTGCTGTCCATTGAATGAAGCAGTAATTTGTTTTGGATGAGGTTATGTGCTCAGTTGATCATGCTGTTTTTGTCTTGAAAACCATCAATTTTCATCGATTCCTTCATTTATGCTAAGATCTTGTTGGCTCCCTTCTTGAGTTCATGGTAATGGTCTTCTATAGGAGCTGCTCACATGCTGTGAGGAAGGAAAGGGGGAGATTAAAGATGGCCTTGAGGTGATGCTCAGTGTGCCAAAGCGAGCCAACGACGCCATGCACCTCAGCATGCTGGAAGGTAACGGGACTCTCCGCAGCCCCTATTGTGCTTTCCTGTGATCCTGCCAATGCTGGTTATAAATGGATTTCCTTGCCCTGTGCCTGGGAAACAGCTGCTCCACACTCTGAACTCCAGCAGCACTTGTGTCATTTACCTTAGGCCTTCTGGTAGTGCAGGGGTGGGTGATGGATGAATAGTTTGAGCCCCAAGATTGTAAAATCTTGAAAGAGCTGTTGCTTCCCCATCTCTGTATCTGTTGCTAGAGCCCTGAATATAGTGGGTACCAGATATCTGCTGATACATTTGAATTTGGTATGTAATATTGTAAAGAGAAATTAGGTAAGTACATTTATAGCACTTGTAATTTCCATGAATGCTTCTGTTTCATTAAGCTGTTTCTGTTTTGCAGTGCTTGACTCAGGTTACACAAAATTATTTGTAAGACATAGTCCTGGCCCATATGCTTTTGCTAGACTGTGTCATTTTATTAGTATCATTGAGCAATATATTAGTTAGGTCAAGGTGCTACTGTGTAAAAGAGTCCCAAAACTCAGAGGCCAAGTGAGGTCAGTTTTTCTTTCTCTGACATAAAATATGGATCTTGTTGGGCAGTGTATGTGATGTCATCAAGGACTTAGGCTGGGTTCCAGCCCATTTCTCTCCATCCTAGCTATTGTCTTGCTTGACTAGGTCCAGGAATTTTCAGGACCACATTAACATTCCATTTATGAGAAAGTGGAGGTGGAGGATGGGTAGGGAACCCTAGATAGGCAGAAACTACCAGTTGGACACATTACCCTCCTCACTTGCCCAGAATGGGGGCTTCTGGCTGCTCCTAACTGCAAACAAGGCTGGGAAATGAAATACTTATTTGGAGTGGCTCTAGAGGAAACTTGTGCTGTGGAGAAGAAGAAAAAGAAGACAGTGGAAATGACTGGTTATGAGTAGTCTCTGTCCCAGGTACTGCTTGGTTAAGCTCTGGTGGCCACTTGTACCATGAGAAGAACAGTAACAAACACCAGGGCCAGGCTGACTCACATGCAGATTGTTCCAGGCACACACAGAACGTGTGCCTGAGGATGTCTTCAAGAGGGAGGACCACTTAAGTGCCTTGAGGAAAGGCAAGACTGGGTCTGGAGCAGGGTATCTGGGAAGGGTGTTCAGGCTGAGGAAGCACAGAGAATCAGACTGAGGCTGGAACGTGGGCAGTGAGGAAGCCTTTCTGGGCAGAGGAGGTTCTATGAAGGAAGGCTGTGACTGAGGGGTGAAGAGCAGGGGAGCTAAACCAGGTTTCAGGTGATGTGAGTGCCAACCAGAGGGGATAGAACTGAAAGAAGAAAACTATGAGGAATCACTGAGGTTTGTTGTTGTTGTTGTTGTTGTTTGGAACGAAGGAAAATACATTCAAAGTGGCATTTTAGGAAGAATTGCCCTTTGTAGGATAGAGCACTGGTGAAAAGTCTAGAGTCAGCTGGGAAATTCTGAGATTTAATTGATAGGTATCTTACAAATGTTGAAATAGCAGTACTACTTTCTTTTACATCATATTTCCTTTTTCTTTTAAATTAATTTGCCTACATTTTTCTTATTGTAGGGTTTGATGAAAACATTGAGTCTCAGGGAGAGCTCATCCTGCAAGAGTCCTTCCAAGTGTGGGACCCAAAAACCTTAATTCGAAAGGGTCGAGAACGGCATCTCTTCCTTTTTGAAATGTCCTTAGTATTTAGTAAAGAAGTAAAAGATTCCAGTGGGAGAAGCAAATACCTTTACAAAAGCAAATTGTTTGTAAGTATAGACATTCAGAATTATAATTCTGCAGGCAACATAATTGCAACTTCTTATGGGTGGAGAAAAATTAATGTTTGTTTCCTTCAATTTAACCTCCCAAACTATTCTAAAATGAGTCTGAATTGTGATAATGTTTTCATCTTTGGTAAAATTCGCTGACACCCCTAAGTCCACTAGGGGGCATGCTGGCATTTTGTACATAGGAAACTTGCTCTTCCTAAATCCTACAGCATCTAACTTATGGATAAAGAAAACATTTTACAAATGAATTTAAATTGTTTTTCTCTTGTGCTCATCAACTAACCTCTCATGTCATTACTATTATCTTTTTATCCATAAACATTGTAATATATTCAAGCAGCCTTACTGGGTGGCTCAGTATAGATTCTTATTGGTGAGGTTTGATTTTTTTTCACTGAAAGTAAATTTATAAAAAGTAAATGTACAAAAAAAATGTGTGACTCTATATAATAGCAAGGTATCATCATTAGAAAAAATATATGTAAGCAAAGATAGTTTGAAAACTGCCAGCCCACCCATACAGAGACAGCCCACCCATACAGAGACAGCCCTGCAAGCAGTTGGCAGGCTCAGTGATGCATTTCAAGTCCTATCTCACCTGTCAGTGTCCTTCTGGTGAGAGAAACTTACTTGGTGCCATTTTGTTGCACTAGCCAGCCTACCAGCCTCTGTAAAAGTACATGTCTACTCTTCACATAGCCTGTAGCCAAGGGAGTCCTCCATGTCCCCAGCACTTCCAATTTCCTTCGTGGGCCTTCTCTCAGAGGGCTGACAACATCAAATTGCTGGGCAGGGTCCAGCAGAGGGTCGGATCTGGTCGGGTAAGATGAGGGAGAAATCACCACCTTCCCTTGAGTTCCTTTATGGCAGATCTTTTATAAATGTTAGCAGATATTTGGAATTTGGATAGCTTATATATTATACATTTTTATGATATATATGTATTAAACTCATAAAATAATAAATACCCCCAAGTATAGAATTTAATAATAATGTAGAGTTTACAAGTTCATACTAATGGTTTTCAAACCAATTTCTTGGCTGACATCCTGCTTGAGATTAGATTTTGGATCAGAGCTTGCCTTACATCATTTTAGGTCACATTCTGACTGGAAGAAAAAAATGCAGTGTTGCTGGCTAGTAATTTCACTAGCTTACATTAATCTTCCCTAAGAGACCAGGCTAGTCTGCTTTAGAATCTTATACGTCTTCACTTAATTATCTTTTAAATGTTTTAAGATTCCCTTAGAGGCCACCTTTGCAGCTCCATTATGAATCACTTCCTTGCTGGGAGAATGCCTTAGGGGTGAGCTGGATTGTTGGGGAGGGGCTGAGGATGATGACCTTCAGCTGCATGCATCCTTGTTCTGCATATATCACAGAGAGGGACTTTGCTTGTTCACTCTTCAAATTACTGGTAGAATACTAAATGTGATTTCCATTGATATATAAATTTGAAAATTATCTGAACTGTTAAAACATTGTTGCCTTCTGTGAAGGTATATCCTTAATACTGAAAATTCATGGTGGCCGCCCTTTTGGAACTATGAAAAATACATTTGCTGTTCGTAAGACTGAAAATAGTCATCTCCTGATTTTCTGGACAAAAGGATTTTCAAATCTCCTGGCTTCCTTCTCTCGATTTTCTCCTTATTGACCTTCATTGGGGATCTCTAGTAGAAATATTCAGAGGAGGTAACAGAAGAAACCAGTCACCTGTGACCTAGAATAAAATTTCCTCATTTTAGCTAAAAGGAGGTCTAATGCAGAGAAATTGGTTGTTATAACCTAGCATGACTACAAGTGACCAAACTGTTTTGTCTCTGTTCTACATTCTGCCAGAATTTTACCATCCTCTAATTAAATCATTGTCTTTTAATGCAGACCTCAGAGTTGGGCGTCACCGAACATGTCGAAGGGGATCCTTGCAAATTTGCACTGTGGGTCGGAAGGACACCAACTTCAGATAACAAAATTGTCCTTAAGGTACGATCATCTAAAGCTGGGGCATGCTGTGTAAAGAGTTTCTTGAGCTTTGTGTGGCTGTGTGCTTTGCTTGTTAAAACAGATAGGTGTCCATATCATTGCATTTGTCCTTTTTGTGTTGGAATTAGTGACTGCCATAAAAAGAATAATAGAATAAATGCAGTTGGTTATTCTAGTGATGAAATAACTTGAGCTAATCTTTTGCTTGCCTCATGAAAGAATAAATGAAGGGAACTGAGGTTGTAGCTCAGTGGTGGAATGCTTGCCTCACACATGTGTGACACTGGGTTCAATCCTCAGTACCACATAAAAATAAATTAAATAAAATAAAATAAAGGTATTGTGTCCATCTACAACTAAAAAAAATAATTTAAAAAATAATAAATGAAAGAAAGATCATTTACAAATTCTATTAGTTTGGAGGGAACTTCCAAACTTAGTCTATTAGGCTAATATCACCCTGATACCAAAACCAGACAAAGACACATCAAAACTTTCAACCAGTATCCCTGATGAATATAGATGCAAAAATCTCAACATTCTGGCAAGTTGCATATAAAAGCATATTAAAAAGGAAGTGCACCACAATCAAGTAGGGTTCTTCCCAGGTATGCAGAGTTGGTTCAACATATGAAAAGCAATAAATAATTCATTACATCAGTAGACTTAAAAACAAGAATTACATGATCATCTCTATAGATGCAGAAAAAACTTTTAACAAAATCTGTTCATGTTCATGTTCAAAACATGAACACTCTTCATGTTCAAAACACTAGAATAACTAGGGGTAGTGGGAACATACCTCAGCATTGTAAAAGCTATATATGCTAAACCCAAGGCAGCATAATTCTAAATGGAGAAAAATTGAAAGCATTTCCTCTAAAAACTGGAACAAGACAAGGATGCCCTCTTTCACCACTTCTACTCAACATCATCCTTGAAACTCTAGCCAGAACAGCTGAGAGAAAGAAATTAAAGGGATATGAGTAGGAAAAGAAGAACTCAAACTATAATTGTTTTGCCAATGACATGATTCTACATTTATAAGGTCAAAAAAATGCCACCAGAAAACTTCTAGAACTCACAAATGAATTCAGTAAAGTAGCAGGATATAAAAATCAATACGTGTAAATCAAGCATGTTCCTACATATCAGTGATGAATCCACTGAAAGAGAAATTAGGAAAACTACCCCATGCACAATAGCCTCAAAAAAAATAAATAAATGCTTGGGAATCAATCTAACAAAAAAGGTGAAAGACCTCTACAATGAATACTACAGAAACTAAAGAAGGAATTGAAGAAGACCTTAGAAGTTGGAAAGATCTCCCAAGCTCTTGGATAGTCAAAATTAATATTGTCAAAATGGACATATTACCAAAAGCGTTATACAGATTTAATGCAATTCCTATTAAAATCCCATGATGTTCTTTATAGAAGTAGAAAAAGCAATCATGAAATTCATTTGGAAAAATAAAGAACCAGAATAGCCAAAAACAATCCTTAGCAAGAAGAGTGAAGCAGAAGGCATCACAATACCAGACTTCAAAGTATACTGCAGAGCCATAGTAACAAAAATGGCGTGGTAGTGGTACCAGAAAAGACACGTAGACCAATGGTGCAAATAGAAGACACAGAGACAACCCCACATAAATACGGTTATCTCATACTAGACAAAGGAACCAAAAGCCTTCCCTGGAGAAAAGGTAGCCTATTCAATAAATGGTGCTGGGAAAATTGGATCTCCTCATGTAACAAATGAAATTAAACCCATATCTCTCACCCTGCACAAAACTCAACTCAAAGTGGTTCCTGGGTTAAATCCTAATGCCTCCTGGAACAGAGATCCTGCAACTACTAGAATAAAAGGTAGGCCCAAATCTTCACCATGTTGGCCTAGGATCTGACTTTGTTAACAAGACTCTTAAAGTACAAGAAGTTAAATCAAGAATCACAATAAATGGGATGGATTCAAACTAAAAAGCTTCTGCTCAGCAAAGGAAACAATAACATGCAGAGAGAGCCTACAGAATGGGAGAAAATCTTTACCACATGCACCTCAGATAGAGCATTCATTTCCAAGATATATAAAGAACTCAAAAAAACAAGTAAACCAGTCAACAAATGGGCTAAGGAATTGAACAGACTTCACTGAAGAAGAAATACAATCAATCAACAAATGTATGAAAAAATCTTCAACATCTCTAGAAATTAGAGAAATACAAATCAAAACTAAGATTTCATCTCACCCCAGTCAGAATGGCAATTATCAAGAATACAAACAACAATTAATGTTGGAAAGGATGTGGGGAAAAAGGTACACTCATACATTGCTGGTGGGACTGCAAATTGATACAACCATTATGGAAAGCAGTATGAAGATTCCTCAGAAAACTTGGAATGGAACCATTATTTGCCATTATTTGACCCAGCTATCCCATTCCTCAGTTTATACCCAGAGGACTTAAAATCAGCGTATTACAGTGACACAGCCACATCAATGTTTATAGCAGCTCAACTCATAATAGCTGAATTATGGACCCAACCTAGGTGTCCTTATGGCATTTGTTGGTAAATGGATGGAGCTGGAGAATATCATGCTAAGCAAAATAAGCCAGTCCCAATAAACCAATGGCTCAGCATTTTCTCTGATATGCAGAGGCTAATTCACAATAATGGGTGGGGAACTGGGGAAGAATAGAGTTACTTTAGATTAGGTGAAAGGGAGGGGAAAGAAGGTAGGAAGGATAGTAGAATGAATCAGACATTATTACCCTATGTACATATGTCACTGTATGACTGGTGGGATTCTACATCATGTACAACCAGAAAAATGAGAAATTATATTCCATCTGTATATGACATATTAAAGTACATTCAATTGTCGTATATAACTAATTAGAATAAATAAAAAATAAAAAAATTCTATTAGTTTAGTCTTTTTTAACTTTAAGATATATATATATGTTTTTACAGACTTCATTTTGATTCATTGTATACAAATGGGGTCCAACTTTTCATTTCTATGGTTGTGCACGATGTAGATTCACACCTTCGTGGAATCATACATGTACATAGAGTAATGATGTCTGTCTCATTCCACCATCTTTCATACCTCCACCCCTCCCCCTCTCATTTTTAGTTTAGTCTTATAGTCAGTGTATTCTGCTGGGTATGTAGCACATGCCTGTAACCCAACAACTTGGGAAGCTGAGACAGGATGATTGTAAGTTTAAGGCTAGCCTCAGCAACCTAGAGAGGCCTTAAACAACTTGGTAAGCTCCTAGCTCAAAATAAAAAGTAAAAAAGGGTAGGGGATGTAGCACAGTGGTAAATGGTCCCTAGGTTAAATCCTAGTGCCCCCAAAACCTCCCCCTAAAAAATAAAAACTAAAAATAAAAGAATTAATTAACTGTTTAAGAGATGCAAGAAGTTGTAGTTTGGGAGGAATGAGATACACTCCAGTAACTCTCATTGCACTTGACCTGCAGTTTCCAGATGAAAAAAAGTGTGTGAGAACCTTTGACAGGAAGTTGAGACCAAATGTGCCAAGAGTCTTCATAGGGTCCTCTTTGGCTTCCTAGTTTGGGGGCAGAGTAAAAAGGAGATTCGCTCTCAGTAGCAGGGTTTGATACTATTATTATTTAAAATTCAGATCTACAAAGGCTACTTTTGGATATATAGTTTTTGGGGAGAGGAAAACATCTTTACATATTTGGTTTGAACTCCACTCTGGTTTTACTAACCTAGGAATGACAGGGCACTCTTAAGGATCTCCTATGTATGCCCCCCCCACCACCACCCTTCTGTATTTGAGGAAGTACAGATGGAACTGTCTTTTTGAACCGTCTGGAAAGACCATAGTGACTTCGGAATGTTTCGAGGAAGACGTAGCTCATGATTTGTAGAGTACTGGTGATGAGCCAAAGTGTAATGGGAACTGGTGCGTGAACTTGCATGTGAGTTATTGTGTCTCGTGCGTACCTTTTAATCTCTTTGGTATTTCCGGCAACTCTGAGTTGTTTATGTGTACCTTGCTCTTCTTTGAGTCTGCTCTTTACTAACTACTGACTGTAGAAGCTATTGTGTTGGTAAGGTCTTTATTCAGATGTTAACAATGGATTGTTTTTCAGTGAATATGTGATTACCAGCCCTGTGTGTTCTTCTTTAGAGTACACTTCACTCTGATAGCTAAATTTTAGATAACTGAATTTTTCTAAGGTGTAAAATTGTTAAAGTATACTCAAGATCTTAAAATTTCTGATGTATATAAACTATTCTCATGAGCTGAAGTGGCAAATGCCTAAAGGGTGTTTCTAAGAAATAGTGCTAGATATGAACTGTTTTCACTTAGAATTTATTTTAAATGCTCATGATACAGTTGAAGAATAAGACTTAGTGCAGTCTTTATGAGATGAAAATTTTCTAGAGAATTTTGAGTATTCTTTCCAACTTTCAAGGAGGGACTGAAGAAAGTTATGTGTGCTTTAATTTCATAGTTTGCTTGTGGTGGTTGAGGATATGGCGTAAGGAGGGTGATAGAGATAGAAGTGCTGTGTAGATTTTGGTGATGGTGGTGCAGATTGTAGAAATGCTGGTTTCATTGGTGGTGTTGGGGGTAATGAGGGTGTCAGTGATGATGCTAGTTGGTGGTGCTAGTGACAACAGTTATTGACGGCAATGTACATGGTGGTAAGGGTGTAGACTGCTGCAGGTGGTGGCAGGGCAGCTGTGGGTGGTAATGGTGACGGTGTAGATTCAGATGTAGTAACACTGACATGGATGGTAGTGTGGTGCTGGTGTACTGTGTGATGCTAATGTAGAGGATGGGGCTGGTGAGAGTGTAAATGTGGTGTAGATGGAGGTGTGATGGTTCTGGTAGTGGTGAAGGGATGATAATGGTGGGAATGACTATGATGGTGATGGCCTAGTAGTTGTAAAACAAAACTTTGGTCTTTTTTTACTTGTGTAGTCTGGAAAGGAGAATTTTATTTCTAAATCATCAACCAAAACAGTTTGAAATTACCCTGAATATGAAATAAATTATTCCCTTCTCAGCCAAGTGCTGCCTTTTACTTGGCATTCTCCTGAGTTACCTATGCTATTTATGAAAAAACGAGACCATTTATTTAGTTCCATAAATGCAATGATGAATTTGCATAAGATTTTTTTTCATTCTGAACTGTATTAATAGTTTCTTCTGGTTGTTTCCAAACTCTGCCAAATGTTCTTTCTCATGTAATTTTCTTTGTTTAATCTCCAAATGTTAGTACTAGGCATTTAAATTCCAATAGATGAGTACTTCTCATAGTCTTTTCCTTCGTTTACTTCCCAGTTGCTATTCTTGATAACTTTAAAGACATCCCCTCCACTTTGCACATTTTATATACAGAGGGTTATTAATTTTAATTTCTTTCTCAAAATAACTTTGGTTTTCTGTTTTCAAAAACAAGGTTGTCAGTGAGAAACCTTGGGTGCCCCTCCTTCATGACCTCATCTATGATCCAATGACAATTATTTAATCATTTACAGGGAATTACACTTATATCATAGGAGGTGGGTGTTTGCCACAAGGAAATTAGAAACTGTTACTAATGCTCAGAACATGTAGAAAAGAAAACAAAAAACCCTCCATTGAGGCAGAGCAAATAAAGAAATAGTGGAAAGAGTGATGCCACAGCATTTGTTCAAGAGATGCTTACTGAGCATCTACCTGTGCCATTTCAAGAGGACATTTCCCAAAGTTGTAGTGGGATTGAAGTAAATCCACTATAGGTGATTGGTAGTTGGTGACTGTGGCCTGGAGCACATTTCTGAATGTATCCTTGTCCAGGTTCCTCATTGATAAGGAGATGAGGGCCCTCGGTGGAGTCTCTGTGGGAGTCATTGGGAGACTCCACCTGCGGCACCTGCCTGGCACCTGCCAGCAGCTGCATCCCAGGAGCCCAGCAGATGAGGCAGCAGGACTGTGGTTTGTTCATTTCCTGCTACCAGTTTGCTGGCCACTGACCAACACATAGTGTCTCTGAAGTAGCCTCAGTGATATTTTGGTTTGGGTGGCAGTTTTTTCTCCATATTTCTCCACATTTTTTCTCCATATTTTCTCCATATTTTTCTATGGTAGCCTGAAAGGTTTGAGGGCTGGAGAATGATGGATGGTTAGAATAGTCAGAGATCTTGAATAATATACATGCTATAAAGTAGAGGAAGTTTGAGTCATTTATTTGGTGGCGTATTAAACATAAGATGTGATTGCTTTTCTGCTAAGAAGGTCTTTTGAAAATGTGAAACTCAAGGGGTGCAGAAGACATGGTGTGGTTGGTGCAGGTTGTGGAAAGAGCCCTGCTTGATCCTGAGCAATTCTGACACCTCCTCGTTCAGGCTTCCAGCATCGAGAACAAGCAGGACTGGATAAAGCACATCCGCGAAGTGATACAGGAAAGGACCATCCACCTGAAAGGAGCCCTGAAGGAGCCCATTCACATCCCCAAAACAGCACCAGCCACAAGGCAGAAGGGAAGGAGGTGAGCGCTCAGGGCATTTGATAGAGAACAAGGCAGCATTAACTCTCCATTTTTCAAAAATCATTTTTCTGTTGGGCGCGGTGGCACACACTTCTAATCCCAGAGGCTCAGGAGGCTGAGGCAGGAGGAGCACAAGTTCAAAAGCAGCCTCAGCAACTTAGTAAGGTACTAAGCAACCTTGTGAGACCCTATCTCAAAATAAAATATAAAAAGGGCTGGGCATGTTTCTCAGAGGTTAAGGGCCCCTGGGTTCAGTCTATGGTACCTCAAAATCATTTTTTCAAACATTTTGAGGTATGTGTTTAAAATACCATTCTCATAACATTCTTAATGCTGAAACTGCTCCATTACTCTAAAGTAAATAAAAGGCTGTGTACAAACACCCAAACTCTTTTTCCCTCCTGAAGAATTGCTGAGTACACGTGTAAATCATGCATGTGACCTCTGACAAGTTATGGAGCATCTGGACATTTTTTCTTTCCCAGTCCTGAAATGGACATAATAATCCTAAAAGGCTTAAAAAAAAAATGATACATGTTAGCCACTTAGCATAGCACTAGAAAAAGCCTGTGCCCAAGACAGTGAGTTATCCTTATTAAAGTAACATTGGTCCCAGACCATCATACGACTGACAGCACCTCTTTCAGCAAATCTGTTATTTCTCCAGTGACTAACAGATGATCTTCACCAGTCCAGTCAGGAGCTGAAAGTTTCTTTGTACCACCAGGGATGGAGAGGACCTGGACAGCCAAGGGGATGGCAGCAGCCAGCCTGATACAATTTCCATCGCCTCTCGGACATCTCAGAACACACTGGATAGCGATAAGGTGAGCTGTCTTCAGCGTCTTCTGTAGAGGGCTCAAGGTAGGCAGTGTCTGGTCAAGGCTGCTGCTATCTGTCTGTACATGGCAGTTTGTCATCAACATTTTCAGACACTTGCCATGTACCAAGAGTGGAACCAGATAGCCGTAGCAGGGGACAAAGACTCCGGGTTTAGGGTGAAAAGACTTAGTCCTGAAGATTCAGAAGTATTGCTCAGCTATTCCCATTCAGACCTCCTCAGTGAATCACATTGGTGTCAAGATATTTGAAGGCAGTATGCTCACTTTTTTATTTTATCAGAAGAACCTATTAAAATAAAATCTTAACACAGAGCATCAGTATTTAAGAGTGGAGCTGCTTTGGCTGAAGCAGGGGTGCTAACATCCTCCATAGTGGCCCTGAGGTGCCCCCTCAGCTTGGGGTACATAGAACACAGAAAATGTGCCCTTGAGTTTGCAGCAGTAATAATCACTGGAAGGATAGATCTGATTTTTACCAAAAAACATATATGTAGATATGCCTTCTTCAGAAGTAGCATCACATGATTTTATCTTTATAGAATCCAAAAAACCTGCAAAATAAATTGACAGTATAATTTGTAATCCTGGGTTTATTAGACAGACAAAATATCAGAGGAGACCTATGGTCAGAGCCCGTGGGGACATTTATCTTGATGAAGTCTTCTGTCATATTTCCAGAATGCTAAAACAAATTGTTATTTTTTAATTTGACAGTAAATAGGAGTTTTATTTAAATCATCAATTCAGAATTCCTGAGTTTCTCGCTCTGCAGTACAAACACACTTTGTTACCTAAGACCAAGTCAGGAGCTATAGGCTGCAGATGTCTGCCCTTCTGTAGTGTTCCCAAGCCCACTCACCTGTAGCAAGGGGCACTGTCTTGTCCTCCTGGTCTTGGGAAATGAAAACTGGAGAGACCCAACCCAGCATTGGGGGGATTACTTCAGATGGCATATCCCCAAGTCCCAGACCTTGGTAATTTCTCTCAGTTTTGCAGAATTCATGGTCTTGGACATTGTAGTTTCTAGGACATTACTGGAGAATAAAAAGAATGTCTCATTTTATTCTGATCACAGACTATTAACATTGAGCAGATAATTATTTCTTGCCAGTAGTAATAGTAAGAAATCAGATAAATGACATTTAGGCACTTGGTGCCCAAGAGTGTTTCTTGCCTAGGTCCCATCCCATGACCATTTAGTTTAGAAAAATACAGTTAGAACTTGGAAATAATTTGTTAGAGTAATACTTATTACTTTGGGTGTTTTGTGAGTTTTGCTTTGTCCTGTTTTTAAGTAGTCAAGCGATTGAGTTATGTAGTCAGTTTGCGTGAGACCGCCTGCCACCTGGAGGAAAGTCGGACAGTGGTTGCAGAGTGTGAAGGGCATGGCTGCTTAGATGCAGGGCATTTCACAGACTGTCTTTCAGAATCACCATCAATCCCCAAGTTCACATTCCTTCAAGATATGCCCTCATGGATCTATTCTGAGATTTAACCCAGAGAAAAGTTTAAAAGTTCATAATCAATCAAACAGTCATAAAAATGAAATTGTGAAAGAGACTCATGTAAAAAGTTGCCCTTGGAAGGTTAAGACTTCTCTGGAGGTTGACCCAGGAAGCACGGTGACGTTTCCTCAGGTAGTTCGTGGATAAGTGGGTGGCTGTGTGAGTCTAGAAATGCCCTCTCTACCCCAAAGGTGCTCTTGAGTCTCTGGCTTGTCAGATGGAGTTGTCCAGAGTCACACCTTGCTCCTGCCAGGTGGAGGACTTACTTGCTGGTACCTACCTCCCTGTCCTTGCCTCCAAGACAGCCCTGGTCCACTGAGGTGTGTGGCAGCTTAGGATTCACAGGAGGCTTCCAAAGAAATAGGCTCTCTCCTGGAATTAGGAATATAAGCTAGTACTACTTCAGGTGTGTTAGAGCATGGTGGGGCTTATGTGAACTTGGAAGAGGAAGAATAAATCACTAGCAGAAAGGCATGGGAGTCCACTGGGATATTAGAATTTGAAAGAACCACATTTATGTATTTTATCTGTGAGGATATTTCACCAGTGGGCATTTGCCTCCTTGAATATGTTTTCTCCAAAGTTCATTCCTGAGCTCTGAAATCTCTGAAAGGCCACCCTGCCCTGCTTGCTCCTCCCAGGGCGCTGCTTGCTCAGCGGCACTCGCCCCCACATTCCCCAGTTCTCCAAGTGATGACACTCCACATTTCCTTTCTTACACATGACTTGTACTTCCTTCAGTGCCCCTCACTGAGACCACAGGTCCTTCCCAGTCCCTGAAGTACCATGAAGGAATGAAATGTCTTCCCACAGCAGTAGGACTGGTAGGCTGTTCAGTTCCTGGGCCCTGCGTTTGAATCAGCATCAGCACCTGTGAGATTTGGAGTTGGGGACTATGAAGAGAAAGGAGTGTGTTCGCTCCCTCCCCCGTGTGCCTGCCTTTGTGGGTGCTCTCCTCAAAGAAGGCTCTCTTTTACTCATTGCCCTTTTCATGCTTCTCTGCTGGAATATTTCAAACTCAGCTGATGATTCAAGAGGATATTGTTTTGGAAAATTAGGGAACTACATCCTGTCCTGAGTCACTTGTAAAACACTCACTTTCTTAACCAGCAGCCCCTTATCTCCAGTGGCAGAAACTTTGCTCATGTGTCTCAAGGCTCTCCCTCCCGACACACTCTTCAATTTGAGCAGCCCCTGATGACTTGGGCAGGTGGGTCTGTCAAGGGAAGTGACTTAATGAGGTTCTGCCTGCTTTGCTTGATTTATGATGTCTGTTATGAGTTAGTCCTTATCATGGAATTTGATTTCTTTTCAGAAACTGGGTGGGGGATGTTTTTGGCTTGGCCTCTTGGAGAATTCTGAAGGATTAAGTTATCTGTCAGGGCTTTTAGTAATTCTCAGATGAGACACAAAAGGTTTAGGACCCAGAGACACCCTCTTTCCAGGGAGCAGGGTCAGCAGAGCTCCCAGGGCTGATCAGTACACAAGCCACATGCTCCAAAACCTTGTGTCCTGCTTTGAGAATATCATTTTTTAAAATACACTCTCTCTTTGTTCCCGAAGTGAGTTTAGCACCAATTCTTGCTGACATTCATGGTACTTAAACTGATAAAATGATCTTATGAAAATTTAATTCAGGTTCCAAAAAAATCAGATGCTTTCCAGATTCTTATCTCACCCATGCTGAGCACATGTCCCTGAGGTAGGGAGGAGAGTGCTGAGCCAGCCCGGGGCATTGAGGAGCCAGGCCAGATGAGGCCTGCAGAGCCAAAAACAGAATGTGGATTCAATCAGCTGTCATTTCTTAGACCTTATTATTTCATGCTAGAGCTGAATTCAGAACTCAATATCTGTATTTATACTAATGAAGCAGTTTTAAAACCCTTTCCCCCTTTCTTTATTAGTCTGTAATTTGTATCAGTTAGCTGAAATTTATATTATGAGGAAAATAGAAAATATGAGAACCAAACAAAGTCACCAAAACAAGATGAAGCCCCATGGAAAAGCCAGCCCAAACAGCAGGCCCCACTCATGAGCTGTCTTTGAGACCTAAGGTAATGCAGTTCTTATTTCTAATAAGGGAAAAATTCAGTTGAGACCAATATCTGCATGAACTCCACCTAAGATTATAACATGACTATATGAATCCACATATTTGAAAAAGAAAGTGGTTGCAGTTATTCTTAATGAAGCTGTAGTACTGTGTTGGGAATATATAGTTTAAAAAGTTTGCCAAGTGACATTCTATACCTCAGAAACTTGGTTAGACTTGTATAAACTGTAGTCAGGGTAGCACTTAGTTAACGACAGTACATTTTTAAATAGGCTTAACTCACTGTCCTGAAAAAGGAAGTAGAGCTACCTAGAAAGGCTTGCCTTCAACCTGCTGAGCAGGTCCTGTGTTCTTGCATCCTGCCTCTATTCACCCTTCCTGGCTCAGAAAGGCACAGAATGCCCTCTGGTGGGAGAGGGTGAGCTCTGGGCCTGGCCCTGAAGGGCTCCCCGCTCCCTTGCTCAGAGAGAAGGTACTCAATCTCTTGGTCTGTCCAGAGCTTTGAGTTTCCCAGGACCTCAGGTAGGTTTGGACCATCTAAGTATGAAGTTGAGTTGTTAAATTCTGTACTCTTTCTACAAAACAGGGTGTGGTTTTCATCTCCAACACAGCACTCTGGATCTCATGTGATCATCCTCTGCTCAGACCATAAGAGAGCAGTAACACAGAATGTGACACGCCAAAGAGCAGATGGTTAAGAACAAAGATGCACTCACCAGCAGGCCTTGAGCCTCGGTGGCTTCCTCACTACTCAGTTTCTCTGTGCTTCAGTTTCCCCCTCTGTAAATGGGGAAAATGATACTACTGCCCTCATGGGGCTATGAGCTTGAGAAATGTGGACATTTCCAGTGGGCATTTAGAACATGTTGTACCTAGCATGTGTGGAGCCCTGCAGGGATATTAGCTATGTTGTGTCTTAGTGATAAAAATGCCTTCCCACTCTCTCACTGTTTGGTTGTTGACTCCATTCCTGCTGTTGTGGATTAACATCTGCATCGGCCTCACTTTCCTCTATCTGCTCACTAATGATGGCAGTAAATTTAGAACCTACTTGTGCCCATTAGGAGCTGGAAGCTGTTCTAAGAATGAATTACTTGACTCTTGTGCCTGGGCTGTGCTCTTGGGTTGTTTTATCACCGGCACACCAACCGTATACTGAATGGGCACAGTTACTGCAAGGGGAGGCTCTTGCTTAACACATTCGCCCAGCAGTGTGGCCACACACCTGTACCGTAACCTCAGAATGTTCACAGAGTAGGCTCATGCTTCACATACTTCCGATGATCACCTTGTGGGCCTTCCTTATGATAGGTGCCACAATAGAGTCCATGTGGTGTTTGTTTCCTTCTTTACTGATCTGTATTCTGTTTTTCTAAGTGACTATGCCTTCTTTTTGTTTGTTTTCTTAGATGACTTTAAGTACTAGGATAAAACCACAAAATTAATGGAGACTCTGATTACTTTATACAATCAGAAAAACAAAAAATCCCAGGCTTAAGTAGGAAGCCTCAGTTCTGAGAAAGGGCTTTTTCTGTCAAGTAAAGATTGGTTAGAACAACAAATTAAAAGTGTTTATAAAAATAGCGGTACACTAAAATTTGTTTTTGAATGTAGATTTTACATGACATGATCAAACATCCTCTTGAAGATGATGATAAAGTTTTAATTCAGACTTGAGGCTCTTCCCTCTATGTGGGACCTCAGCTCACTGGGTGATATTAGCTGGTTAATCTTAGTTCTTCAGATTGGCATCCCTCCTTAAAGACAAAACAAAATACAGCAAAGAGGTTTCTTTGGGTAAAATTGTCCAAAGAGCCTAGGGGTACAGGTGGTTTCCAGTTGCCCACTTCTTCCCAGCTCCTCTCTTTCTGCTTCACAGGCAGCAGAGCTTTTAATTAGCGTGTGCCAAACCCTCTGCGGGAGGTGTCAGCCACTCTGGGTGTAATCACACCCCTGAGGCAGATGCTGCATGGGTCCTCCTCTGCCTGGGCAAGCCCTCCACAGCGTGCTGCCTGTGGATCTCCCTTGCTCTGATTGACCTTTGACGGGTAAAGTTGGCCTTTTGCCCTGCATCTTTTAAATTCACCCTTTATACATCTAAAATTTCATTTCAATTCATGTATATAACCCACTCAAGAAACCCTTCCAAACTTCTTTTCACATCAGAAAATCATTGTGGAGGCTGGGCGTGTGGCTCAGTGGTAGTGTACTTGCCTGGCATGTGCCATCCCCAGTACAAAAAAAAAAAAAGAATAAAAAACAGTGGTGGTCATGTTAGTGAAGAATGGAGGAAGTAACATCCCTAAATACTATGCTCACTTACTCTTTTATGGATAAAATGTCAAGTATACTAAACTGCTGGTTTCAAAAAACATTTTAAACATAGATTTCTCTTCTTTTTTTCATTGTGGTAAAAAGAGCCATAGTATAAAATTTGCCATCTTCACCATTTTTAAGTTCTCACAGATTTCTCTGTGTGCCTCCAAGTGTATAAAGCTTGTTACAGTAGTCCTCTTTCAGACTCCGAGCTGAAGAGTCTACCGAAGACTTCTCGGATTTGGCCTCTGTAAACCAGCATGGGCGTCCCTGCGAGAATGGGAGGCCTGCTGCTTGTGCCCTTAGAGTGGTAGCTAACAGGCCCAGCCTCCCGGAGATGCACGGCAGGCGGGATCCTGGGGGTGATCGCATTTCTCCGGGGGATTGCTCAGGCTGCCTGTGGTTGCCTTTTCTGTAACCATTGCCAGTAATGGAGCTACACTCTCTAATCCCCTTTAACCAAAGAATCTTTTTATTTTCTTTTTTCTTTCTTTTTTTTTTTTTTTTTTTTTTTTTTGTCTGCTCTGTGAGAAACCTTTACAAAACTGCAAGAGTGTTTTGTGAGGTTTCTGAATGACTGAACATGGCAGGGCCGTAGGGTGTGACGATTCACAGGAGTTGATACACTTTGTTCTTTAGGGGAAAATGGCTTTTATTAGACCATGTTCCCCCTTTCCTTTTGAATTGCTTTCAGAAAACTGGCCAGATACCCTCCTGCAGTGAATCTTCAGCACATTAGGACTTTGGTTCTTGAAATAGAATCACTTGCAGGAGGGCTGTGCTGCCCACCAGCCCATTCTTAAAGAGCCTCCTCCTCCGGATGGAGAACTCATCTTGCTGGGTGATTCAAACCAGGTGTCTGCTGTTGTCTATCAAGAACTAAATGTTCTTGTAACATAAAACTGCCTCGTTCTGTTGTGCACCAGGCAGGGGCACTGTGAGGAGTGGGAGGAGGCCAGGAGCCAGTGTGCCTCCCAGGAACCCAGCCTGGCTGTGTGGTGCACATCATTGACAGGTCAGGCAAGGCCACCCTGTGATACGGTTTCTTGGGACCACTTAAAGAGTAAAACTCTTTTGTTAGTGATGTTGCAATCAGAGGTATTTCATTCCTTCATGCGAAACACAGCAAACTGTTCATTTTCAGTCATTCTGGAGAGAATTCAGGCAAAGGAGCCCTGGTTTGATTTTGCAAATTACACAGGTGTTTCGGTTGATGGCGCCCCTGTGACCCTTCCAGAGGCCAGTGGCATGGTCTTTGGAAGAGGCACATCATTAGTGGTATCTGTGACCCATGGTTCATTTCAAGATGGTTTAATTGTCATGCTCTTTGGTAACCACATATTTTAAAGGTGAAAATCTGAAGTATTTTTAAAGTCTATCTTCTGATGTGAGTTTCACAAGTGTTAATGTGAGTCGTGAAATAAATGGCATTTCTGAACTAAATGCTTGAATTCAGGAGCCCATGATAAAAGTCTGTAACAATACAGAAATGGAAAAGATACTGTGAAAGCTTTCACAAATTATGTTTGAAAAAGAAAAGTGAAATTTCATATAGTCAAATGAAATGGTATTTCTGTCAGCATAGTAATGAAATTGGGCCACTGCGGGTAGAAATATCCCTGGGAGCTAGGAAGACCTCCATATACTTTAGTGATGTACAATACATTTTCTGAACTTTTTCTAGTTAAGAATTTAATTCTTGAAAATCAGAACTGTTGCCAGGCGTGGTGGTGCATGCCTACAATCCCAGCAACTCTGAAGGCTGGGGCAGGAGGATCACAAGTTTGAGGCCAATTGCAACTAGCAAGACCCTAAACAACTTAGTGAGACCGTGTCTCAAAATAAAAAAAATAAAAAGGGCTGGGGATGTGGCTAGTTGTGAAGCACCCCTGGGTTCTCTTGCCAGTACCAAAAAACAAAGCAGTTCTGATTTACATTGCTTCCTTAAAATAATTACTATAGTCTTTTGTTTTTTTAAAAAGTCTTTATTTTAAATTAACGAACCTGATCTTGAAGAGATGCTTTGTAGCAAGAGGTTTAAAATATTTAAATGTGAACATTAAGGAAAAAAATCTACAGAACAGCTCTTCTCTGGGGAAAAAATCCATTTAAAACTTCCCTTAATTATATAATTCTTATCTCTTATTGGTAAAGCCAATTGACTGACTGATAGAGATGAAGATATTTTTAAGTGTACTTTTAGTACTATTTGAAATATTCTGGTACTGGATTTTCTTAAATTCTGGAAAGCCTTTAAATTTTTTTTATTTAATGCGTGATTCTTCGTCAGAACAGGCTCAATTTTTATTTCTTATGCTCTGTCAAGTACACAGATGTTTCCAATCATTTTTGGTATCTCTGTAAGGGACTGAAAAGAATTAGTGCCAGAAATAAAGTCTAGCTTGATTCTCCTTCCTGGGCAGCCTCCCTCTCCCTTTCCCACCCTTCCCCCACCCACAACCCACCCTCGGCTTTGAGTGGTCTGAAAAGTTAGTAAGACTCTGGAGAAGGAACAGGCAGAGGCTGGGATGAGGTGGTGTCATTCCAAGGGGCAGCAGTGAGGGCTGCTGGAGGAGCATCTGGGATGTCAGGAGGGCTTCTGCCAGCACTAGCTCAGGAAAGGAGCAGCAGGCCAACGGTCATGTGGGAGCCCTGGCAGGGCCACCAGGTCTAGGAAGGAAGGTCCTGGAGCCGTGGCAAGCTGGGCCACTTGGAAGTTCTTCACTGGCCCTCTGGGATGGGAAGCCTCACTCCTCCTTGTTATAGGGTTTAACAACTTCTAAAATAGGGGACACTAAGAAGAAAATTATTTTCCCGAATTGGCCTCTGCCTTTGACGTTTTAACATTAGCATCTTTGACTGTTTAGAAACCTGTGAAAATTAGCAGTTTTCCCAGAGATGTTTGTAAAATTTAAAGGGGAATTAAACAATTGGGAACATTTTCTCTATAGCCTAGCAAAGACGACTCGTTTTTGTCCATAATGGTGCTTGGTCATGGAAGAGTTTGTTTTGTTTTAATTTGCTCTTTGTGGTTGTCTAAAGGATGTGTGGGGTTTTTTTTGCAAATCTCTTAAGAGATAGGCTGTTAGAACGGCAGGGTAGTCAGGAGCACAGAGTGTGACAGTGCAGCATGGACAGGCGGCCAGGACACAGTTCAGGAACATGAGCCACTGCTGGATACACAAATTCCCCGTTCTCCAGGTACATGCTGCGGGTCCAGAGGACGTTCAGAATGGTGGGGATGTTTCCCAGCACAAGGCTGAACAGCTCCTTTCACGCCCTCCTCAGGGACACTTCCTGCCCCTTGCCATAACCCTTGTGATCTGTCTGCTAATGCCCTTTGGTGACTGTAAGGACTGGGCGTTCTCAGTTGAAACATGGGCACTGTTAGCTCCTGTAACTAACACTGTTAGTTACAGAGGAGAAGCCGTATCGTTTCTGTCTTCCAAAGGCACTGCCTTCATCATCAGAGCAAACTGTTCTCTTTTTTACTTCAGCAGGCATTTGGTTATGGGATGCAAAGCACACACAGAATACCGGGCAAGTTTTAGCAGTGGCGAGCTATTCAGCAGTGGATCTGTGCAAGCCTCGTGCCTGCCCTCATTGGTACTGGGGACTCAGTGGTGACCGTGACAGGCTCTGTCTCTGCCCTCGCAGACAGGGTGTGGAAGATTCATGGGAGAGTGACCCCAGTACTGCTTTCTGGTGACGAGTGCACACACAGACAGCTCATTTCAGAACTGGAGTATAAGCTATTACAGAACGAAGTGCTGAGGATGGCATATATAGGAGAAGCTTCCCAGGGTGCTCGGGTGGGAGGTTTCGATAGACAAGTGGGGGTCATGGGGCTCTGAGCATGATGTACACCAAGTACATGCAGGGCCCATCTTAGAAGTAAAAGATGGGCACTTCTGGTTATGAAGCACATGAGCCTGGCAGTGTGGCTAGGGACCTGCTTGTGCGCACTTGAATCCTGTGCCAAGGAGTTTGTGTCTAAAGTTTTTGAATATGAGGATCCACATTTTAAAAAGGTCACTGACAGCATTATTCAGATGGCCACTCATGCAGTCACTGTAGAAACCCAAATGCAGTGACTGGTGTGGGTGTGCAGGGACAGTAGGTAATCAAAAGCCACCCTGGAGTCTGTTGACAGCATTTGGTGGGGAGGGCATAGAAAATGAGATTTGTTGAGCTTAAATGACTTGATGATACCATCACCAAAGAGGCTACACTGGAAGAGAAACAGATGGAAGCGGGGGCATGAGTTTTGTCCCAGCTTCACTGTGTGGGAGGGAAAGAGCATGCCAAGTTGCCCAGCAGAAATCAAAAGCATGGGGCTGGCTGCTGGCTGGTGCATCCTTGGAATAACAGCTGAGGGTATGGGGATTGAAAAGCCCACACAAGCACAGTGGAAACATAGGAGAGATGGAACCTGGGGACAAGGAGCTAGTCACAAGATTCATTCATAGGGGTGACATTAATAGCTTATGAGCCCTGCCTCCAAGGCACTTATCGTCCAGGGGAAGACACACCAGGGCACAGGCCATACAAGGCCAGTAGTAATGAGAAGGCCACATCCTGATTTCCCAAGCAGAGATCACTGAGGGTGTCCATATGGAATCAATGGATATGCTTCAAACGGCCTAAGAATTAGTAGGATTTCATTCATCAGGATATGGGAATAAGCCCAGTGAAAGGAAAGAAGGAAAAGGAATGTCAGGTCAAAGGGATCAGCACAAGCAAACATGGGAGGCCAGGAGATGGCTCTGGTCCTGAGGTGAGGACCAGGAGTGGCACAAGGAGAGCCATCTTTCAGGGTCAGTGTTTCCAGAGCTTCCTGATTTCTTTATACTGAGACCTTGTCTCCCCTTTTTTTTTTTTTTAACTTAAAACAAACTAATAAAAACTGCTTTAGGACTATGTAGGAGATTGTTTGAAATATGAAGATAAAATGGAGGGAAATGGAGGCCTGGGAAGGGAGCTCTCAAAGCACCCTGAACAAGACATTCCAGAATCACAGGCCATTGCCTCTTCAGCCCCCCACTCTTGGGGCTATTCCTTCCGGTCCACCTGACACCTAACAGCCCGCATGCTCCAAAGTGGGAGATGCTCCATCACCACACACAGCAAAATTTGGAATAGACCTTTATCCCATTTTTCACTATAATCCCCTAAGTACCTCTTAAGCAGTTTTTATTTGCTACAAGTTTTAAAATTAAAATTAGTATATAGCACTTTTTGAGGAAGGAGATAGAATGTTTCGGGAACAAAGAGATTTGGATGCTCATAAAAAAACCACTTCTGACTCTGACTTGAACCCTTGGAAAATGGCAACCACAGGTGAGAACCTGAAATGAACCTTGCTGTCGCATGGTTGCAGAGTGGAGCGCAGGGAAGTGCAGCCGCAGAGCTCTCCCCGGGTGACTGGCCGCGCCTGTGCCCACTGCAGAATGGAAGGTGAAAACCCTGGCTGAGTTCACAGCCCTGCCCATGAAGGCTCGGTGGCTTGTGCTGCTGACCTGTCCCTCTTCCTCTGTCCCTTCCCAGCTCTCTGGTGGCTGTGAGCTGACAGTGGTGATTCACGACTTCACGGCCTGCAACAGTAACGAGCTGACCATCCGGCGTGGTCAGACAGTGGAGGTTTTGGAGCGGCCACACGACAAGCCTGACTGGTGCCTGGTGCGCACCACTGATCGTTCGCCCGCGGCCGAAGGCCTGGTCCCCTGCGGCTCCCTGTGCATCGCCCACTCCAGAAGTAGCATGGAGATGGAGGGCATCTTCAACCACAAAGGTAGGAGCCAGGAGGCCAGGGAAGGGTGCTGCAGCCTTTGACTGCCATTCTTTGTGCCTGCTCGTTGTGTGCTTCTCCTGGTCCGTTGTGCCGGGAGTCATTAGCAGACTGCTGGGCATTTCTGAACCATCAGGAGCTGGAGTGGAAGCCAGGGTTTCACCTGGCAACTCATAAATTAGAAGTGATCTCACTTCCTAAGGTGTTGTAATGAAATGAGGCCTCAGCTTAGAGAAGAAGGTACTGCTCTTTGGGGGCCAGTGCCATTCATAATGAAGAAGGGAGGGAAGGAAGAGCTCTCTTAGCTGTGCTAAAATTGCCTCCTTCTACCTAATTAAAACTACCTATTTCTTTTGCTTTTTAAAGCATGGCTGCTGGAACATTTTGGTATGGAAATAGGTATGGAAGGTAATAGGTAAAGGAGGTAAGACCATTCTCAACCTCTCCTTAATCAGGATTCTACCACATGTATTGTTTTAATTTCGATTTATTTATTAGCATTAAATTCTAGGTGATCAGACATGTAGGCCAGAGGGTTTAACCACTCCACTATAACTCTGGATCTCAGGACATCCCAGATTCCCCAGCTGCCTCATGCAGAGGGAATTGAGCTGGGCCCTGGGAGGCAAGGCTGCACCAGGCACCTTTCATGCAGAACTTTACTACTGACAAGAAGTGACTTTTGGAAGACATGCTTTTAAACTGGAGTAACAGGGCATATGGACAAAGGGGCATTTGGGATTCTTAGGCATCTCCCTAGAGTAAGGTGATTGGAGCAGGACTGCTCCTGTGTTTATCTAGATGGATCCATGACAGGTTCTTATTGATAGTACAAGAGTTTTTGTCCCAAATGCCCATTGTGGCAGGTGTGAGACAGATGTGGCTATTGAGCCCTTGAAATATGGCTCATCTGGGTTGAGCTGTAAGTACAGTACAGGTATAAAGTATGCTGAATTTTTGTGCAAAAAATATGTCATTTTACAGTCATTACATATTAAAGTAATATATTTCAGAGTGGGTTAAATAAGATGTTTTATTAAAATTACCTTCTTCTTTTACTTTTAAAAGCATGGCTACTAGAACATTTTGGTCAACGTATGCAGCTTCTAGTATATTTCTGTTGGTTGGTGCTCACTGACTCTATTGCAGTGTAAAGCAACCGAGACTTCAGCCCTTTGAAGAAACTGTAGCTTCTCCAAAAGTGCAGAGTAGGTAGCATTGTACACTTGAACCATACTATGGCCTTGTCTTTTTTCTGCAGTACTGGCGAATGGACTGTTCTCCCAGATTCCGGGTATGCAGTTTGTTTTCCCTTCCTGAGAGAGCATCACTATCACTGTACCCTTGCATATTTGCCTTCTATTAATTTTAGGGCATTCCAGTGACTCCCTTCGCTTCCCTCCATGCCCGCCTTGAATCCTCATGACAGGTCTGGGCCACTCTCCAGCTGCTGCAAGTGCAGTCTCATCCCCTGAGCTGGACGGAGCTGCACAGGATGCCAGTGCCCACTAGCTCACCTCGGTAATGATGGGCCACCGTGCTCAGACTCCTCACAGCCTAAATGAACTTACTGTCACCTCAGTAAAACACAGGAAGAATCAGCCTATCATTTCTCTAGGGATATGATGGAGTGAAAGGCAGAGACTTTTCAGATTTTGGCCAAAAGTCATGGTTCCAATTTCCTTTCTGGCAAAACTGCTGTGTAGAGCGTGGTGGACCTGGAGGCAGGGCGTCTGCGTTCGCATGGGGTCTGTGCTGCCCTGCCTCTCAGCCCACTGCCAGGGCGGCTAAGCTTGCATGATGTATTAAAGCCATGAGTTTGAGTTGAAAATAAAGCACAGCTCTTTCCCCTAAGTTAATCTGACCCCCTGAGGAACCTGGTGAACATGAGCATGCTGCAAATAGACTTGCTCTGAAAGATTCCTTTTTGTATGTGCCTTCCCACAGCATGTTCCTTGCTTGCTGGTGTTCTCAGTTGCAGGCTAGCTGAGGAGAAAGAACTAAGTCTTTACTGTACTTGATTTTGTCCTGAAAACTGATGGAGGTTGGTTATAGCTTGTTCTTAAGTTTCAGTGCCATTTTCTAACACCTGAAAAACTGCTTCTTTCCCTCACAGACTGATCCTTACCGAGAAGGGGTTTCTTCAGGGATTAGGACTGTTATGAACAACAGGGCACATTTAGGGGCTCAGGTATTCATTTCCCCTTGCTTCCTTATCTTCCCCCCATAATTCAAGGAAACACCAAAGAATCTGTTCTTTTCAGTGTTAGGACTTGGGCACTGACAAGACAGTAAGTCAAAGGAGGGAAATCTACCTTTCGGGTTTTCATCTTAACCCTGTGGCAGAGAATCCTCTCCAGGGTCAAGCCCAGGAATCAGACATCCTTGCCAGATTCTTTTCCTAGAATTCTAGAGTCCTTCCTCAAAGAGTCAGTGCAACAAGAAATGAGGATATAGGAATGAAATCAAAAAGACAAAGAGACTCACCTGGGGTCTCTGCCACCTTGGGAAGGAGGAGGCGTTGATGTGTCCACTTGACCAACAGCCCATCCCTTCCCCTTCCTGTTCTGTGCATGCCACTTGATAACGTAATGGTGTGTGCTGGGCTCTTGACATGTGTCACCCACATGCATCTGCTCACCTGATACCTCATTTTGAGCCCCCTTTCATTATAACAACTGTTATAGGCTTGGAGGATATGACAGTGAGCAAGATAAATACTGTCCCTTCTTCCATAAAACTCAGTCTGAACTATTCTTGGGACTGGGTTAGATCCTTGACAGTGTTAGATCAGCAAATGGTCTTGCATCTCTTACACCTTCACATTTCTGACACGAAGGACACAGTCATTATATATCTGTTCTCATCACTGTTAATCTCTAATGATAGTTTCATTGATGACTCTGATTCTTACTTCTCTGACCTTGTGGTAAAGAAGAAGGAGCACATTCCCAATCTCTAATTCCAAAATTTTCTGAGCTTCCATGCCTTAGTCAGTTTTTCATAACTTCCTTGTCAAACAACGTAAAGTTCCACAAATTTTAAATGTAAAAAGCACAGTTGTTGGGTCTGGGACTGTAGCTCAGTGGTAGAGCACTTGCCTTGCATGTGTGAGGCACTGGGTTCAATCGTCAGCACTGCATAAAAATAAATGAATAAAGATATTGTGTCCATTACAGCTAAGAAATATTTTTAAAAAATTAAAAACACACCTGTTAAGATCAAGTGTCTGTTTGCTTGTAAACAATAAGCTATTTGAAGGATTGCAATGAGCATAAATATTCCTATCAGCCAAGAACGGCCTAGTACTTAAAGTGAGTGGTGCCCAGGTTGCCCTGGTGATTCTGAAGCCTGGCTAGAGTCTGTTGGGCAGTGAGAATGCTTGGGATTCATGATAACCAGGTGTTTTTTATTTTGTCATATTTATATCTTTAAATGATTTGGTGCAAGAATAAAAACACAGGTTAAATTTTTTTTGAATTTAATTACACAACTTGTTTTTCAGGAAAATATAACTGTGTCTGGAACTAGACTCACTCTGAACATTATTCCATTGAGAAGGGTTTTCCATTTTGTGGAAATGGAAAGATTATTTTGGCAGGTTGCTCTTCAGCATTCTATGTAAACAGACATGGGGTTTGACAGTTCCTCTGATCTTGCTTTGTCTGCCCTTCTTTCTCACAGTGTCTCAGTCTCAAGTTCAGCAGGTGCTGGGCTTACTTAAAATAGATAAGGACTTGGTGAGTTCTGTGTTTGATCAGTCTGTGGATTTGCTATGGCCTCAGATTCTGGAGCAAGTCCTCAGTACAGACTCGTGTCTGCCCCCAGCATGCCTAAGGTGCTGCCCACACCGAGGACCACCACACTCATTGCACTCCCTTGGGAATAAGCTCTGACTTACTGTGGAGACAGGTGTCAGGAAACTGTCTCTAATCTCAGTTAATCCTACTGATATTTTTCCTTCCACTTTCTCAACTTGTGGAACTTCCATCCATTTTCTTGTTCTTGGTCACAGAAAGTAAACAGGAATATCAGAAATGTTTCTGTTTCTAATAAGGCCAGTTCACAGCACCCCCTTTGTTTACACCACCCTTACCTGAGCTGTTGATCCTTCTGCCTTCACCAGCAAGAGCTGTTATGCACAATGATCCCGGAGTGCCCAGCCCCAGGGAAGCCTGCCAGGAGCAGTGCCCAGAGGTAGTGGGATGAAAATTGAAAGAAATATAGAATCGTTGCTGTCACTGACCTGGCCAAATAGTGTGAACAGCATTCTGCAGGGTGAATACTGGAGCACAGCATGAATCTCTCTTACTCTGTTGCCTTTTTTCTAATGAAAGAAGAGTCCGTCATCAGCCCTAGGAGGTCCTTCCACTGGGCTCACCAGCTCTTTGCATCTGGAAAGCGGCAGGATTCCTGTGCCTGCACACTGCCTGCTCATGTCCTGCCTGCCTCGTGGAGCAGCGTGTGGGGTCACTCAACCCCAGCACAGTTGTATCATGCAGCTTTAAGAGGAGACCTTTCTGTGGTACCTATGGCAGTTATGGTTGAAGCCTTTAGAAGGGTCATGCTGAGCTTGTGGGCTTGCTCTTGGCCTGAGTTCTGATCCTGCCTGCGTCTTTGGTAACATCCCTGGGCTGGGACAGAGTGGAAACGGCTAAGCACAAAGGCCCTTGCCAACTCTGACATTCTACAGTTACATTTTTTAGAAAGTTTTTCTAAATAAAACATCACCTTCAAAACTTCCCCCTTTACCTATGGCCAGCCCACCATGAGGTAGCAGGTGCTGTTTCGCCCGTGCTTTGATATGTCTGGAGGGAGATGCCCACTTACAAAAATCAGCCTTCACCTCTTTAAAAGCTACTCAGAATCATAAAGGGTTTTTTCTCCTTTGCATAATATGAGCTTCATTTATCTGCATTTCATTTTGGAGGAGGTAAAAGAATGATATATTTACAACAAATGTGAAAAACTGGGAAATACAAGCATGAGAAATAAAGCCTCTGACTTGCTGGTGACTTGAGCCTTGAAGCCCAGGAGCTGTAACTCACCACCCCACATTTTACTGTGGTAACGTGTATCCCCAGAACAGTCCTCCAGTCTGTAACACTGACCCATCTAAATCAGATCTGAGGCACAGCCAGCCTGACTGCGGCATGTAGAGAAGACACAGATTGCACTCATAAACACGTGGTTCATGATTGCTTTCAATTCAGTGGACATTTTCTTTAACCCAAGTTAATAGTAAAGATTTTCATTTGAAGCTATCTGAAATGTGCATTTTTTTTCTGAGCTAAGCCCTGGGCCGCCTTCTTGCCTCTCCACAATCTCTCTGGGATTTTCTTGCCCATCCTCTGTTCACCTGACCTCCCAGCCTTACTTGCCCTCTCTGAGTACACCTAAAACATCAGTCCCATCTTAGGACTCTTACTGAGATTTCTCCCATTTGTCATAGAATAAAATCCAGTTTCCTAACATGTCTTCTGAGACCTTGCTTCTCACACTTGTGTGCACACACTTATACATAAGCACATCCCCACAAGCACACACCCATCCTTATAGTCCCTGTTCCATCTCGCCAAATAAAAAAAGTTGAAAAATCCCGAAGGAAGAGTAATTTATCCAAATGAGTCTGTGAAGGTGAGGAGAGGACAGAATAAATCTTTGCCTAGTTAACAAATACTTCAACACAAACGCTAGCATCGGAGTAACCTGAGAAGGACAGTCTTGGTTAAATGGGAGCTCCAGTGACCATTGAAGATCTACAGGAGCTGTGTAGGAACTCACTGAAGGCACTTGAACAGATCTGAACAGGAAGGATGGCTGCGGGTACACACAGTGCTAACCTTACAGTGTGACAGAGGAACTAGGATAAGCACTAGGATTTAGAACCCCTCAGAGAGCTGGCACTGAAACCTCGGTAACTGAGGAGATAGACGCAGGCATGGGGATTCACGAGAAGGAGTTCCACGTGGAGGCCCAGCCTG
Source organism: Glaucomys volans (assembly GCA_020662805.1). Taxonomy (NCBI): domain Eukaryota; kingdom Metazoa; phylum Chordata; class Mammalia; order Rodentia; family Sciuridae; genus Glaucomys; species Glaucomys volans. Next base: position 244,879 of record JAJEJO010004574.1, on the reverse strand, counting down.
GGGGAGTCCTCACCTGGAGCTCTGTCTCAGCAGGGCCATTAGTGGTGCAGAGCAGAGCATTTGTACTCTGTCAAGTTCTGTGTGTGTTTGTTCTTGTTTTTACTTTAAACATTTATACTCTTTGTAGATTTATCTGCTGGAGCCATTACTTATAAAGTTAAGAAATAGATACACTGTTTATGCCAGGAACAGCTTAGAATCCCTTGTAATTTCTTAAAACAAAGGAATGAATGGGCCCAGGCCCTGTTCCTAGAATAAGACCCGAATCTCATCCTAATGGCATCCACTTGGTCTGACCACTGTGTGAATATAAAATAAGGGCATGTACCATTAGCGCCCAAATCACTGCACTGAGCCCCATTGTCCCCTCTCCAGGGACGTTTTCCTTGCTTGACTCCTTCTCACACCTCCCTGTTAATGTCGGAGCCCAGTGAGGCCAGAGCTCTGCCTTCCTGCTTGTGCCCCACCCCAACCCCTTCCTGGATGTAGGATGATGCAGGTCACTCCTTACCTCCTGTGTCCCTTTATCCCCATGTTGTACAGTTGAGAGCAGGTGGCAGTACTTTCTAGCAGTTTGCAGATGATGGAAGGAAAGACTTAGAAGGTCACCAGGTGGATCCGTCTCAGGAGGCCACACCCAGGCCTCAGTCCTGAACTCACAGCTAAATCCCAGCATGGAGGATGCACCAAAAGCTGTATCCCCACCTCAAAATAGTCTTCGGTAGTGACTACCGCACCCCATCCACACCCCTTTCTCAGTTCTCGAGACAGCATCAGCCCTTCGTCAGCACAACACAGTTGACAGAAGCACCTCTCCTCAGAGTAGAACCCTACTTGCAGGCCTGTGGCCTCATCCTCTGCTCTTCCCTGGTCATATAGGTCAGGGTAGAGATGTCCAGCATTGGTAACTTCTCAGAGTCAGGTTTATTGAGTCTGAAGAGACACACAGTAAATCCAGGCTGAGCCATGGGCGGTAGGCCTGTGTCTGACGTGAGGTGGATTCATGCCACACAGCCAGCTTCCCAGGCTTCCATATCTTGGGAGCAACCATTCAAATGAGGACAGCACATGGGCCACCAGCACTCGTTTCCCTACCACCCAGAAAAGGCACCAGCTTTGTAGAGACCAAGGTATTTCTCTACCTGTTTGAAAGTCTGGCCAATCCCAGAGTTCCCCAACCTGAGGCCTCCACCATCTCCCCAAGTGTATTGCACATTTCAGATGACTTAGGTTTTTGTTTGTTCACCTCAAATGTGCTGTTTCCCAGATCATGAAATGATCCGCCCCAAAACTGAATCTTAAGTTCCTGACTTCAGATGAAACTTGAAACTCCTTGTGACTATTCAATGACCTAATAATTTTTCAGAAAATATAGGGTATTAAAAAAACTTTAGTGATATTAAAAAGTTTAGTTGAATATATTGTGATTCTGTTGTATTTAGACATTTGCTTCAAGCCAAATTACCACTGTTATCAGAAAACACACCCAGGTACAATAATGCACAGACTTTTCAAACACATATCTGCCCACATATTCTTAAAATATATATAATGGAAGGTCCACATACAGTTTTTAAATTAGCTTGGAGAAGAACAGTTTCATTCTGTTTGAACAGCTGCTAATGTAAATCCCTGTGGGAAGAAAAATGGAGAAACATGGAGTTGCACTAGGAATTAAAAACAAAGGCATTGTCCCTCTCCTGAGCACTGTGTATCCAGTACTCAGCGATCAGCCCCACACCTGTGATTAAGGAGCATTTTCTGTGGAGCATGTAATTATGGAGCCACACAAGTGGGCCATTATTCTGTTGAATGCTTCATGTTTGAGGTATTTTCACATTCCAACTTTGCTTTAAACTATTTATTAAAACAGGAAAAAAATATGAACAGGTATTGACTATCCATATTAGATCATCACAAAATTATATATATGACCAAGTCATAAACAATGAGAACCTGTCCTCACACACTCATTTCCAATGGCCTGGAGTTAGTTAGGGAAAGCAGCTGGCTGGGGACCCGGGAAACCTGCCTGCTCTGGGGCTCGCAGGCCCACTGGGCCAGTGCAGGCACAGGACCAGGGGCCTGCTTCTGCCTCTGACTCTCTGGAAGCTGGGCCCGGTAAGCAGCTCATTGGTGACACTGGTAGATACCAGACTGTGCTGTTTGTTAGACAAACTAAGGAATCCCCTTTAAATTCATTCATTCTGATTAGCATTTACAGAGCTGTGAAAAATTACAGGGAGATGATGTACTCAGTTCACAAGTTCATTGTGCTGTTTTTCATTAAGAATTTGAAGTGAGGGCTGGGATGTGGCTCAGTGCTGGAGCACTTGCCTAGAATGCACAGGCCCTGGGTTCAATCCCCAGTACTGCAAAACCAAACAAAGAATTTGATGTGAATTTATGCCGTTCATGGAGAGAAACAGTTGCTTCCGTCCAAGGTGGTTCTTGGTGGAGTTTAGTAGACCATGGCTCTGAGGGCATTGGTAAAACCGCAGCCGCATACCTATTGAGAAGTGTGTGCCAGCTTGACTTTGCTTCCATGCTCCTCTCTCCATTCATATAAGTGTGAGATGAGATTTGGTGATTATTTTGTATTCCTAGAGCTGACTTTTTCCAATTAGCAGAATTTTAATAGAGTTGGTGTTAGACCAAGATAGTTGAGCTGAAACAGCAAGGAGCAGGGAAAGGACCTGTTTAGTCAGCTCTTTGCTACTGCGACTAGACGACCTGACAAGAACAATTATAGAGGAGGAAAAGTTTCTTGGAGGCTCACAGTTTGAGAGGTTTTAGTCCAAAGACAGCTGGTTCCATTCCTCCAGGCTCCAGGTGAAGTGAAACATCATGGCAGAAGGGCATGATCAGGAAGCAGAGAAGCAAAGAGAGCTCTCCTTACCAGGACAAAATGGTAACCCCAAGGACACGCCACCAGGGACCCACTCCTCCAGTTCACACCCTACCTGCTTACAGTTACTGCCAGGTTAATCACTATCAGAGGATTCATGCACTGATTTGATTAAACCTCTTATAACCCAATCATGTCATCTCTAAATTTTCTTGCATTGTCTCACATGTGAGCTTTTGGGGGAAAGCTCATACCTAAACCATAACAGGGCCTTGGGTGAGTCTGACTAATTCTGAAGCATGGGCCCTACAAGGTTTGAGTCACATGTCCCTGAACAAACCTGAGATGAGCTCTGGGACCTCTGACCAGAGCATTGTACACAGGCATTAAACTTCTACATTTGGTTTTAGAGACCCCACCTACAGTTAGCCTCCCTGTAGCTTTGTACATCCCTGAGAGCCACAGCCACTCAGCAAGTCATCTCCAGGAAAACGACCAGTTTTTACTGATTTGAATTATGGTGTAATTCCATATGCCTTCAACTGCCCAAAGAAGTTCTCTTATGGCAATCTGTCTTTTTCTTCTCTTTGGATCACTTCTTTCCTCCAGTTCATCACAGAAGTTTACTCTCACTGGGCTTGTTTTGAGTACATGAAGGCAAGAACCCACCACAAGTAAAAACCTTGTTTTCTGTATCAATTTGCAACCTTTTTGCAAGAATAAAAGGGTGTTGCTTCACAGTCTCTGTCTCTCCATTTTGCCCAAATCAAAATCAGCTGCTTGATCTCCCTAACTCTTGCTTGAAAGTGCTGGAATTAAACATCCTGTTGGTCCCTGTTCCATCCCCCATGAATATGTGACTGCATCACTCTGAAGTTTTAACGGAATTGAGACATCAGAAGCACAGATTGACTATCAAGGGTTGACTACATTGCTCTAATTTTTTGAACACAAGTTTTCGTTACTTTTTTAGACAATAAAATCTGTGAGATTACCCTCTCGTGTTGCAATTCTGCAAATGCTGTACAATGCAGATGCAAACAGAGAATGTCAAATAGTGAGTTAAAGTGAAATGGAAAAAGAGTATTTGAATGTTTGTTTTGTTGAAGAAAGAGAAAAACAGAGTTCGTGAAAAGATAGTAAATAAAGCAATGAAAAGGAGCCTATCGGAATTTTGGCACCCAAATGGAGCATTTGAATGCCTCGATAAAGGTGCTTTTGTGGGCAACAACTATACGAAAGCAGCAGGAACTCGTGTGCTGAATGGAGCCCTAAGAAGCAGGGGTTCATCATCTGGGTCCCTCCAGAGCAGGAGGTCTTATCTGTGGGGGAAAGAAACCACAGAAAACTTCCTTGGAACAGGAGTATCTTTGTATGTGGAACCTGAGAGACTCCATCACAGGCCACAGCTGTGCTTGAGGCCAGCACTGTAGGCATATTGTGCAGAGCGGAAATGTACAGGGGAGAAAATGAGGGCCGCGGAGGTGGTGCGAGGAGAACAGTCCAAAATTGCTACTTTAATAAAGTGTTGTGGCATTTCAAAGCCTCGGCCCCCTCAGTTGTAGGACTGTGTGCCTCCTTTACATAAGTGGGGCTTGAAGACTGACTTGAAAATACACAATATTATTAATAAGGTCTTCAATCTCAAGAAAGCACTCGAAGTTTTTAGAGGAATTGTAAATAAAATGCCTAATATTTATGCCATTCATGCTTTAATCTCAGAATTTAGCTGGTATCATTTTGTGTGTCTCATCTTTTCACTTTTGATTTTGTAAATCATTTCATCCTGCATTAACTTTTAATTAAGAATGTGTGTTTCCTCTTCAGTAAGCCTTTTGTATCAATAGAAAGACTTCAGGTCCTTTGGCTCACCTTAAGTATATCTTTAAGTATATTTCTAGTCTTTCTCACAAAAACGCTATTTCTAACTTGATCCACTTCCTACTTTTGTTTTAGGACCTTTTCCAACAGAAATGAATGGTGTCACATCCTCAGGCATATTAATTACAGGTGCTTGAACATTGAAGTCCTGACTTTTTAAGCATTCAAGGAACACTTATCTCAACAACTGTCTCATGAAAAGTGATTTTTTTCTTTTTGGTATTAACTTTAACCATGACTTCAAGAGCTTCTTTTTGACCAGTCTAAATGAAAATACCTTTATTTTCATGAGAATCTAATTTTACCCCCACTTTTACCTCATAAATGTGTAGAAAATTAGTGGTGATGTGTTCCTTCAGCCTATTTTTTTCAATTAATTATAAATCCCTTTATACATAGATCCTTAATTTGATTAATAGGTTTCTTTTTCTATAAAAACTTTTCTGACTTTACCTACTGTTTTGGTTTAAAAGCTCAATTTCTGGAGCTATTTGCATTTAAATAACAGCATAGGTTTTTAATAACTTTCTATCAGGAGATAATTTGGACTTACAGAAAACTTGTGGAAATAGCAGAGGACTCCTATGCACTCTGTCCCTCACTCCCTCAGCAGTAGCATCTCATAGGACCATGACGAACCCCATGCCTCCCACAGGCTGCGCTTCATGTCCTCCTCCTGGCTCAGCTTACAGTCCAGGGTCCACACCAGGTGTCATTTCCTCCGACCGTGGTAGTCCGTTGGTCTTTTTTTTGCCTTTGTGGCCTTTTCACCTTTTGTAATCTTGATCTTTCAAGCCATATCTGCCCTTCATGTTGTAGGATGCCCCCAAATGTGAACTTAACTGATACTTTTTAATCATTAAGTTTATCCCCTACATGTTTGGCAAGGACACCACAGGAGCAACTGTGCCTTCTTGGTGCATCCAGTCAGGGGTACAGAAAGGTCCTGGTATGTCAACTGTTGTTGTGCTGAATTTCATCACTTGGTTAAAGTCATGGCTGCAGTATTTTTGCACTGTACTTACTGTTTTTCTTTTTGTAATTAATAAATGGCTTGTGAGGAATTTTATAAACTACATAAATATTGTTTCTCATCCCAGTTTTCCCCACTAATTTTGTCATCTATCAGTAGTTCTTGCCTACATCAATTATTTCCGTGCTGTTGGCCTAATAGTACTTTGTTTTCCTCATTTCTTCTAAATTTGTCAATTAGAATTCTTCCGTAAGGAATACCGAGGAGAACGAGATCATCCAAGCCGTTCACATAAAAGCCAAAAGAAGCCTTTATTATAGCTGGCCAGCGACGATCACCTATACACCTAAAAGTGGTATGGAGGGGAATCGTGCGCTAGTTCCTTCGTTGTCAGCATTTATAGGGAAAATGATAGGTGAGTGGGGTGGGCGGTATAGTCACTGTTTCCAGCCAATGCAAGCAAGTCACGCACCTGAAGCAGATGTTAGTGATTAGCAGTTAGCTATCTCTCCATCCTGATTGTACATTTAGGCCTTTAGGGACTTTCCAACTTCCTTAATTTAAAGGTCACCCCTCGGTTTCCGGGAATTGTTTGTTCCATTTCTAGGACATGGTATTTGAGAATTTTATTTCTTGGGGACTGTAGCAATTTACTTACTTTATCTGTTGAAATCATGGGTATTTATTTTCTTCAGTGAGTGATATTCTATCATCATCTCCCCTAACCCCAAATTATTCCAGCTTTGGCCATTGGGAGCTCCTTCTGTGAACTTCTGGCACGTTCCTATCATTTTACGAGAACACTCTTACTTTCTGCCAGACCAGGCTTGTCTTGTGCCGTACTCTGCCACAATTCTGGAATCATACTTTCTTCTGGAAGCCCTCCTGATTCCTTTTACTACAGAAGGGACTTGGAAACTAAGATATGGATGCTGGGTGTGCCCAGTGCTAGGTGATGCTGTGACGTTAGGGCCCTCTCAGGAGCTGTATGTGCAGCCCAAGTGGACAAACATCTAGATTGATATTCTCTCTGCCTGCCTCTTTCCCTCCCTGTCTCCACCTCTTTCTCTTTCCTTCCCTCGTGTGTGTGTGTGTGTGTGTGTGTGTATGTGTGTGTGTTCATACCACACTGAAACCTCCAACACCACCCCCCCAACAAAGGGCTCATTCTGACCTTCCTCTCTTCCTGATGAAACCTCTTTCTTTGATAGTACAATACCTTTATCTCATTATCCAAAATATTCAAAATATTTTGAACTTATTTAAAATCCTCATCTAAAAGTACTTTTTCTGACCTGTTTGATTTTTCTTTGCTAATTCTGACTTCAATTTAAAAGACTTGGTTCCACCTAATCTCACTGCACTGCTTTCAGAATTGCTAACCATACTCTTGTGAGAAGCAAACTTATAATCCCTTTTGTCTTTGGTACATGGTGCACAATCGGAATGCTCCTTTCCAAGTCCCTTTGGTGAGTTCTTTTCCTTCCCACTTGCTTCCATGTGATTATGGCTTTTGGCTGGGTCCCTTAGTGCTCTATATATTTCATTTTGAAAAGCCCGTGTGTACACACCGCCCTCTCCTGTTAGCCAGGACTGCCCAAACACAGTGCCACACGCTGGCCAATTCAAACTACAAAATTTTATTTTCTCACAGAAAAATTATTTTCTGAAGGCTGAAAGTTCAAGATCAATCTATTGACTAACAGGGTATGTTTCTTCTGAGGACTCTTCCTGGCTTCTGTATGTGGTTATCCTCTCCTGCTCTGATCTGTTCCTGTAAGGACACAGTTAGATAGGATTAGAACTCACCCTAATGACTTCATTTGAACTTCATTACCTCTTTAAAGACCCTGACTGAAAACAGAGTCACCTTCTGAGGTTCTAGAAGTTAGGGCTTTATTATTTGAATTTGGGGAGAAACGATTCAGCCTGCAGCTCCCCCAATTCTGATTAATTTTAATTATTTATTTTGAGGTAGGTGAAATGTAGCCATGATTCCTGGAGAAAACACTCAAGTTTTTTTGAGTGTGACTTTTTTTAAGTTGTTTTTTAAATTTTTTTTTTTTTTTTTAGTTGTAGATGGGCACAATACTTTATTTATTTTTTACCTAGTGCTGAGGATTGAACCCAGTGTCTCACATGTACTAGGCAAACGCTCTGACACTGAGCTACTACCCCAGCCCTGTGTGTGACATTTTTAATTATATGTCCTGCCAACAAATTAAAATGTCAGAACATATCAAAAATACCAAAAAACAATTTCTTCTTTTCCTTCACAAACTTCACTCTTTGATTTCTTCATTGTATATCTCTTATCCTGCCAGGTGCCTGAAATGTTTGTCTTTAACCACCTCCTTTAGTAAGTCTTCATATCTATCTTCTTTCCTTGCAAAACTCGACCCCATCTGTCCCAAACTGGTGTCATTCTACTCCTTTTGTAGGTCCTGGTTGTCCAACATTCAGGCTGTTCCATTACTCCCTGTCCCCATTCCTGGCTTGCTAATGCTCTCTGCTGCAGACAGACTCTTTGAAAGCATGGAACACGATCAGACTCAAAGCTTGCCCGTCACCTTTTCCCCTAGAAGTGACCCACATTCTCCTTACTTTATCCCAAAGATGTCATCTTCTTGAGGTGACCTGTGTTCTCAACTCAAATGCATATCTGCTTTCCTAAATAAATCTGTCTCTGAAAAATGAAAAACAAAATAATTTACCCTCCTGCCTTTTCTCAAGCCTCCTAGGAGCTTCCAATTTCCTTCCTCATCACCTCGCATTGTCACTTCTGAAATTTGCTCCCAGTCACCTGAAGTCACCTACCTCTGTTGTCACCCCTTCTCACACCCACAGCCACAGTCTCCACCCAGCTTTTCTGGTACTCACTGCCCAGACCTGTGCATTCACCTCTTGAGATGTTGAGAACAGAGTCCAGGTCATACCATGAATCTGAGTGTGAAAGCCCTGGTGTGAAAGCCTTGTTTCTGGGGAGCTTTTGCCAGTTTGCTTGAACTCTCTCCTTTCTTGAGTCCCTTGCCCATCCCTCTAACCTCCGCGCTAACTTCCACATTTCTGCTGGTTCCATATTTCTCTGTCCAGTGGCTTAGATGGCTGCCCTTCAAGGTGGGGTCATTTACACCCCAGGGTACATTTTATGTTCACTCACTGTATAAATGGCGAGTTGCATATGCAACACTCTGCAGCTCCCTACTTCCACAAGCAGAAGGAAGATGGTGAGAAAAACTCCCTGTTTCCATGCCCCTTACTTCCACAGTGCTGCATCTTAGCCATAATTACCATACTCATTTTTAAGATCCATCCCTTCCTTTTTCATAGTGAACTTACATTACACATTTGGCGATTCATTTCCCTGACAGCTCTTTTTCTATTTTTTAATTAATTGCCCTTGCTTGGCAGTCAGTATTTTTGGAAAGGGATATAGTAAATTATTTAATAAATGTTACAGTAAATAAAATTTTTAAATGTCAATTAACTTAATTTCCTATAGGTTGTAATTTTTTGTGAGTTTTTCTTTTTTTTGCCAACAAAAGAGGAGGTCATCTCTTTGGTAATAAAGTGTTGTTTTTTTCCAGCACAGAAAGCACTCTGTGCAGATTTCTGCCTCTTGCTTGTTGTTCCTGGTTTAACTACCCCATCTGAATCTGTCATAGGACCATTTTATAGGGAAGCAACCTTGTGCTTTGCTTTTGGTCTTTTAAGAAGAACAGGAGGTCTATGTGGGCCTGTAAATACCAAATTCCATTTTGTGATGGTTTCTGTTATAGTATCTGAGAACATTTCCTTTGAGTGCCGTAGATATATCAACTCATTTTTTATAGTGGTCTTAAACTCAGAAGCTAGAGGTCTGTGTCGTTTTCATAGTATTTTTTTTCTTTGAGGATTTAAAAAATCTACTTTGCAGAAAAAAACGCAGGGAGACAGAGGTAATTGAGAAAGTGAAAAAGTCAACATTCTTCTTAGTAAAGCAGTAAAACAACACAAAAAGTTATATCATACATGAATGTAGAGAATACTCCACGTGACTCCAAAGCAAGACATGGTCTGTCAGGGTCTAGTTTGGAAAGCACACCTGTAATGTGTGAATCTGTGAGAGGCAGAAGGCCACAGACAAGAGCCATGGCAATGGAAGTGGTGGACGGCGATTCTTCACAGTGGATGTTCTCCTTGAGAACCATCGTGCAGTGGGAAACAAGAGGGAGAACATATGGAAGCTTTAAAACAGAGACTAAGAGTTTGTGTAGGCTAAGGAAACTATCAAGTTTCTGAAGAAAGACAGGAATGAGCTTTTAAGATATGCTTTACGAAAAATGTCTATACAAATCGCATGTAAGGATATTTATTTTCACTTGTATGGCTGCTTCCTGGAAGGAGGAATGAAGATATGTTTTTAATATGTAGGGAGTAGCATTGTAACACAGTGATGTAACCAGTTGGCTCTCAGACCACATTGCATTTCTTTTTTCTATCAAGTCACATCAGGAGGCCCTGTTTGTTGTATGTCTCAGTAAGGACCTCCCTCCAGATGTACACAAAGCCCAAGCCAATGAAGCTGTCCAGAAATCCAGGCGCGGGGAGGGCATCTGTCACTTTACATTTCCCTGAGTGAGGAAATTGCAGCCCTGCCTCGTGCAGGAGAGGAGAGACATCTGGTTTCCAGGATACTGTAAGAATTTCCTTGAGCTCCAATTAGAGTCAGCGTGGTAGAATTGCTCCACTGGGCTGGAGAGCCCCACGTGGAAGATCCAACTGCAAGGCAGCACTCAGAAGCCAGCCGAGCTCGAGCTCGAGGAGAAGAGGGAGAAGAGCAGCTGGCGCCATCAGAGCTGCACGGTCCCTGTCTGTCTGTCCGTCCCTGCTGTTTCCCCAGCTGTGTCTGAGTGTCTGTTGACTGTTCTTTGATTTTGCTGCTGAGTGAATTGCTCAGCTGCCGTGTAGGGAGAGACAGGGCCAGGGTTCTGGACTGCCAGCATCAAATCAGCTCTTCCCTCACCATGCCAAACGGAATTAAGCCAGTTGACACCCTGGACTCACTTTCTCCTGTCAGCTCAGCCTACTGCAGTGGAGGGCAGTCGGGCACCTGCAAGTACTGGATCCTCGACCTAGGTACACAAGCTTTCTTGCTGTCAGCCTGCTCTTCTTTCTTTGCCTGTTTCTTTTCAGGTGGCCTTCTGGGTGATTGACGTGCTTTGAAGCAAAAACATCTTGTGCTCTGACACTGAATTATGTTCCCTGCTGACTACCTTGGGAAGGGGCTGCTTGTTAGGGGACCTCTAGAAATGTGATTGGAATCTGAGAACAGTGCTCTCCTCAGCACTTAGACCTTGCAAGGCATTTTCAATATCTGGGCACCACTTTTGATTCTCTTTTATTCTCATAAATTGCATGTAAATAGTAAAGTAATCTGTACTGCAAATTGCCTTCTCATGACTTTAGCTGGTTCTATCTCTGTTTCAGGTTGTATTTTATGTGGGGTGTTTCAGACTACTTACTAAAACAGCAGTGTCCTGGTGGTGGTATTTAGATTCTGGGTTTCTTTTTCCTAAGAACTGCAGCCATATGATAAGATAATATGAAATTAGTTAGGGGAAGTGGATTCTGAATACCATATTATATTTCAAGGGAGAATGTATAGTAAGTTTTGGCTTTGTCCACACAACTAGAGAAAAGAAAGGAAAACATGATTCCTCCAAAGGCCACTTGAGAAGTAGATAAGCTCCACTTGGATGAAAAGGGAGGAGAATACAAAAGACATAGGTGGGAGAAGATTCAGGTCTGTGACTCCCTGTAGAATTCTGCCCTGCCATGCCCAGAGGCAGCCACGTTTCTATCAGTGACCTTTGACTTCTACCCATACCATGCAACCAACACAGTAAGCTTCTCGTAGACCATCACCTCCATACCAGCAGGGATGGGGTCTGCCAGAATTTCACTCATGGCCTCATTTACTTGTAATGTTTACGTTCACTTTCAGGCCAGCAGCTATTCACAGATACATTTTAGAAATGGGCAGCAAAATACAGAGAGCCAAGGGGAGCTGATACGACTTTCTGGGCTCCTGCAGCTCATTGTGAGCACTGTAGAAAAGAAGGGCTAGTCAAGGGAGAGGAGGCACCCACCAAAGAAGGGGACACAGAAACTGTATTCAGCATCTGAAGGGGCACTGCTTACCTCTGTGTGTGTGCATGGAATGCCAGAGAAAATTAACAAATGATCTTTTAATTCATGGACCCTTGAGGAGGTAAGAGTTGGCTCTGTGGATATTGAATTGTTTCTATGAATATAGTTTCAATTATATTTCTTGTTTTTCTGTTCACAAAACTATTAAGATATTTTTTAAAGTTAGTGATCATGGTATTTTTTATCTATTTATGTTAATTACATTGTTCCAGAATAGTCTACATTGAGAGATGGCAGCCTTGCTACCTGAAGGTGTATGACCTGGTTAGGTCCATCAGGAACACTGGGCACTAGGAACCCCTGCGATGGATGGGTGGATGAAAGTAGATGGTGCATAAGCTTCCTTAGTTGAAAATGATTACTAATACTCAGCGAAAAGAACAATCAGTAATGTCAGCCTCTAGCGAGCTGTGGAGCTTATATAAATTACCTTCTCTTGATGAACTTCATCACCTATGTTTGCAAAGTGGAAATAACAATAGAGCATTCCCCCTCAAGGTATCATAAATATTCCCAAAATTTAGACAAGTTTAGCAATTTGTTTAAGGAGTAGTAGATCTTAAGATACCGCATGCTATCTGTAGAGGGAATTTTGAATCATAACAGTATTATAGTTTCTTCAGAATTCTTACGGGGGGATATTATTAAACTTGCTTTCTAAAATACTGGAGGATAATTGAGCTATTACATTTTTTGGTTCCCTAGGTACAGTTATATTCTGATATTCGGAAACTCCATGTGGTATTCTTCAAGCTCTCACCACAGAATTTTTAAACTAACAGATTTGAAAAGAAATGGATGACCTTTGGGATTTCCTATAGGGAAAAATATCACTTCACAGTAAAAAGATGAGAGAAAGCAAAACTCTAGTTACTGCCTGTCCCTTTCCAAACCTTATAGTAATTACAAAGCAATTTCCAAATATTGTTATCAGAGTGATATTTTAATACATTCCGATTCTACCTATTAAATTGGTGTGGACAGATACACACACACACACACACACACATACACACGTACACACACATCAGATTTGAAAAAGAAAAGTGATTCTGGAAAGTATCCAAAAATAAATCCCAGAGTAATTTTGTAATGCCCATCAAATCATACAGAGTGATTACAAAGCTTCCTACACCTGCAAACAATCCCGGGCTTTACTTTTGGAAGATTTAGGGGAAAACCTTTTTCTTCTTACTGTGAGACACTCTCCTGTCCAAAAGTGAACCCGTTTTGCTTGGAGCAAACTGTATGGAAGCTTGTTTTATTTGCTGATGTTGCCACTGCCAATAACAACACAGCCATATGGTAGGAGACTTTAAGCAATTGTTAGAAAAAGAACTTAAGGTAAAGTCAAGAAGACCTGTAAATTATCTTTTAGGAGGTTTCCCACGAGAGAGCCCATTTGTACTAATAAGATAATGGAACTATTCAGTTGGTTCTCATTCTGAAATAACTGTACCCTTTTCTAGGTCAGATGCAATCTGTTCTAGTGCTGAAAAGCTAAAGAAGAACTTAATATAGTGACCCTCCGAAACAGCGAACAGATCACACACTAGTGCACTGTGTGCTTTACAATTCTTGAATTCTCTTCAAGGTCTTTTTTTTTTTGTACCAGGGATTGAACCCAGGGGAACTTAACCACCTTTTTTATATGTTATTAGAGACAGCGTCTTGCTGAGTTGCTTAGGGTTTCACTAAGTTGCTAAGCCTGCGTTTGAATTCGTGATCCTCCTGCCTCAGCCTCCCGAGTTGCTGGGATTACAGGTGTGAGTCACTGCACTTTTTTCTCTCTCTTTCTTTCTTTCTTTCTTTCTTTCTTTCTTTCTTTCTTTCTTTCTCTTTCTTCCTTCCTTCCTTCCTTCCTTCCTTCCTTTCTTCTTTCTTTTTTTCTTTCTTTTCTGAGTTGATAGTGCAGATTCTCACCAATGCAGTTTTTGTTTTTATAAATTAAAGGATAACATTCCAAAGATTAAATATGGGACAATGAAATTTCTTTGCTGAAACATATAATATGAACCTGGTCTGTGAAGATATCCAAGTACCTTAACAGCATTGCCTCCTTCCAATTAAAAATGTCTGTGCATAGGATATTTACTTTCTTGTGAACAAATAAAAAACATAGAAGAACTTCTCGAGGGTGTTACATTGTTTTAGCTATGAAAACTGTTTCTGGACAGTTACTATGCAAATTATATTCTATCTCAAATCTTTTTTTCCCCCTTTATCAGTTTAAGATAGGATGTACAGTATTGCATAGTGGGAAGAGTATATACTGTGGAAACTGGAACACCAGTGTTCTTGTCAACACTTACCCTCCCATGTGACCTTGGATAAGTCGTTTTTAGTCACCCATAACTGGAGTTGCCTATCTGCCCTCCTTGCAAAAGACAATGCGCTTGCTGCTATGGTTATTATATTCTTCAAAATCTTTATTTAAAGTTTTTTTTTCCTCAAATAAACTGCATTTTTAAAATATATGTTTACTCACTTTTATAGAAAAATGTGTTACACACTGAATGTGTATGTATTTCTAGCCAAAAAACTAAGAAAGTTTAGTGTTATATCCTATTTTAGGGTGAATATAGAAATTTGCAATACTAAACCTTTTTTAAGTCAATAATAAAAATTAACTGAAAGCTTCCCACAAAGTGCCCTAGAATCCCCAGGTTTCCAGGTTGGAAACTTGAACAGAATGACCTTGCTTAGTTCTGGAATTTTGTCCTCTCTCTAGACAAGGAGCAGGCCTCCTCCCCTTGAGCTCCAATCTCTCTTTGGTATGTGCTTTCTCTGAGAATATCTCTGCAGCTGAATTTCAGGGGGAACACAAATTTATGGCTTTTCATTTTGAAGAATTTCCTCCAGGTGCTCAGAGTTGGCCTCTGGGGTGAGTGAGCAAGTCTATAAACACAGCCGAGTCTGTGGGGAGCGTGGGGTAATGAGCCATGGAATCTATCCAGGGAGACAGCCCTGATTTCCTCTTCCTGTCTGGCAGGAATAGTGTTGGGGCCCTGGCAGCCAGAACCCAGATGCTCCAGTTAACATTTTGCAGTTCTCACATAAAATATTACAAACGTGAACAAAGCATATCAGGCTCGAGGTGTCTGATTTCTCTGAAACTGAATGTGCTATGTGTAACAACTAGAATCCCAGGCGTGGAGCAGCAGAGGGGGAAAGAGCACCCATAGGCAACCTTTGATAATATTTGAACACATTTACTTCTAACTCTTTTATATATAAAATGATACCTTCTTTTATTGATATTTTTAATATTTAAGAACTCATCTTGATTATATCCATTGGCCAGTTGTTTAGATGGGCAGTTGAAAAATGTTTCCATCACTACATCTTGTTGAAATTAACTGTTTGTATGGTAGGGAAATTGAACCCATGCCAGTCAACATAAAAACACGTTATTCTTATGTCTAAGAACACACCATTAAAAATCTCCTGAGATACAGTTTATTAGCCCTGAGGCTAATTCTCCTTTCTCTTTTATCTCTTAAAGCTGATGGATTATTATAAGAAGTGGCCCAAGGGCCCAGAGGCACATGAAGTTGAATAGCAGACTCTAATAGCAAGAAGGGTATGTGCTGTGCTTACTGTGGTGACGTAGGAACTAAAAACTGAACGTTTTTCCCTTTGTTTTTCTAGCTCAAAGGAAAGACGGGACGCAGTGCCCGCCCCATCATTCCCACCCCTTACCCAGGCGGAGGCTGTTGGTTTCTTCCTGCTCACTTGCCTCCCGGTTGGTGGCAGTGCCTCTATCACAGGGGGCACTAATTAAAGTCAAGGACAGGGTTGAACATTAATTGGGGTTCTCACTGAGGCCTTCTCTTCATTCCCTTTGTTCCCAAGTCTGCTTTGTTTCTTCCTGGAACAACTCCAGGCCTCCCTCCCTCCACCCTCCTTCCTCCCCGGCTATGGAGGGGCTTGAGTAACTCAGGGGAGCAGGGTCAGCTTCTCCACAGGATGGCTTACTGATGGGAGTGTGGGAGATTCTTAGAAAGCTGCCTCTCCTGAGACGGAGCAGGGCGTGCTCTGAGCTCTCGGCTCCCAGGGGGACACCGGAGTAACTCCAAAAGCAGGGCTCCAACCCTCTTTTTGTCCTTTGGCTTTTGCTATTGTTTTAGTATGTGAAAAGTGGGGGCAGTCCTCATGAAATAAGAAAAATGGGGATTTAAAAAATAAAATTCAGTGCCATTCAGTGCTTAGAGGGTAGAGGTGGGCACGATGTCTTAAACTCAAACTAGATAAAGTTACGGGACTGAGCCCTAACTTTGTGTGCTTGGAGGTAGATTGTGATGCTGCGCTTTTTACCTCTTTGAATCTGTGATTGACATTGTAATACAGTTTTTTCACAAGCTTATTATCCTTTAGTTGGAGCAACATTTTGCTTTCCTTAAATTGTTACTAAAATGTGATGGTAAGAGGAATTTCTATTGTTTTGAGCTTTTTTGTATCTTGGTTTTTGAAATAAACAACCAGGGACTCTAAAATATGATATACTAGATATTTGCTTTGTGGTTTGGGAAAAATCATGTTTCCTCATTCTACACAGCTGTAACTCTTTCTAAACTAATATTCATCCCTGGAGACTGAAACTGTAGCTAACCTGCCCTGCCCTGTGGAGAAGGTGGAGAGTGATAGAGCTTGGCAGGCTTGTTGCAGAACATTCCAGGGCCATTTTTTTCTTTCTTAATGCTATATAAAAATGAGTATATTGTTATGTGGCTCTGTGACAGCATTTATAAGTTTTCATGGCTCATCGCATATTTTGGTTATGTGTGTCCTTACCTAATTCATAATGATAAGAAGTTTATATATGAATGAAGTCCATTACCACTTGAAATAAATCAATCACAGTTTAAACCACTAACTACACAATATTCTTTTAAACCATGTTACCAGAGGTCTTTGCTTATTCCTTGCTTCACTCTACAAATAACCCCAGCAAAACATTGTCAATTTCCTCTTTAATAAGTCAGCCTGAGTAATTTCATTTTTCATCAAGAAAGACCTGAAAGTATAAATGTCCATTGTGAAGAATACAGTTGCTAGTGCAAACCTTCAAATTAGATTAGATCTTTCAGTGCTAACACTTTGTGTTGAATATCAGGAACCATTGTGCCCGCGAATGAAACATTCATGTTCTTGACATTGTTGTTAGGACCTCTGGAACACACAGTCAGATGAACAGAATGTTTGTGAGTGCCACAAGACTGCCTGTTTTTCCCAAAATTAACTTTTTGTTCTTGTAAGTGACAGTTGTCTATTCAGAGTCATGATAAATACTGCATTGCCATGGGATAACTTCCCAAACAGAAAGCTTGGGAATCAAGGACCTCTTATTTTATAACAGCACCTCATTATCCTAAGTCAGCAGTATACTAAATACCAAGTAATTTGTTAAACACACTGAATTTTTTAAAAATAATCTTTTGTTATGTAAGTGATGTTAATCTTAAGTAGGTTTCTAAAAACAACAGCCATTTGACTTTTTTGGGAACACAGAAGATCTCAACATCAGAAAAAGCCAAATTCATAGAGAAGCATTCAGCAGCTTCTGGTTTCAGAGCCCAGACTGGTGCTGCAGGGTGTCGCACTGGAGGATGTCACTCACTGCCTGTGTGACGGCACCTGAGTGGACATGGGCTCCACATGGTGACCTCGCCCGCAGAGCCTCCCCAGAAGTGGCTTTTGCCCCCACCCACGCAGGGCAGCCCAGTCATGGTTCCATCCTGGGCGGGCAGCGCCAGAAGCAGAGCCCTGTGTCTCCAAGTGGGCAACGGGGCTGGCCCACTGTTTCAAAACCACTTTTCATCCCTTGCAGTCCCTGCCCCAGTGCTAATGACTATGCAGATTGCACATGAGGAGTGTGGGCCAGGTTGAGTGGCAGTGGCAGACAGTTGTTAGGAATGGCTTCAGTTTGCAGGATTTGTCTCTTTCTGGTCTCATTTTTATGGGGGAGAGAATGGTAAGGGGAGCGTCTTTCTTTCATCCAATGAGGCTATCTTGAATTGTCTGCTTTTTGTCCTTGCATGAAAGTTAGGAATGAATCCAAATCCCCCCACATCGATGGCTGTCAAGATAGTTCCTTGGGGATTTCTTTCCTTTCATGATAGCTCAGATTCTTGGTTGCAAGAAAGGCCTACTGTTCGTCCTCCACCATATGTATATTTGTCCAGAGTAGAAAAGGATTACCTTAAAAAGTAAGGGCTGACACAAAAATAGGATTGAAAAAGAAGAAAACTTTTTTACAACTTTGTATTTTTTAGAACTCTGATTCTGAACAGTGTTTGGATGTCTGCCAGGCAAACCATGAGCCCCTGGCTCACCCTGTCCCACCTTTGGAAGGAGCTCTGGGACTGGCAACAGCACAGATGCTTTAGCAGCCCCTGTGAGGAAGACATCATCTCGGCCTTCCATCCCTGCCGGGGGCCGGTGGACACAAGAGCCCAGAGTGTCTGGGTAGGCACAGACGCTCCCCGTGGACCTTGGATGTTAGTTTTGGCCTCTTGCCACTGTGGCTGCCCTCTCAAGCTCATCCTTCCCTGGAAGCCAACAGCTGGCCATAAGCTGCCTGCCTGCTACATATCCTCGGGATCCCATACCTGGGGATCCTGGTCCATGCGTTCTCTAGATTCTGACTGAGTTCCTTGCAGTGATCCAGGCCAGGCCTCCTTTCCCTCATCCTCTATGATGATTCCTTCTTCATCATTCCATCTCTGAGGTGTTTTTAAATTTTGACTTTGGCAATATGTGAGATCCTGCTCATCTGATTTACCAAGCAGAGGAGTAAGCCATCTGCTTAAATTTTATTTAATTTCTTAATGTTTCTTTATTGGGAATTTTAGTGATGAAAATAAAGACATTTAAAATGAAATAGTCTCCTGTCTAGAAGTGCCGATGGTTAACATCCCCTTTACACAGTGAGCTTGAGAGGAGCCGTGATGCTGGCAGTGTTGCATTTGTTGGCATAGCTGAGGATTCCAGGGCTTATATGATGTTTTAAGTGTTTTTAGAAAGGACACTGAGAATAAATAACATTTGGATGTCTGTAAGAATCCACAGAGCACTTACACACGTGTGACTTCCATTGCACACGGTTGTGCCAGGGGGACATGAGGAGCCTTTGATCTCCAGCACTCTGGATGTTGGACATTGATGTGACTTGGTTAGTCAGCCCAGAGCACACACTGTGAGAGTGTGTGCCTCTGCTTAGCAGACATTCTCGCCTTTAGTCTTCACCAAGAACCCGACAGAGCAACTGCTTTTTCACTGAGTTGGTTTTAATTGATGCCTTTGACTATGTTGTGTTCTGACATTCAGGGCCACCCCGGGGTGGCTGCTGGTGACCCTTCCCATGTGAATGTGTTGGAGGGGGCTGCATGGGAACAGCGAATGTGTTGGTCATTTATGTGCATTTTCTCAGGCAACAGGACCATGTGTTCTTCATTATAGCTTGAGCCTGGAGATGCTGTGCTGGGCCTCTGGTTGAATCTAAGAATTATTTAAAAAAAAAAAAAAAAAAAAAAAACCCTTAGGGAATTTGCCCTTTTTCTCTGTGTTTTGCTTTCTCTTTACATTTGAAAGCAGATGTGAAGTTCACTTTTTTTTGCATTAAGACCCCTCTCCCTACTAAACTGAAATATGTAATTTGCTTTTATAAACTTTTTCATATTCTTTTGCTACACTTGGAGTCATTGCTATTCCCCAGACTTGTGCTCAGCACCTCCACACAGCTTTTGACTTTTTGAAAGATTATTTCCTGTGCTGACACAACAATAGCATGACATTTGCAGCCCAGACAGAGCCTGGGAACCTGCGAGTGTGCAAAGAGGGAGAGGACTCACAGTGCACTCGGGTCTGTCCAGGCCTGCTGTTTCTAGCCTTATGGACCTTAACTGCTGGGGGACAAATGAAGAGTCAGTAGCTTTCACAGAGAGAAATAGATGTAAGAGCAAGGGAACAGGCGTGAGAAAATAGAAGATTATCAAAAGTTTTCAGATACTTATTCACAAATAGAGCTTAGATTTTAAATTTGGAGAAATGTCAAAAATAATTACTTCTATTTTCTGAACGACCAGAAGTATAACTGCATCACTGATCAGGTCAGGTTCTTCTTGATTACTGTTGCCCCTAATCATAGATTAATATTCATGGTCTCAGAGATAGTTATGATCATTATGCACAATGGAGACAAGACATCCTCCCTGAAAGATGCATCCGGAGGACTAACTGACAGATCATCTCACTTTTCAGTGTAATCTGCAAGAGAATTTCTAGAGTGCCAGTCATTTTTTTTATTGAAAAATTTAAAAGTTTTTCGATTCCAAAAACAATTAAAATCCAGTTTGAAGAGGAGAGAGATGATAGCCCTTTCTTCAGAAATCTTGTTCTATTTCAGTTAGCAGTCACAAGCTACCAACTTATGTATTCTTTGCTTCCTAAGTAATTTACAGCCTGGTTTCCCTGGGTACATTACTACCTCCCTGGTATGGTAGAAGAGTTTCCTGAATGAAAACTGGATTTGCTTAATTGAATTCTTGGTAAGACAGAGGTTTGAGAAACTGCTACTGGACAGGTCCACCTGATGAAACTCTACCCAGCCTGTTTTCAGATAGTCTGATGGAATTATTTTCAGACTTTAGAAGCAGTGACCCAAAGTGTCCATGAATTATCTTTCTTGAGCACAATAGAGCAGTAACTGCTAAGCATTTCTTTACGTCTTGCATCTAGAATTGGAAATTTAGCCCTTTGCTTTGGGAATTTGCCTCTGAGTCATGCTTATCTTGGCTGGAATTTTCATCAAGACATCATTGCATTGTTCATTTGGCACATAGTTTTGAACACTCATAATGGACACAAAGATGGAATAACTTTAAGACTCACTAACATCATTTGGGGGAACAGTGTGGAGAAGAACTTGAAATGTGAGACAGATGTTTACCAGAAAGTCTCCCAGTGTCAAAAGACATGCATCTGTGTATTGGCACTGCCTCATCAGACACCAGGCGGCTGGTGCACCAGTCCCGTGTGTGTGCTCTTGGCTGACATCCTGTGAGTGAGGGATGCCTGCAAAAGAGAGGCACAGGACCCGAGTGAAACCTGTAACACCAACCACCCAAAGATCCAGGGCTTTGGAGTCCCAGCTGTTCCTATCACCCACTCTGGGCCAGTGGGTACTGGTCTTCCTGATGGATCATCACACCACTCCTCCTTGTCCTACTCTTCCTTGCTGGTTATAACTTTTTTATGAAAAAAAAAAAAAAATATATATATATATACACACACACACACACACACAT
Organism: Glaucomys volans; assembly: GCA_020662805.1. Lineage (NCBI taxonomy): Eukaryota > Metazoa > Chordata > Mammalia > Rodentia > Sciuridae > Glaucomys > Glaucomys volans. Next base: position 223,677 of record JAJEJO010004574.1, on the reverse strand, counting down.
ATATATGTATACATATATATATACACACATATATATATTTATGAGTATTACTTCATATCTGTGTTAGGCTGTAAGTTTACCAAAGACTTTCATACCTTCCCTGCCCCCCAGCCTCCTTGTTACGCCAGGGAATCACCACCATTGTGCACATCAAGAAACTAAAGCAAAAGCAGGCCACTGACTTTCAAGATACCTGTACAGTGCTCAGGCAGCAAGTACTTGTCGAATCCCTACATATGCCAGTCAGGCTTCAACCCCAGATACACAGAAATTTGCATGAGCAAAGCTATGCAAATTTCTCCCCTCCTGGAGCACAGGAACTATTAAGACAGTGAAACCAGGAAATGCAGTTTTGGGTGAAACATTTTCAGATTCAGGGCTGGAGTCTTTAAGTCCATCTACAGTGCACTTAGCCACCTAGGTTACTCTAAAACAATTGTGGTCATCTTGAGGACTTTCTACCTTTTTGAAAATGAGAGGGTTAAATGAAAAACGATCCTCCTTAGCCTGCAACTCGCAGGATATGGTCTTTTTCCTTTTTTTCTTAAATTTAAAAAAATGTGCTTTTATTAATCACAGATGTCCAGATTTACAGACTGGGAGTAGAAAGAGATTTCTCTTCCCCCAGCAGTTCTGGCACTGTGTGTGTTCACATGGTGAAATCCTTTCCCGTGTGGGGCTGGAGGTCAGCGCTCTTGCTTTTCTCCTTTTTCTTTAGCTTTTTTTCTTTTATTTATTGTAAGAAGAAATCTAGCATGGACTTTGGGTGAACTCTGACTTCAGCAAAGAAGCTGAAGGATTTTTCATGTGAGGTTTTCCCCCCTGAAAATCAGAAGAGAGAAATTTTCATTGATTTGCTCTCTGGGGCCTCAGGCAGATCACTCTTGGTTTTCTCAGTGCACATCTGGGCATCTTTTAGGCAGACAGTGTCTGTTGATGCTGAAATTTACATTGTCCTCTTAATTTAGGACATGTTATTTTTAAAATAAAATGAAGTAATTTATCTAAGTTGTTTCACTCATCCATTTTTAGTATGTCCTGGACACCGTGCCAGCCCTGTGATTACGAACCCAATTCCCATAGTCCGGGAACTCTGGTGTGTGTAAAGGCAGTGCTCCCAGTTTCTGCGCCACCAGCAGCAAGACCGGGCACCTCAGCCATCCCTCATTTGTAAATAACACATTACCACATGTAAAGCTGGTCCATTTCCACTGTTTCCTCCAGTCCAATTACAGCCTCCTGAGGTAGGAAAACCGGAGTGCCCACTGTCTGCTGGGCTCGAGTGGGAGAGGCTGGCTCAGACACGTGCCCCTGCAGAGCACAAGGTCCTTCGTGATCTCCCTGTTTATTCTCCTTCTGGACCCTGAGTCAGTGGATTCCCCCAAGCTGAAAGGAGGAAGACACACTCCCAACCCATGTGTGGGGTGGGCTGCGGGCCCTCTTTGCAGATAAGAAAGCTAGTGATGGGTTGGAAAGCAGTACTGAGAGTTGACTCTGCTGCGTAGGTTGACCTTGAGGGGAAGGCCAAAGACAAGCAACTGAGAAGGGAAGACAGCAACAACTGGATGGGTCTGCCACGGGGACTCTCAGGTCTGCTCAGACCTGAGCCCTCCTCCTGCCCCTGCATGGTGCTTCCTTGATGGGTGATGTTAACGCACACCTAGCCTGGGCTTTGCCCTATGAGAGAGCATCGCAGAGCATGGGAGGGTGAGTGTCAGGCCAGGTGGGGTAGCTTTGGTCTGCTCTGAATTGTGATCTGAGAAGTAAATAACTCACAAACTCATGAACTAGACTAAAATTAGATGCTTTTTGTGGTTTATCACAAAAGTGATCAGGATATACCACTAACTTGGGACATCACTGTTCAGAGTGGTCGAGTTACATCGTCAAGTTGGTATGCTTGGACTGGGTAAAGAGAAACACAAATAGCCTGTTGCTGGTTCGTTTGCCCCACCCCTTTTGTCATTTATTCTATATGTACTTACTAAGCATCAGGAGTACACAAGGCAGTCTGCCAGCAGCTGAGCATGCAGCTGTAAGGACCACACATGGCACCCACCCATACAAGCCCAGAGTCTGTTCTTGGTCCACCTCCCATCTTGACAGTTACCCAGCTAGATAGAAACTGTAATGAGCTGGTGGTATAGAGTTCTGACCATAGGATTCTCCTCCTGAAGATTACCCTTGAACTTGTCTAGCCCCAATCAGATCTTGAGCAGATGGGAGGAAGGGAGCACACTCCCCGCTGTCAATGCCAGGCAGTGGACACTCCCGTACCCAGGCCGCTTCCTGTGATAGCCATTGGAAACTCTTCTCGGAAAGACAGCCGTGTGCAACCAGTAATTTTAGATCTTCTCAAGAAGACTAAGAACTTAAAACTGTGTTTTTTTGAAGATTTATGCTTATTTTGTGCCCAGGAACATTGGAGACTTTAATGTCCACTAGAGATACCATTAGGGCATGTATGTAGCTCAGAGTTTGCAACAGTGAAGTTGGTCTAGTGGGCCATCTGTTCTTTAAGTAACTAAAAATAATAGCAGGTACTTTGTCATCCTGGTAATGATGTTATTAAGTTTAAATAATCAGTAAGCCTTTTAACTTAAGATTTATGCCAGTGAAGGGCAGATACATAGACTGCAGCAGTCCACTGATTTAGGCAAAAGGAATTTCTATAATGAAAAGAAAAACAATTTATTCGTTTGTCAGAATCAGCACAAAGAATTGAACATAATTGTTACAAAGTGGAGAGAGAAAAACGTTGTTTAACTATTATTTTGAAGGGGTTTTTTTTTTTTCATTACTGATCACCAAATGACAACTCCATCAGGGTTACACTAGAAAGACTAACTGCTAATCTTAGGGACAGATGAAGAAACTTTCCCTCTACATTTTCAGACTTCTGTAACAAAATGGTTTTCAAAGTAAAATTTAGAAAGTAACAAAATTAGGGCTGGGGTTGCGGCTCTGCGCTCTGCAGTAGCGCACTCACCTAGCATGTGTGAGGCCCTGGGTTTGATTCTCAGCACCACATAAAAATAAAATAAAGGTATTGTGTCCACCTACAACTAAAATAAAATATTTTCTTAAAAAAAAGTAACAAAATTTCCGTCTTCAATTGCAATGGCTGCTAGCACTGCCAGATCTTCCTAAGCCCTGTGCATTATAGTGAAGTGAAATGACATCATTTTGGTGACTTGGTGAGGAGAGGGCTGTTTATTCCCCTCATACAGTGGCGCTCACCCCTGGACATCCGTGTGTGGCACTGATGAGCACCCACCTTGGGCAGCATTGGTCCTTCTGTTATGGGATGAACTGTTTAGCCCATGGGAGGAAAGCCCTTTTGAACCTGCTTCCCAGAGAGGCAGAGAACCAAGCCTGTGCAGCTGAGCCCACAGAGACACTGGGAAATGATGTATCTAATTTCTTTCTGGTTTTGAACCACTTTAACAACCACCAGCCACTTTCCCAGGCAAAGTTAAAATGCCCTGAGAATGATCCTCCTAAACCCAGCTGGGTCCCACACAGCATTGACTGCAGTGGATTCCGTCATGGTGCCGAGGCCCCAGGCCCTGCTGGGGAGTAAAGAGGTCTGCATTCCAGCCCAACCACACACTTTCTTCCAAGACCTCTCTCACTTCTTTATAGGCCTGCAAACCCCAGTAGACAAAGAGATCTGCTCAGAATTCCTGGTAGGCATTCTCTTTTACTTAGGGTTCATTTTCCTGGTAGGCATCCTCTTTTCACATAGGGTTCATATTATGTGCTGTATTGGTTCTGTGCTATGCCTGCCAAATTCTCACTTTTAGGCTCAAAAAAAAAATGTGAAGTTGATTTTCTGGGTTAGGTAGATTCTTTATTACTTCTGATGTGCAAGAACTCTGCTTATGAACCTTTGAGTTAGTTTTATTAACGTGGGCTTGGTCTTTTCCTGTTCCCCCACCACCACCAGTTTATCTCAGGCACAATGGGGATTCCTCCATGACGCCTGACTATTTCAGCCCATTGAGGTTGTCTCCCAGCCTCCACCTGTGTGTCACCTTCATAGTTTGTCTTGTGCAGTCATTCAGCTTAGTGGGTACCTGTCAAAGACATTACCGTCCTACAGACATAAGCCATGGCCCAGCCCGCTGTGCAGGCTGGTGACTCCTGATGTTGCCTCTCAGTATTTAATGCATGGCGTGCCAGGCATCGTGTGAGTCCCTGGGTAGACACCAGGTAGCAGGGAAGACAAGGAGGCTGCCCTTGTGGACCTTACTGTCTGACCTCACCCACGAGTGCCTCTGGCCCAGCTCCGTCAGAGACCGGCTGCAGTACCCCTCCCTCGTGGGGCCTTCCGTGATTCCTCCTTCTGGTATTGATGGGGTTTGCAACTGGCCTAGAGCACATAATAATCATATGATCCGGGAAACACTACGCAGCAGGGTCTCTCGATAAAGAAACTAGGTGTAATTCATGTCTGTCCAGTAGAAGCCCATGACTTGGCTCGGAGTCACAGTAAACAGTTCTGAAATCAGTCATTTTCCAAACACCCGCCTTTCTCTGTCTTTCCTGTTGTCACTGCACCTACAGTCCTGAGCTGGGTGCTGTATTGGTCTCTTTTGCCCTTTGTTCTAAGTAAATACCTGAGCAGGTGCCAAGGAAGGGGTTGAGTTCTTGGTGTTATACCCTCCTGCCTTTCCAGACCCTATCGAAGGAAAATAATGTGGAAATGTTTTAACAACTGTCATTTAAAAATAAATGTTAAATATGCATGAAGAATACATACGTGTGTGTGTACACATGTACATACACAGGGGAGAAGGTTATTGCTCCATAACAGATATTGATTAGTTTTGAAACAAAGTTTGCCTTGAAGAAAAATCTAGATTTTTAAGAATGAGCGAATCTACTTTGAATACATCACCTGTTTATGGAAGATTATAGCCTCGCCAGCCTGCCTTGGGTCGGGTAGAACGGGACAGCAATTAGATGGGCATTGGCTGTCTAGGCCAGCGTCTGGGGCTCTTAGTGGGAAGCACTGTTGACTCTGCTCGTAATCACAGGGTTGGCAGGGATTAGTTCCCTTGCTTTTAACTGCAGCAAGTAATGGTCTCTGGTGCCTCCGAGGTAAATACAGCTAATATAGGTGTATGTATAAAAGAATATTTTCAAAGATTAGCTTTAATACACTTTAAAGACTTCAAAAGATTTAGGAAAACAGCACACACAGTGAGTGATGGCCATGCTCACCATTCCATTTCCTGAAGTGGAGCATTTTATCCCACATCTCTGCTCAGGAAGGGGCTGCGAGCTGATCACTGTCCCTGGTTTTCAAGTTGAAAAGTCATGCCTCACCTGACTCCTTGGACTTGCTGAGTGTCTGCAGTTACCCAAATCTAATTTTTTTCTCTTGAAAACTCATCAACCTAGAGTTGACTTTAATTTTTGAGATCCAGGGAGAAGCTTAACTTGGATATATTTTCTATAGTATTTTGGTTAGCTGGGGGTGGCTGCTTCTCTCACCATTCAACTATAAGATGTGTCACCATTTTGCTCATCATTGCCAATATTTTCCCAAACATGTGAGATGACTTTGTGGAGGCAGGTGATGAAGACACCCTGCCTGTGTGGTCTGGCTCAGAGCCAGAGGCCCTGGGTTGGCTCTTCAGGAAACGAACCAGCTGTTCCTTTTACCATAGTCACCAACTTCATCCTGGACACAGGCCCTTTCAGATGGGTGCTGCTTGTCACAGAGTCTGACCAGAGCATCATAAGTATCTATGATCATAGAGTTTTGCTTTTATTCACTGGCAGTAAGTCCAAGAAATACATTTCTTTGACAGGATGAGTTTACAGTTAGTAAATCAATGTGCACAGCTAAATTTTTTTTTAAGTTCTTTTATCTTTTTTTCTTGGATTTTGTTAATCTAGCAAATAGATGAAAATCCTTTTTAAAAGTCTGCCCTCCAGTGTCTGTGATATTTTATACAACTGATTTTTTTTTTCTGAACCCTCGAGCACTCTACTGCCACGCCACATCCTTAGCCCTTTTAATTTTTTTTTATTTTGAAACAGTCTCACTAAGTTTCCAAGGCTGGTCTCAAACCTGAAATCCTCCTGCCTTAACCTCCCAAGTTCCTGGATTACAGGCGTGTGCCTCCAGGACCTGTAATTAATGACATTTTAATCTGTGCACTAACAATGCTTGTCTTAAGGATTAGTGGTGTGGGTTATTTTTAGAGGGGACAATGCAACCTGCACAAGATCATCTGTAGCAGAATTCAAGTTTGATGAATATGAGAACGATCAGTCCTCTAATCTTAGTCTCTACCCTGGAGGTAAAGCCAGCAGTCAAAGCTCCAAACAGCCCACCTGAGCTCTGTGCAGCCAGGGGCTAAAAGCACAGGAGCTGACTGGCTCAGACGTCAGCCCCAAGGGGATTTGTGCCATGTTCAGTAAAACTCCTTCTTATTCTCTTATCCCACCAGACTCCCTCTCTGTCTCCAGTAATGATGCCAGTCCACCTGCCTCTGTAGCTTCCCTTCAGCCCCACATGATAGGGGCCCAGAGCTCTCCAGGCCCCAAGAGGCCAGGCAACACCTTGCGCAAGTGGCTTACCAGCCCAGTGCGGCGACTGAGCAGTGGCAAGGCCGACGGGCACGTGAAGAAGCTTGCCCACAAGCACAAGAAGAGCCGGGAGGTCCGCAAGAGCACAGATGCTGGCTCGCAGAAGGACTCCGATGACAGCGCAGCCACCCCTCAGGACGAGACTGCTGAAGAGGTGGGTATGTGCAGTGGCCACAGATTGTGGGAGGCTGTGGCCTTTGGGCTAGAAACCTTCCAACATTCTCTTAAAGTGTATCTGCTTGTCTTGTGAATGAACTAATTGGCTTACCCAGAAATCACCAGGATCACATATCCCCACTAGTGTCTCTGTGAGTGGACCATGAGACTCACGGGGACAGTGTGGAAGGTGATTGAACAGCTGTTCCATCAGCACAGTCAGAGCACACGTGGCTTCTGAGAAGCTCAGCTGCCAGGGTCCATGCCTCTGGGGAGGGGTGCTATGGGACCTCAGCCCTCTCCTCACTCCATCTCCTGAGAGGCACCCCACAATGTCTGCAGAGGATGTGAACAGTCCCTGAGGTCAAGCACTGAACTTCACTCTTGCAGCTTTTCGTAAGGAGAGCTCTACTTTTAAATTTGTATGGGCTATGGAGGGTTCACATCCTCCAGTTACTATTTGTACCTTACATCTTGCCTGAGTTGAAAATATCCAATGAATTTCCTTTGCTGACTGAGTAGTAAACACTGGGTTATTCCCATGTCAGCAAAGGTAAGAGGGTGCAGCTCAGTTGGGACTGTTTTGTGTTTTGTCCAGGGACCTTTAAATTGTGGGGAAAAAAAACAATTCCTTCATAATCCCTAAGACAGTCTTTAGTGCTGGACATGAGAGAGTGAGGGGCCCACAAAGTTGTTAAGCTGACCTCTCCCAAATTTCACACAGGCTCAAAAAAAGAGAAGGCAGAGAGAAAATAGAATCAGAGTTGTATATTTCATTGACTGGCAGACTGCTTCCTGCCATTACCACTGGGTTTTTCCTGGAAATGTTTTTGCCACTGGTTTTTACTGGAGTAGGTGAGTCGTGATGTACTTACATCTTGTTTTCTGAATCTATGGCATCATAGTAGAGCTAAAACAGAATATTTTTTATAAGCAAGAGTAGAGGGAAATGTGATTCATATTCTTAAAAAGCAGCTTGGATTATATTTCTTATGCACTTATTATTTCAGTGAATTTGGCTCTAACAAAGTACCAAAACTGAAACCAACCCGACTGAATCAAACCAAACAGACTGAATCAACTGAGGGTTGTGGTTCAGATTTTCATGTATTTATTTATTTGGGTGTTGGAGTTGCAGTGTTTGGAGCCTCAGAGACGGTGCTGGCAATCCTTCAAAGGGCACATGCGTGGCTCTTCTCTCATCCTAATCAGCAAACAAAATAGTTGAATTGCAGCAAGGGAATGGAAGTTACCATCAAAGTCAGAAAGAGCCTGTTGCTGATTTCTGCCATCCCACGCTGTGTCCTCACTGTGCTCGTCCACTTAACCACCCAGGTCCCAGCATCTGAACACTGGTAGTCGTGGCTTAGAATGTAATAGGCCAATCTTGATTTCATTCCAGAGAGGCCGGAATGAGGGCCTCAGCAGCGGCACGCTCTCTAAATCCTCTTCCTCGGGGATGCAGAGCTGTGGGGAGGAAGAAGGGGAGGAGGGGGCCGATGCTGTGCCACTCCCCCCACCCATGGCCATCCAGCAGCACAGCCTCCTTCAGCCAGACTCGCAGGACGACAAGGTAAAGGGGCAACCCAGGACATCTGTGCCAGGGGCAGGGGCCTTTTCAGTAGCCACTCCACACCAATCTCATTTCAGGAGCCGAGATAGCCTGGAACTTTACCAGGTATAGTCAGCCTACTTGTGCCCAAGAGTATGATAAGCAAATCTAGCAGCAAAACCACCAGCATATGAGTTTCTCATACCCGAAAGGGTGTACAAATATGTTCAGTGCATTTTAATGATGCTTCAGTTATCGTTGCCTTTAATTTTTAAATTTCTTAATGTATTGATTAGAGGCTTTGAGAGAGCAATCCAAAGTTCCATGCAGTCTGCCTTTTTGCAGCACCAAGGGAATAGTAGGCCATCCTACATCCTCGGTGAGGTGTTTTTGCACAGAGGTTTCTGTTTAAAATAAGATTGTTACATTGTCCATGTAGTTTTCCAACATGCCAATCATGTTCCTAGAATCATTATACTAGAGTGTGGGCACAATTATCAAAGGGTAGGAATCAACTGAGAGCCACAAGTCTGAGCCCCCTGCACATGTAGTGACTAGCCTTGTAAATTGTTTTTTCCCTGAGTTGTTACTTAATCTTGTTTTGTCCATCCCAGTTGTAGAACCCTAAAAACAAAATGTCAGAAAGCAAATCTGATAAGTGCAGCTTGCTCATCCTCTCGAGCCTGCCGACCCCATGGTGCCCCTTGCAGTTGTCAGGTGTTGAAAATCACTCTGTGAAACCATTCCCTTGTTTTAATTTTGGCAGTTTCTGAGTAAAAAGATGTATTTTCAACATGTTATGCCTTCCATTCCTTCCCTCTTTTCTTCCCTGACCATTATCAGTACTGGCACAGTTGCTTCCTGGATTGATTATTCTGTATTTGACGACCTAGGATCTAACATAGCCAGTGATTGGCAGTTGTGAGGCCACATCCAATCATGTGGTCTTAACCCAAGGCAGACATTTCTGCCGCACATCCTTGCAGGAATCTACTTCCCCTCCCTATTTAGCACACAGTAAGAGTGCCATGAATCTGGGAGCAGTAGTTGTGAACTGCAGATCTTAGCTTGGGTTCAGTCCTCGGAGTTTTGCACACAGGCCCCAAGTTGTGCAGCCAAGGAGAAAGAGGAGGGCCTGGGGTGAGAGAGGCCTCAGCCCCTCTGCTGTTAGTGACTAGCCTGGAAACAAGGCTGTGTGATGGTTTCTGATGATGCCTAAGTTACTGTTTAACACTCTAAGCTATATACCTTTTTTTAAAGTAGAAAACTGAAATTTCTTAAATCTGGGTGGTTACCCAAACAATGAGGAACCAGACTGTTGATTTATTCACCAAATAAGCGTTTTTCTCCATGTTAGAAACAAATTATAATATATTCTCCTGTTTGCTAGAATCATTTATTGGTTACTGTGTTACCTCATTGGGTTTTATCAATAGCAGTTTTTCATTTACAAAAATCTGTAGTGATGTTCCCAGACAGTATATTATCTTGTGACTAATTTTTTGTTTTGTTCTGTTTTCTCTTTTTGTAAACTTTCATGGCAGCATTATGTTGATTTGTGTTCTGTCTCTGTTTTGGCTCAGTTTCCTTACCTTTCCATTTGAATTTTTTCTTTGTTTTCTTCACCCCATATTCCAAACTTCATTAGACCAAACCCACGTTTGTTTTGCAAAGTGCATATTTTGATCCACATATGTAAAAGCCTCTTGTAAATGTATAAATCTGTATCTGTCTACTGTGAGAAATGCATCGCTAGGACAGCTGGCCATGTGTCGCATGCATCTCTGCTGTCCTTAATATGAAGCAAGGTTCATATTACTTATGCCCCTCTTCTAGTTCCCAGCTAATCAACGGTGCAAGTAATCTGCAAACACAGAGTGTTTGCCAATTACTGAGATCGAACTTAGTAGCCCCTCCCTCAGATTCCTTACTGTCAACCCCGTTACCCCTCGATTCTAGCCATAAGTGGCATCTGATAGCTTGTGAGGCCTCAGCTCTCCTGTACTCTGCACTAATCATTGGGGAAATGGATGGCACAGAAAATGGTGAGCTTGTCCCCCTCTCTTCCCTGTCTGGTCACCGTACCCTGGCTCCTCTTTTCTTTTTTGTTTTTACCTTTTCTTAGTCCCTAGACACAGTAAAGCTATTGTTGGTACTCCTGATGATTTAAGGATTCACCCAGCAGACCTTAAGCCTCTCACTCCTCCACTGGCCAGTTTCTGTTTCTTTCTCCTTACCCCAGAGCTTAGCCAGCAGTTGCGGACGTTACAGTTAGGGTGCCCCCTGCCCAGTCACCTCTCTGAAAGCATTATGATGTTACATGACTGCAGATTGAAAACAGACATTGTCTGCTTCCCACATGTATCCCAGACAGGTTTTATTTAATGTCTCATGTCAGAATATTGTAAATTTTAAGGATAACTCTAAATAAATGCAAACAAAGACAAACTTGTGGCCTTGTTGTCTGGAATTACTTTTAATAAAGAGATGGAGCTTGCAGGGGAATTTACTGTCTGTCCAGTTACTAATGTGAGACTCCCCCTCCCCCTTTTCTTTTTCTTGACTTCTGTAGGCTTCCTCTCGGTTACTCGTCCGACCCACCAGCTCTGAAACACCGAGCGCAGCCGAGCTTGTCAGTGCGATTGAGGAGCTCGTGAAGAGCAAGATGGTAAGGCTTCCAGGAAGGTCAGGTTTGGAAGCGGCTTTCGTGTGCTATGTGCAATGGGTTTACCTTCGCCCAGGTATTGCTCTGGTCTGCAGAATATGACTGTGTCCTAAGACCACCCTCACTTTTGACCAAAAGCAAGTTTGGGGGTCCCCACAGCCACCCTCATTTTCACCAGTGTGTTCAAAGGACTCACAGAACACCAGAAAGCCAGTATTTCCACAGATGCAGTTTATTGTGTGAAAGAACACAGAATAAAATCATCCGAGGGTGCCCAAGGTAGGTCCAGGAGAGTGTGAGGTCCAAGCATCCTGGGAGGTTGTGTGGCAGAGCTGAGCTCTCCAGCAGCTGTGCGTGGGAGTGCAGAGTGTTTCCAGCTGCAGCGTCTCACTTGAGCTCAGTGTTCAAGCTTTCTCTTTGGGCTCAATCACATTCGCATAGTTGGCCTTAGCTTCCTACCTTTCCAGAGTCTGAGGTACCTTGTGATCCAGAATCCCCACCAGAAGTCATGGTGTTAGCATGGACTGTCCACCTTGGCCCAAGGCCCCCAGGTAAAAGGAGCCCTTCTTATCAGTGCAGCACACCCGCCTTGGGGCAAGGCTGATCCCTCCCTATGCATACATTCACTGCAGTAGTAGCAAGAGTGGGCAGCTCCATCCTGTCTGCAGATATGCCCAGAGTCAGTGGCCCCCACAGGTATGTTTGTAGCTTTCTTTGGCAGGCTCTGATACCCTTTTGGGGGGTTACAGTCCCTAAGAGGAAAGGATTTTCAGTATTACTTAAGAGATTTATTTTCCAGGTGACCTCTGTGTTGTCAGTTGATCCCTCTGAATTCATTTGAGAAAAGCCCCAAATTATTGATTCTTTGAAATTAGACCAGATACATGTTGCTTCTGATTAATTTCTCTTTCCTCAAATTTCTTAATGATGAAATGGGAAAGCCACCAGTGATAACAACTTTTTAGATTAGTATATCCTACTACCCTTGTCAAAATTTTAACATCATCTGAAAGCCATCCTTCCCAAAGTTGAAAGTCCTCAACCTCTCCCACCAATCCCTTCTCCAGAGATGACCACTGTACACAGTTTGACTTGTTTCCCTCTAGATATTTTTCTTGTGAGTACATGCAAATACCTCTTTCCTCTTGATAACTGTATAATATTCCATTTCATGAATGCCATGCTGATAATACTACTGAAGGCTTACTCTAAACCAGTTACTATTCTAAGTGCTGAGCACATATTAATTTATACAATCCCCACAGCAACCCTACAAGATAGCATGCACTGCTGTTATCCCATTTTACAAATGAGGAAACGGGGCATTCAGAATGCTTGAAACTTTGACCAACTGTAAGGGGCAGAGATGTTATTACTATAATTTATTTAAACAAATTCCTAATGTGTGTTTGTCTCCACTTTTTCACTCTGTGAACATCCACATCCATCACTACACTACAGACATCCTTGTCATGTGTGATTATATCTGTATTCCACCGTTGGAATTGCTAGATCAAAGAGAGTACCTCTTCAAGTTAGGAAGTTAACTTCCTGCATTTGGGTGTTAAGTAGGTACCAGATCTGTCGTTACCATTTCTTCTCCTAGCCCCTAACCAGTCTCTAACTAATGAAACTGGTTTGACTGGGTCAGATGGGAATCATATATAAGACAAATTCAAACCCCTGCCGTATAGAAGTTCCTCCCTGATCATCACAGTGAGAAAGACACAGTGAGCTTTGAAATTAGACAGGAAGTTGGTAAGACGTGGTAGATAATTCAAGAACTTGGACTCGAGCAGTGAAGAATTTGGAATCATGCCAATATAAATTGAATTACAACCACCTACTTGCTTTAGAGACAAGTTGATTAATGTTCTAAATGAAGGGTGCTTAAATTATATCCGGTGAGTCTTCAGGCATCCCTAACATTTTTTAAAAGGCCATTTATACCCATCAATTATGTAATCATTAAAATCATTTTTATATAATAATAGAAAAGGTTTTCCAGGGACTGCTGTGAGGCAGCACTTGCCTGCCTGCTAGTCAGTATTCTGCAGGGTAATTCCACGGGCAGTGTTTTATTGAAGTTAATTTGGGCAGACTTCCAAATGGAGAGCTAGTCTATGGTTGGTCTCTTGATTTTCTTGTGTTTTCTTTTTTCATTTCTGAGAAACTCAACGTTATCTGTTTACTCAGTTGAAACAAGGTTGTTTCTTCTCACTTATGTCTCCTTTGAACAGGCCTAAAGCTGTTGGCGTAGTGAAGAGGGCACAGGTCTTGGAGGCAAATAGACTTGGGTTCAGGTTTCCTTCTAAGAGTTGAGGTCCACCAGGCAAGTGCCTCAGCCTCTCTGAGCCCATGTCTTTCCGCTGTAGACCAGCGGGTGCTGTCTGCTAAGCCCCTCACGGGTTCCGTCCACCTGGGCACATGGACGCCTTCCCTTCCCCTTAGGAGAATCCCGTTTGCATTCATCCCTTCTCCATGCTGCCATGACAGTCTAGATTCTTCCTTCTTCTTCTGGTTCAAGGGAAACATAACTCTGCCTGGATTTTCTGTCACTAATCCCCTCAGGTCAGATGCGAGCTACTTATTGTCAGTAAGAATTTGGGTCAGTCATTTTTATATCCTTCACCCTGTTTTGCGCCCTGTGATTCTGCAGATCCTTAGCATCATGTTTATCATTGTGTGTGTGATCTTTAAGGTTTTATCACCTCATGATTGGATTTGAACACTGAATTGTTTGTCCATCAAAAGCTATGAATTGATTTATTGGATTGAGGAGACAGCATTCAACTGTTGGGTAGTATGATGTCCAAGGAATTGAACCTTCGTAAACCTAAAACCTGAAAGGTCTATATGAAAAATAAAAAAGCCACCTTGAAAAATGTTCCCTGTGTCCTGAGACATAGTCACTTAAACTGGAATGCAACCTAAACAGTTGAAGAATAAGAACTACCAGCTGTCAAAGTGTTGCCTTGTGGCCCTCCTGGGAAGACCTTTCCAGTTACTTCAGATGTGCATCTTTCCTGAGCACAGGCAATAGGGCAGTGGTAGCCTGTTGTCAGAGTGACCATTTTAATTAACTTTGTGACTTTCTTTTCTTTACTGGTCAAAATATAAAGGGAAATAGAAGAATGAAAATAAATCAAGTAACATCTAAAACTCAGGGTTTTGGATGAATAATAACCGAAGGAAAGCAGAAGAAATGAATTCATAGAGATGAAAGCAGAAATGAATGAGTTAGAAAACCGTAGAATGATAAATAAGACCAAAATGTGTTATTTAAGCAAATATAGATATTAAATAACTGTCTTGGGGTTGGGGATATAGCTCAGTTGGTAGAATGCTTGCCTTGTAAGCACAAGGCCCTGAGTTCAATCCCCAGCACTAAAAAAAAAAAAAAAAAAAAAACCGTCTTAAAAAAATAGAAAGCACAAATGTACAAAATTCAGAAGTTAGAAGAGTAAACTCAGGAAATTCAAACAATCAGAAAAACATGACTTTAATCAAGTCTTTGAAAGTTAACTTGAAATGAAACCTTGATGAAATGGGCAGTTTCGTAAGAAAATATTTTATCAAAACAAATTTCAGAAAAGCTCGAATGTCTATGTAGGCATATCTTCATATACGAAATAGAGAAAGCTGACAAGGGCCTAACCCCAAATTCCAGAGGGTTCTATAAGCACTTCATTCAAAATCTATAAAGTCCCCATGTTGCAGGTGAGAGGCAGCCTCCTGCTGACCGCAGCTTGTCACCCATGGTTTTGTGTAACAGGCACACGAGCAGCATGGGAGCAGTGAGCACCATGGATGTGATAAGAACATATAAGCATGCCTGCTTCCTCATCAGGGCCTCTGCACCTCTCAGGCCACCCGTGGTGCTCAGGTCCCAGCTGAGGACAGGCAGCCAAAAGGAACCTTGAGCCCCTGTTGCATTAGTCCTGACAGCTGTTCCAGGTTTTAGAGACGGATCCACCTGGACACCAGTGAAGTCCATGACTACCTCCAGGCTCTCTCCTCTGTGGAAAGGGAACATCTGGAGCTTCCTTTTCCTTTTTTCTTTGTCACTGTTCAAGTGAACAGAACTCAACCTAAATGAGCTTCAGCTGACCAGTCAGAACATAGGACAGAAGATCCTCCCCTTGGTCCCCAGACTTGGGCCTCCTGTCAGAGACCCAGCTGATCTGACGAGCGTGAAGCCAGCTTTGGTAGTTACAGCAGCATGTATGCTGCCAGTAAAGGTCAACAGCTCTTTATTTAAAAGAACGTAATTTTTGGATTAAACTCTTGTTTTGTTTTGTTTTTTAACTATTAAGGGGATAAAATAGACAAGTATTAGCAATTTTAGTTTACTGATGTCAAAGTCAGCTATTAAATGAAGTTTTGTGTTCTTTTTTTTTAATATTCTTTTTATTTTTTTAAACGTTTTAGTTGTAGATGGACACAATACCTTTGCTTATTTATTTTTGGTTCTGAGGATCGAACCCAGTGCCTCCCACATGCTGGGCAGGCAGTCTACCACTGAGCCACAACCCCAGCCCAAGTTTTGTGTTCTTAACACTTAGACTTTTGCTGTTTGTCCAGAGATAAGTTAATCACATTTTTAGTTAAATCATTTCAATATATCTGGCGGGATGTTTTGAAATTTAAGAGAACTATAATACCTCAGACCTTTGAAAATTGGGTAAAGAAATAGAATTAACAGATACCATCAATTGATAAGCATTGTCACATTAATCCAGGGACAGATCTCATCAGAATTCAATCCATAGATTTACTGAACACCTGCAAAGCTCTGTGTGAGGTTCTACAAAGAGTACAAGGATGAAAACAATCACCTGCAACAACTATAGTTCAGTAGGGGAATGTTAGGCAGCTTTCCATTTCTGTAACAAAATACCCAAGATAGGTTTAAAAAGATGAAAAGTTTGTTTTGGCTTACAGTTCTGGAGGTTTCAGTCCGTGGTCAATTGGCCCCATTGTTTTTTGGTCTCTGACAAGGCAGCGCATCATGGCAGGAACACATGGGGGAGGAAGGCTGTTCACCTCAGGGCTGTGAAAAAAGAGGGGGGTGAAAGGAAGAGACTAGCGTCCTTCAGTTCTCTTCAAGGGCATGCCCCCAGTGACCTGTGACCTCCTGCCAGGCCCCACCTCTTAAAGCCTCCACTGCCTCTCATTAACACTGGGGACAAAGCCTTTGCCACATGAGTCTTTGGGGGACTCTTACCCAGACTGTAGCAGGGAGAGAGTTTTGGAGAAGTAATTTGAGACCACTGTTTCTTACAGAGGGATAGAAAGGGAGTGCCGCGCACGCTGATTCTCTCTGAGTGGTCTGTGCACGCTGGAGTATGCGGCAAGGCTTCACGAATAATCAAGCCAAGTTGGTTTCAACCATAGGTGGTGGTGTTCCTCCAAGCCCACCAACAGTGAGCATGGGCATCGTGTCTAGGGGCCAGACCAGCCTCCTCAATGCACGTCTGAGTTGCTTGTGCTGACATTTGGCAGAAACGTAGCCAAAAATAAAATGGCAAAATCTGAAATATGTCATATATCCAGAAATGAGCTTAGTGCTCTGGTGTCAGAAAGTCTATACTTTCTCTGCATTTGGTAACAAAAAATAAAACATATTTGTATAAATTCTTTTAGTATTTTTAGTCATAGATGGACCCAATACCTTAATTTATTTATTTTTAGGTGGTGCTAAGGATGGAACCCAGTGCCTCAAGGCAAGGGCTCCACCACTCAGCCCCAGCCCCAGCCCCAGCCCCAGGCCATATAAATTCATTATTTTCTCTCCAACTTGCCTTTCTTGTCCAACTCCTCCAACTGAATTTTTGTATTAATAGTATGGTTTTATTTGTTGTTAAATATTGAGTAATTTCACAAAAAATATACATTTAATGGTTTTACCAACACATCTTATATATTTAGGATTTTCTTATCCTAATTTCAGCCTATCATGGACTGTAGGCACTAACTGTTCTCAAATTGTCTAAATTTCTTCCAGGCACTGGAGGATCGTCCTAGCTCCCTCCTTGTTGACCAGGGAGACAGCAGCAGCCCCTCCTTCAACCCATCGGACAATTCCCTTCTCTCTTCCTCCTCACCCATTGATGAGATGGAAGAAAGGAAATCCAGCTCTTTAAAGAGAAGGCAGTAAGAAATGTTCTAATTCTCATTATTTTTCAAGTTCCCTCCTGACTTTGTCTTGGTGTCACCTTCCAAACTGAGACTGGGGTTCATCTCTAAATTAGCAAAAAAGAGTTCTGGGATCTCCTGTCGAGTATTGTACAGTTGTGTATGTGTGTGTGTGTGTGTGTGTGAGAGAGAGAAAGAGAGAGAGAGAGGCACTCAGAGCCTCCAGAGTGCAGTTAAGCCAGAACTTTGTTTTCTATTCTTTTGTTTATGAAACTTTGTAGGAAAAAATGATGCAAGACAAGAACATTTGTCTCTCATGGTCTGAAACTCCTGTACCTTCTCTTGTGTATGTAGTGGGAAAGAAAAAGAAGGCAACATAAAATTAGAACCAGAAAGAGTGATGAAAATATTACAGAAGGTTGAAACTTGCGCCTGGAAACAAGAACTAGGCTGCATGAGGAGAGTCTTGGTTTCTCAGTAACATATCCAGTGCCTTAATGCTGTTGGGCACATGGAAGGTAGCAGGTGTGTGTTAGTTGAATTAATGAATGAGTGAGCAAGTGAACAGACAAGTGAACAAGCAAACAAATTAATCCTTTCAGGCCAGCTGAGACTGTTTGCTGTACTTATCAAGTGGTTGTCCTCTCTCACCCGAGTGCCCCTGGTTACTGAGACTTTCAAACAGAACTTACTGCTGAGTGATGTGTTCAGACCCAAGACTTTGAACATTTGAGTTAAAATATTTTTTCTCTATGTCCATTGAAGCTTAAAACAATCTTTTAAAAAAAAATTGCTTCCTCTAATATCACACCTTTATAACAAAGTTGTATCTAAACTTCTTTTTCTGCAGTCAGAATCCAATAGGGTGAAATTACCCTGATTACCCCTGCACATGTGTCGTGTCTTTTGATCTTCAGAGTTCTTATGGGTCACACACCTGAACCTGCAAGTGATTTAGGACACTCAAGAATTTAAGACCTAGTTGTGTAAATTTGATATATTACCATATAGTTCTAAAAGGAATCTGTTCTGAAAAAGCAAAAATGTAGACAAATTCATTTAAAAAACAAAACGTTTGGATTATGAGCACTTTTTTTCTATTTTTCTAGCTACGTCTTGCAAGAATTAGTGGAGACAGAGCGTGACTATGTACGAGACCTTGGCTACGTGGTTGAAGTAGGTACTTTCAGAAATTTAACAACCTGTGTCAATCCCAAGAGTTATTGGGAGAAGTATTCCTTGAGGCAGTTTAACAATGATGTCTTCTCAAAAGCTTTAGAAACATTTTTTACACATGCAGGAGCCAAAAAACTTTACCGAGATTAAATTTAGCTAGTTCCCTTTACAACTGAATCTATATCAGTTTAATGATTGCCCAAGAAAATCAAATTTGGTCCCAGTACACATACAACTGAATCTATATGGTAAAGCCTTTTCTCTCTCTCTGTCTTTTTGGCTTTTTGTTTTGTTTTGTTTTTGTTTTGTTTTTGGGTTTTTTTGGCATAGTACATCTTGGTGTGATGCTTTTTTAAGAAAGTTTTTAAATCATATCTAACCATTTTATAGTTATATATGGGAATCTTGAATTTATGGATATAATCACAGAAAAAGTAAAAAGGGCTAGGGATGTGGCTCAGTGACTGAGCACCTCTGGGTTTAATCCCTGGTACCAAAAAAAAAGCTGCTTTTACAGTATGCAATAGTATCATTATTCTTCCAGTTTTGCAGTACAAGTTACAGTTTATAGTTAATAAACTTTATAGTTAATGGTGTATCAAAAGATTTAACATGCTAGAATTCTCTGCAGTCATTTTTAACTATGAGGCAAGTAAGGTGAACACCAAGGAGGTTCTTGTACAGACTGAATCCCACTTGGGTTAAATGGAAGTTTTAAGCAAGTTAGCAGCATGTTTCATCCACTGTTGTTAAAAAATTGATTTATGAAAGGAATATTGTTTAATTCTTAATAAAGTATATTATTATTCAAAAAGTAAAAATCTTTGTTTATATGAGGTAAATACAGAAAAACAGAGAAAATGTATTTCTGACCAAATATTTAATATTTACTATCCAATAAGATTGTTTTATGAAACCATTTATATTTATTTAAACTGTCTCAGTTCTGTAGAAGAATGTTGGTCTATGAATGCGGAACAGTTCCAGGAGATAAAATTCCAGCAATGACTGTAACAATGTATTTCAAATACCAGTTAAGGACACTTTTCACATGCAGTTGTTATGGGGCGCAACTGAAGAACAGACCGATCACCACTGAGAAGTCCAAATTGAGACTGATTAGCCGGCCGACTGACTGTCTCACACAATGCCCCAAAAATGGCTATTGGGAGAACAGCCCCGACCACAGGGTTGTGAGAGTTTTTATACCAAAAATCACATCAATCATAAGTGTCTGTTGCTATGATTCAAGATTACAAACTTACATCATGAAATCATCAGCAGAGAGGGAAGTGGGTCAAAATGATCCTACCTAGGTATAAACCAAATAATGGTTACTAACATTCACATAATCATTGTTGATATCACCGTTCACATGGTGCATTGTTTAGGAGAAATAGGAATCAAAAGAGAACAACTTTTCATCATTTAAGAATTGTCATTTTGTCATTTTGTATTGCTAAACATGTCATGCTAAGTAACTGATGATGGGTACAGAGGCAGGTGTTCCCATGGGAGAAGCTCATTTCCTCCATATCATGGGATCTCAAAGCAAAATGGAGTCTGTTTAGTCATTGCCCATATAGCCTGGCCTGTAACATTTCCATGGAGCCAAATCTGTCAACCCATCACACAGTTTTTGGTTGTTTTTAAATTAAAGCAATGCATATGTCTAACTTGTTCTTTGGAACTATTAATTGGCAATTCATTACTTGGTTCAAACATTCCATAAATAAACTTATGCTTACATATTACATTGCAGGGCTATATGGCACTTATGAAAGAAGATGGCGTTCCTGATGACATGAAAGGAAAAGACAAGATTGTATTTGGCAACATCCATCAGATTTATGATTGGCACAGAGAGTATGTGAAGTATATGTCATGCTTGACACTATGCAAAGCATCCACACTTGCTAAGCTTGTCAGGTCAGACCAGTGGTGAAGGAGATCACGGATTCATTGCATTTTATTACCCAGGCAGCCTCACAGAGGAAGCTGGCACAAAGGACATATTGATGCCCCAAGGCATTTCATAAAAGCATTCATGTGTGGGCAAAGTCTTATCTTTTTCATGCTGGTCCACACTCTGACACCAGCTCAGGGAGTAGCCGGAAGCACCACACAAGAGGCCAGCTGCCAAGGGGTCATGGCCAAGTCCTGACTTTAAGCCATTTGGTTCACGTCTCTGTGTTTCCATGTCATCTACATCACCCCTTAGGATTTTATGAAGAAATACTGGGCTGATGCTTATAAAGCATTTAGAACAACATCTTCTTAAACTTCAGTGTTTCTAAGTAGAATTACAGCTACCTTTTAACTAAATACAAATTATTCTTAGAGTCTTTTTAATATATTCATTTGTCCAACTCAGTTTAATGACTGCCAAAGAAAATCAAATTTGGTTTTAGCACACATCTGTCCTGACCAGAAGGAGAACTACGTGGCAGCTGGTTCTACCACCGTGTGCCTTGGCCTGCTGGAGCTTTCCACCACACACCTGTCCCTTCTGGTCACTTTGCTTATAATTTTAAAAATCCTTAATCATCTGGGGATTGCTTAGTGCTGCTGCTGGTATTTCTGTGGGATGTTCAAGCTGCCATGCCTGGCACCTGGTGGGGCCCCCTGCTGTCCTGTCTTTACATGCCAGAGCCTGCTGTCATCTCAGACAAACCCCTCCTTTTTCTTTAGAGGTGAGGCTGGGTTATTGTTTCTCCATTAGACCTGGACAATCCAATCAGGTGTGCTCTCTTCTACTGCAGACTCAATTGTGTTCTTTTTTTTTTTTTTTTTTTTTGCGGTGCGGAGGATTGAAGCCAGGGCCTTGTGCTTGCAAGACAAGCACTCTACCAGCTGAGCTACATCCCCAACCCACAGTTGTGTTCTTTAGCCTACAATACTGTACAGATAAAAGGAGGGACTACAGTGGTATGCATCAAGAAAGGTTTTAATTCTCTTCTTACCCCTCCTAATGGAATATAAGACCTTTGAATCCAAGTAGGGGGGCCTTTTGTTTTCAGATATCCCCAGTTATGTGTAATTCATTGAAATCATAAATAAATGATTGGCCAACTTTAAAAATAGCACTCCAGTATGTAGATGTAATATATAAACTACAGAGACCTCCTAAAAGCATAGCAAAACCAATTTAAAAAGGAATATTCAATCCTCTTATTTAGTCTTCTACTCCCAAGGCTAAAGACTGTGACAGGGAAGGGGGATGTCACACAGTGTTCCTGAAATGGCCAAAGAACTTGCATTCAGAGATACTGCCTGCCATAACATTTAGGGACTGGGAGCATATTAGAACTGCACGCACTACAGAATTCACATTGCCATGCTTGTTTGTAGCTTAATAAAATACCAACTATAAATATAAACATACATAAGTGATAATTAAGGAAAACATACTGTTAAAAGAAGAAATCCTACAACTATTTTGTACTGTGATTATACCTAATTTTAATCTTAATGAGAGCTAGTATATATAACCTGCCACTTGATTTTGATGATATTTGACAAACTTCAGAAAGCTGACACAGGTAACATATTCAGTATTTTATATCTGTTATCCGATTTGAGCCTCTCAAACTTATTATAGAATCAACATAAAATTCACAGATAAGAAGACCAAGTTTTCAGAAGTGAAAACTAATTCATTGCTTTGAAATATTTGTCACTCAATATTTAATTAAAAATGTTAGTGTTTATGTCCTTGAAGAAACTGAGACAAGAAATGTTAAGACAAGAAAAGTTGCCAGTGGAGGAATGCTCTTATTCTGCCTTGTCTTTTATACCCATGTCTCTTCTTGCTTTGTGTCCTTACAAATGTTTTCTGTGTGGTTTATGTTAGTTTAAGTGTATGCTTTGCTCTTATCAGCTGCCCATGTCTGAATAAACTGTTTTGAAAATGCAAATCTTATAAACTTAGAAAGCCAAATAAGAAATGGCTTTAATATTTTTCCCCTCTTTTCAGCTTTTTTTTAGGAGAGTTAGAGAAGTGCCTCGAAGATCCAGAAAAACTAGGATCACTTTTTGTGAAACATGTAAGTTCAAAAGCATTATTTCATTCCAGTCTGATGTTGTCATATTTAACCAACAGATTAAAGGAGAAATCACTCATAGTTTATGAGAATGCATATGTTAAGAATAAAATCTAACTATACAGTGGTTGGTGGGTGAGCTATCTGCTTGCCTGGTCCTGCTCCAGCTGGCTGTTTGGCTGATAACAGTACTAGTTGATCAGGGGACCAGAGCCAGGCCTAAAGCAGGAACCTTTAGGCATATCTGCAGGCAGACAAGTATTTGGAGAAAATGTGTAATGGACTTAGCATAGTAGCTAAATATATCTAAGAGAATTAGCCTTAAAGTTTTGTTTGAGGAAAAGTCAGTTTTTTTCTTTTTTAATTAGTGACAAGAGTTAATGCATTTTTGCAAATCTCTTTAATGTCTGGCTTAAGAGAAGTAGATTTCCATGTCTGCTTCTGCATTCAACCTATTGCTATGTGTTTTATGGTTAAAGTATATGAAAAGAATCCATCTTCACACAGATGTTAATTGGAAACAGGTGAGTTTCTTAATACCTTGGGTACTGCACCAAAACGCGACCAGTGACCATTTCTTAATGGTTAGTTGCAGGGCGAAGTATGAAAGCCTGATGAGCTCTCCCTGGAAGTCACGTTAAATCTGTTGGCATTTCTGGCACCATGGGCCTCTTGCCCCAGGCTAGGTCTTCTGACACCATGCCTCGGGCAATGGGAGGATGGTCACTGGCTTGGACATACTTTTCAGGTGTTGATCGTTTTATCCCAAAACCCACATTTTTAACATCCCTACCTATTTTTCAGAAGTCTTTTAAGTATTATCAAGTTTTTGATGGCAGACACGTTTTTCAAAATGCTAGTTTTTTGCTTAAAAGGTGGAATTTTCATTATTCATATACATTGTCAGTTGTTTGCCTGGAAGTGATGGCTTATTTCATCCATGTTCAAGAAAACAACTAGATACCCAAGTGTGAAGAATTATAGCTTATGTTCATCACTCTTTTATGTAAACGTGGTGTTCTGTGAAAAAGCAGTTGGTTCGGCCTGCAGCTCAGCCCCTCAGGTGCTTTCCCTGCGGCAGTTGTCATGTAGGCAGAAGTGTTGTACAGACTTCTGTCTTGTCACAAGAGTGTTAAAAAGTGTGTACTCCGTGGTGGAGTTTTAATAAAATAGTAACTTTTCTTACTTCATCAAGAACTCCCTGAGGAGAAACTCTTTTTGCTATAAATTTGTAGCCATGATGAACACTTGCCACAGTGCCATCAGTTTCACCTGCCATTGGTTTTGCACATCAGTGCAGATGTCAACATGGTGACAAAGGCAAAGGACATTTTAATGCTGTTTTGAAAATAATCTTGACCTGATGGAAACTACTAAAAGCCTCGGGGAGCCCCAGGGGCTGCACACCACACTCTGAGGGTTGCTGCGGTAAGGGAGGCTCACTGTCCACTTTTCTCCCTGTGTTTTGGACGTAAGATTAATGAGATTTTTTTTTAGCTGTATGCAGTGGCACACACTTGTAATCCCAGCTACTCCAGGCTGAGGCGGGAAGATCACAAGTTGGAGGTCAGCCTGGGCAACTTAGCAAGACCTTGTCTCAACATGAAATTCTTAAAAAGAGCTAGGGATGCAGTCAGTGGTAGAGCACTTTAGAATGCAGGAGGCCTTAGCTTCAACCCCCAATACTACACAAAAGGGGGTGGGGCTTTTCCTTGCCTACTAGGCATAGCTAGGCTTACCAGGCAGGACTTGGAGGGATGGGAGTAATTCTTACTTTAATATCAAGAAGTGTGTTCTTTTGCTGGCAGTGGTGTTTACTGATACTGTAAAGGATGTGGGCTCAGTGAGGGAACCATCATGAAGGTCTGTTTTCAGAGCCACAAAGCAGGAGAACGCTATCCTAGGTCTTGAGTCTGGCGTTCTCCTGAGGGCCTCAGGCTTGCAGCTTTGTTTTAAGAAGTTTCCTTTATGAATGTGCTGAAATATGCATGTGTTATATTCTGATTGAGTTTCTCCAGTTGCTATTGTTTTAACCCATGTGTTTGCCTTTTTCATTCCTAGGAGAGAAGGTTGCACATGTACATAGTTTATTGTCAAAATAAACCAAAGTCTGAGCACATTGTCTCAGAATACATTGATACCTTTTTTGAGGTAAGACCCAAGATAGGAACAGAAAGTATTTCTGAATTTTTTGTTACATTTTCATTTCTAAAAATTTAAGTATCATTGGTTTCCCAGGAAACAAAGTAATTCTCAGAAAACTGGCCTGAGCAATAAGAATTCTGAATCTACATTTCTATCCTATAAGTCAGAGGAATGAGTATGAATTCAGTCTGTGATCGTGCCCCCCTGCCATTCAGAGGGCATCATCATTAAAAATATGTGTTTTTATCAGCATAAACTTAGAGCTCATTACAAATTCAGAATAATTCATGATTGAAACTTTTTGCCTAAAAATTTAAAAACAACAAATACGTTTGTATAAACAAAAGAAAGCAATTGAAAAAGGCCTTTTAACAAATATAAAAGACTTCTTTGAAAAAAAGCTCAGAAAGTTTAAAGTGTAAAACTCAGAAATCCTGAGAAATCACTGTTTTTCTTACTGTTTTCAGCAGCACTATAGTTAGCCATTTTGACAATTATAAGGACTAAAAAAATGCTTTTTAATGAACATCACTTAAGATAGTTTATTCTCATTTAAACCCACAGGACTTAAAGCAGCGCCTTGGCCACAGGTTGCAGCTCACAGATCTGTTAATCAAGCCTGTGCAGAGAATTATGAAGTACCAGCTGTTGCTGAAGGTGAGGGTTTGCAGGGCATGAGCCTGGGTTTGGGAGTTAGACTGTGAAAGAACAAATCTCCACAGGTGGGGAAGGCAGGGATTGGCAGGTGAGGGAAATGGTTTCTGCAAGAAATAGGAATCTACCTCATTACTTCTGACTTTAAATATTTCAAAGTAAATTTTTAAAACTTTAATAAGACACTTTATACTGCTATCTCAGGTTTTCATTTGCTTCAAGTTCTGAATAAAATGTCAGTCAACACGAACTTGTTTCCTGCCACAGATCTTGGAATGCTAATGATTTTTCTTCAGCTCTGTCAACTTTAAATGTTTCTTAATCTTCTTAGAACCTTGGATGAAATTACATTTTTATTCCCTGTATGTCCCACTCTGTTGGCTTAGCTGTAGCCCTGAATTGCTTTAAATTACTAAAGACAGCACCACATGAAACTTAGGACCTGGACATGAAGAGGGACAAGAGCCCATCTTGGAGGGAAGCAGGAGCCGTCGGAATTGGAATGGCTTTGCCAATCAGGATACCTTTTACTTGTACTTCTGCGAGTTAAATGAGAAAATAGAACTAAAGCCTGAACCAGTGCCTGGGGTGACATTAGCAACCAAAAAGGCTAGCCGCTGTGGTCCTCACCACTCTTACCATGTCCTTTTTTCCACTTTCTTTGCAGGACTTCCTTAAGTACTCCAAAAAAGCAAGCCTGGACACATCAGAATTGGAGGTACTTTGCATCCTGGCTGTACCCACACAGACTCCCTGAGTATGCCCAGCATGGGGGTCTTGCCTGCCGGGGACTCATCAGAGGATAGGGAGGGAGAGGAACTGAACTTGGAGGGGCAGCACTCAGATTTTTCCTGAGGAACTTGAACTTTCATTCTGCTTTCTCTGCACCCACAGAAAGCCGTGGAAGTCATGTGCATAGTCCCAAAGCGGTGCAACGACATGATGAACGTGGGGCGGCTGCAAGGATTCGACGTAATGCAGCTGTTGTTCTTTGAAAGGGCTCCTCTGCCTCTGTCCTTTCTTTTGTTCTGCATTATTTCTTTCCACATTTAGAGAGCGGATCCTTTTTGTTTAGTTTTGTCTTCTCCCACTTTATTCAACCTGATTGATACTTTCTTTCAACCTCTTTTGGGGCCCTCTGCCGTCCTAAGAATTGAGTTTCCTATCCCTGCGGTGGTAGCCAGGGATGTATTAGGACCCAGGTGGCCCCTACCCTTCAGCCATCCCTGAGAACTTGACTCAGTGTCCCTGTGTTCCCTGTCAGCCTAACAAACTTCCGTATGGGATGCCAGACTGCTCTTATCGCATATTACCCATTATGTATCCTGAAGATAAGCTCAGAACAGAGTCCTTATTTCCTACTCTTGAATAAGGAGATGGCAGTTTTACTTGCCTTGTCCCTGTTTTGCTGGAGAATTAGGGTTTAAAGTTCTATCCTGTTATTCTCAGATTTAGCATGCACAGGCTCACCTGGAGGGCTTCTGAAGACACAGACTCTGAGTGTGTGTATGGTTGTTCCTGCCGGCTAGTCCAGGATTGCACAAAGCACCACTATTCTAGGGTGGAAGAGACTTTCAGACCTCTCCTCCTACTCTTCAATTTTAAGTGAGGCCAGTGGTTATGCAGAAGCTGGCAAGATTTTATTTATGTAATTGTTCTGGTTGAGACTAAGAATTCAGTACTATAAAAGAAAAAATAAGCTCTATAAATTAATAAAAGAAAAATACATTATTCTGTGGGAGGAAATCTGAAGGAAACAGAACATCAGATAATGTAGAATGAAATGTTTTCTTTTCCCCTTCCTTTGCCCCCTTTTTATTCTTTCAGGGTAAAATCGTCGCCCAGGGTAAACTGCTCTTGCAGGACACATTCTTGGTCACAGACCAAGATGCAGGACTTTTGCCTCGCTGCAAAGAGAGGCGGGTTTTCCTCTTTGAACAGATTGTCATATTCAGTGAACCACTAGACAAAAAAAAGGGCTTCTCCATGCCAGGATTCCTGTTTAAGAACAGTATCAAGGTAAGGTGTGTCTCTGAAGTTTCTTCACGTGCCAGCACATGTACCCACCTGACTGGAAAGCTCCTTCCTTTTTATGGCAACATATTCTGCCTATGAAATATCTAGAGAACCTTCTAGAACCCTTGAGAACATTTAAATTTGTCCCATCCCCCTTTCTACTGTCTATATTCAGGAACTGCTGATGTCTTGCACACACCTCCTTGTGACTCTAGCCATTCATCGGGTAGGGTTTATGTTCCACCCTCTCTGTGACCATGTGAAACCTTTATTTAAAATCACAGGCACAGCTTTGGAGTATTGCTCTCTGACCAGAGAAAATAGCTGCTCTGTATTTTATTCTTTTCTTCCATTCAGCAAGGAAGTACTGAGCACTCAGTGTTAGGCATGGGATTCCAGAGATGGACCCAATAAATACCCTCCCTGCCCTTGTATAACTTGCTCTCTGATGGAAGAAAAAAACAAAGAAACAAAGAAAATTATTGCAAATAGCCCTAAATCTGTAAATCAAGGGTGAGACAGAGAAGAGCAGAAGAGGCCCAAGGCCCCAGCAAATGGGCCCTAGGAGATGCAAGCATCTCCCCTAATTTCCTTCATCCTCTTTAGTTATGCACACTGGGTCAGAAGGGAGATACACTTCCCTTTGTCAGTCCTTCTACACTAAGCCACTTGGGTCCCTGCAGACCTCACAGCACACTGGTGAGACATTGTAGCCTCCAAGTGCCTGAACCTAGAGCAGATCTGTCCCAGGGTACAGCCTTTGGGCTTTAGGGTCTTCTGCCCATAACACCTTGCAAAGGCTTCAGGATCAAGAAGCGAGGGGGGGGGTTGCCTTCACCAGGAAATGACTTGCAGGCCCTATGTCTCATGCCACCCAGAAGACTCAGCCCCAATCCTTTGGAGGTCCCTCCCTCTGAGGGCTAGGGGGAGCATGATGACCCACCTCCCACCATCTGAACTCCCACCTGTGCTTTTCACAAGTCACTAGAGAGAGAATTGTTCCAGCACCTTAGAAATTCTCTGTGTTATGTCTTCTGCTTCTTCAAAAAATTATTTTCTATATTTTAATCATGATACCACATATACTTTGCTTTATTGATATTTGAATTTTTTTAAGTGGTATCTTTTTTATTCCTGGGGAAGCAAGTAAGGGATAAACACTGGGTCATTACGGAGGGATTTTTAAAATAGTTCCAGGTCCACTTTTCTAGTAAAATGTTCAAGCTGTTAGTCAGACCATTCGGTTCCTGACAATCTCCATGTAACTGAGTGAGGCACTGAAAAGCTTCATGATACAGGTCAAGTGCCCCTTATCTGAAGTGCCTGGGACCAGACGTGTTTCAGATTTCAGGGGTCTTTTGTTTTGTTTTTCACTTTTAGAATAATTACATATTCTGGTTTTCATATTGGAATGAGATATCTTGGGAATGGGATGCAAGTTTAAATACAAAATTCATTTACTTTTCATGTACACTTTAAACTCAGAGCCTAAAGATAATGGTATACAGTATATCCAGTATGCCTGCATTTTGACTGTGACACATCAAATGAGGTCAGGTGTGTAGTTTTCCATTTGTGATATAATGTCAGTGCTCGAGAAGTTTCAAATTTCAAAACATTTGGGGTTTCAGATTTCCAGTGTAAGGTAGTCAACCTGCAATGGTTTCTGAGGCAGTAAAAATGGCAACTCAACCAAAAAGTGGTTATTTCCATTTTGAAAGGATGAAATTCACTTTGCGCTTGGCCATGGGGATTTTGTATTAGAGTAAAATGCATGTAACATAATTTACGTTCTTAACCATTTCTAAGTATATAGCGCAGTGGTATTAAAAGTGTATTTACAGGGGCTGGGGTTGTGGCTCAGTGGTAGAGTGCTCACCCAGCACATATGAGGCACCGGGTTCAATTCCCAGCACCACATAAAAATGAATAAACAAAATAAAGGTATGGTGTCCATCTACAACTAAAAAAAAAAAAAAAAAAAAAAGTGTATTTACAGTACCATCACCACTCTCAGTCTCCAGGACTCAGTCTTACAGAACTGGAACTGTATACCCATGAGACACTAAATCCCCATTGTCCCTTGTCTCCATGGATTTGGCTGCTCTGGGGCCTCATACAAGAGCACTCATACTGTGTGTGTCCTTTTGTGTCTGGCCTCTTGCGCTTCAGTTTCCAGAGTTTACCTGTGTTCATTGTGTGGGAGGCACTGCACACCAGTCTTTCCTCCTGTCAGGGCTGAACAACGCTCCACTGTACACATATACCACATTTTATCTGTTCATTGGTGGATACTTGGGTTGCTACATCTTAGCTATTGTGAATAATGCTTTAATTTTTTTAAGGTGAGTTGCCTTTGCCTGGAGGAAAATGTGGAAAATGATCCCTGTAAATTTGCTCTGACATCACGGACGGGTGACGTGGTGGAGACCTTCATTTTGCATTCATCAAGTCCAAGTGTCCGGCAAACATGGATCCATGAAATCAACCAAATCTTAGAAAACCAGCGTAATTTTTTAAATGGTAATGTGTGTTCTGTGACTGTGTGTCTTCTTTCCCTAATGTGCATGTTTCTATTTCTCATCTGTCTCCCATTACAAGTTAAAAATAATGACTGAACTTAGCACTTACCATACATCAGGTCACACCACTTTCCGTGGCAAGTACTATCATTGTGCCCAATTTACAGTTGAGGAAGTTGAGGAATAGTTGGCCCAGAGTCTGCACAGGTTGTTGGTGGCAGTCAGGATTGGGAGCAGCCATCAGACTCCCTCACAGCTGTACTATTGCATTCTGTCAAGTAGAGAATATGTACTGCCCTGTCACAGGAAGCAGGGTGCACAGAGATGTGAGGCAGACAGGGCTTGCCAAAGACGTTGGAGATGTTGGCAAGTGCACTGCACACCCACACCTCCCTTCCTCATACAAACAAGCAGTTTATCCTTTCCAGCTCCCATGACTCAAGTGATGGGAGAGGAGCTGCAAAACAGGAATGGACAGTGCCGCCTAGTTGCCCCGTTGTGTGTGGTCGTCTTGTGACTCTGGGCTTCCACTCAGGTTTCAACTTGCTGACCCTTGAGAAGCTTGGAGGATTCAGTCGGCAGCCGTATACCCATTCATTCTCTTTTCTCTGAGCCCCAAACCAGGAGGGTTTGGTAATGTCCTCTGTCCTAAGAAAACCACCTCCACACCTTGCATGACACTCTAGAGCCAGGAACAGAGGTCCTCGATGAAAGATCTTAAGTCATGTGGCACTTTTAGCCAAGTGGGAATCAGCTGCCTGGGTATCCACTCCAGTCGTCTTCTGTCCAGTTCTCTGGCTAATAATTGTTTTCATTTGCCATAAGAATTGGAACCTCTGGCTGTGCATGAATACAGGTCTCCTAACATATTGTTCTTAAGTGTTGCATTAAATACATAGGATTGGGAAATTGCTGGAATTTTGTCATTGTCTTTAAAACAGAATAAACTGCCCCCTTCTGCAGGCATGATTAGGCTATGATGTTGGAGTCCACTGACAGCCCTGCAATGTAGTGATGATAAGAATACCAGATTCCGAATGGGCAGGGGCTGTGGAAATGTTAGCCTCCTCCTCACTCTGCCTACTCCTGTGAGAGGCTGTGGCCAGTTCCGTTGTAAAGGGCCTCTGGTTCCAGGAGGCCTCTTCACATTTGCCAAGGAGTCCAAGGCAGGGACACAGCATCTAATTGTCATAATGCACAAAGGTTTAAACACCTCAAGGATTTCCATCCTTAAGGTTAGGGTTTCCATATATATCTTTTTTTTTCTCCTTTTTTAGTCGTAGGTGGATCCAGTATCTTTATTTTATTTTTGTGTGGTGCTGCAGGTCAATCCCAGCGCCTCACACATGCTAGGCAAGTGCTCCACATTGAGCCACAGCCCCAGCCCCTCCATGTATATCTTATTTGGCATGATTCCTGAGTTCTCCTACAGATGACTGTGATACAGCGAAGTCACTGAAGCTGAGAGAGACACAGAGAGAGTTCATCTTCCCGACCAGCAGGGGCCTAATGGCTCTTTAACCGTCCTTGTCTGGCTTGTCCAACCTACAAAACGGAGGTGGTCCCCACAGTCCTGCCCCGTGTGGGAACTGAGAGGTTGCCTCGCCTCTGCCAGTTTCTTCCTTGTCTGCCTACTCTGGCATAAAGAGGACCTCTGTATAGTCTCACTTTTCCCACTGCAGAGTCCTAGTCAGCTCTATCTCAGCAGCATGCTGGGCTTCCCACTGCCAGTAGCCACTTTCCAGGGTGCAGTGGACTGTGCAGCTGGGTCCACTCAGTGGGAGGCCCAGGCTCTACTTGCCTCTTCTAGGGAACTGAAGTCTCGCCATCCGGTCCTCGTTCCCACTGCCCTCTCCTGCCGCCCACTCCTGCCCACGCACCATGGTTCCCTCCATCCATTCATTTTAATTCTTCAGGGAACAGAGTGCACTGAGGCCTTGTCTCCCCTTGCCTGCAGTTGCAGGAAGTATGGATGTTGCAGGCCGTGGTGACTCCAGGCTGCCTTGACGAGCCTGCTTGACTGTGGGATGCTTGAAGCCCAGCACTTCCTTCTAGTTGGATGAAGCCCTTTTTCCTTTGTCCTGTGGTTTGCTTTTCCCTGGTGCCCTGACTGAGTCTCTTCTGTTGTGTCTTGCTTGTTTACAGCCTTGACATCACCCATCGAGTACCAGAGGAACCACAGCGGGGGCGGCGGCAGTGGCAGCGGGGGCAGCAGCAGCATGGGCGGGGGCGGCGGCGGCGGGGCCTCCAGTGGTGGTGGTGGCAGCCATGGCAGTGGTCCCAGCAGCTGCAGCAGCGGGCCCAGCTCAAGCAGAAGCAGGCCCTCCCGGATCCCACAGCCTGTCAGACACCACCCCCCTGCGCTGGTCTCCTCTGCAGCCTCGAGCCAGGCAGAGGCAGACAAGATGTCAGGTATGTCTGCTCCCAGCCCCTCACTGCCTCCCCCCAGCAGCAGCCTGGCCTTCGAGGCCAGCCTCGGCCAACCCAGCAGGCTCCCCCTGAGCGGAGACTCCGAAGGTCCTGAGCGAGAAGCAGAACCCATCCCCAAGATGAAGGTGATGGAGAGCCCCAGGAAAACCACCGGGAACACTTCTGGTGCAAGCCAAGATGGAAATACCAAGGACGCTCGGGGGAACCTGGGCCCTCTGCCCCTGGGCAAGCCCAGGCCTGGGGCCATCTCGCCTTTGAACTCTCCTCTCTCTACCACATTCCCTTCTCCTTTTGGCAAGGAGTCCTTTCCCCCCAGCAGCCCCCTGCAGAAGGGGGGCTCTTTCTGGAGCTCCATCCCCTCCTCCCCCGCCAGCCGGCCGGGCTCCTTCACTTTCCCGGGGGACAGCGACTCCCTCCAGCGGCAGACACATCGCCACACAGTCCCCAGCAAGGACACGGACCGCATGAGCACGTGCTCCTCAGCCAGCGAGCAGTCCGTGCAGTCCACCCAGAGCAACGGGGTAAGAACGCCAGGCCGCCTGCGCCCACCTGCCCCACCGCCTCTGTCCCGCCAGCTCTTCTAAACTCGTGTCGCCGTTGCTCTCCACTCTGCTCCACTCCGTACTAACTCCAACTCTCCAGCGCTGTGTGGCAGTCGTCACGTTCTGCGGTACTCCTGTGACTGCCCAAGTAGACACCTCTGGCTTCCCTGTGTGTGCAGTGTGTGTCCATGCCCCCGAGCCTGGGCGGACACACACAGCCACCAAATGAACGCAGACACTTCTAACCCTCCTGGGACCGTGGACAGCACCCGCTTTCATCTCTACTAACTTGCTCCTTGCTTTGTTCATGTCTCCTCCATAAGAGAAAGCATATTATTAACCTTCTGAATGCAGCACCTATCAGTCTTTTCAGTTTTCCAACCAGCAAAATCTCTTGGACTTTCCTTTTTAGCCCCTGCCTTCCAAGCAGTTTTTTTTTTTAAAGAATCCTTTTTTCCTGCTTTCTACCTCCTACTTAAATTGAAATCTGTACACTTTAAGCTTTTGCTCATCGCTTGGTTTTGCTCTTTTATGCCTTAAATTATCTTTGCAGCATTTTTGACTCATCCAATGGAAAAAAAATTCCCTCAAGAAAACTTCCAACAGCAACTGAAAGCAAATTAAGCTGGCAAAATGGGGGGAAGGAATCTGCCCAGTGGGAATACTTCTCCCACCCAAGTGTCCCTGGGGAGAAGAGACACTGGCCCCGGAGACCTGCTCCTGCACAGGCTGCCAGGGGTGCCTGGTGTCTGTCCAGCAGGGGGCGCAGCGGGTGGGCATGAGGCTCTGCGGAGGGGTGTTGTGGCTCATTTTGCTGTCACTCACATTGTGTTCTCAAGCACAGGGTGGCTGTGCTGGGTTTTCCCCCATTCTGTGGCTTCCTCACTGTCCTCCAAAGTTTCCCACACAGCAGACGGCCTGGCCCGTAACACTTTCCTGAAGGCATGCGTGAGTGAATAGAACTGTTCTAATGAGTGTATGTTTGATTGCTTTATAAATTTTTAAATACATTTCCCTAAAAGGGTCTGTGTCTCTCTTTGTGTATGTATGTAATATATATAGATAAAAAAATCTAGCTTGTGCATGTCTTACCCTTTCCTCTGGACTTCTATTAATCCCGTTCTTGGGTTGACTTGATCTTTTGTACTATTTTTTTGTTAATTATTTTGTTAAACTATATTTACTTGAGGAATAACTTAAGAGGTGGGTCTTGATACACTTACTTACACTCAAGTTTTACTCTCAAAAATAGCTGGTTGGGCAGGGGTCATCTAGTGGACACCCTAGCATCCTCACTATTCCCCGGAGCTAGGAAGCCTCCCAGCTAGACTGAAAATGCCAGGTGGTCAGTGAGATCTGAACATGGCTTTGGTCAGAAAGAAGGTTCAGACAGCCTACTATGCAGTGTTATGCAAGATACAGGCATGGCTTCCAGCTGTGACCCTTACAAAATCAGCTGTTGACATCTTTTGAGTTCATCCTAACCCAGACACTTGGCAGTAAGCAAAAGAGGAATCTTAAGTGTCTGTGTCAGACCACTGCCTGAGGGCAGGAGCCATGCTGGCCATCTCTGGACACTCCCAGCTAGACCTGCATAAGAGGCCTCAAGCCAGCTCCACCCAAGACATTCACCTGAGACAATGTGAGGCACATGGTCACAAAGTTTAAGGCTGGGAAATTACCTTTGCTTTCTGTCCCACACTTTTCTTTTGTGGTAGGTAACCTGGAAAGGGAAATTGTCACTAGTGTTTTAGATAAATCAAAATGCCTTACAGAAATGGCCTGGAAGCCTGGGGAAAACCCCAGAGGCCCAAAGCAGGGATTTGAAAATGTCCTCCTCTAATCCTCTTCAGAGTTTCAGTTAAAAGGAGCTATTGCCCCTAGGCCCCTGGCAGACCAGCAGAGGCTCCTTCCCCTGAGCGCTTCTGTGGAGCTCTTTGGTTGCAGCTGAACAGCCTTGCCTCGTCCAGGGCCCAGGTCCTTCCTCCCGCTCCAGATAGGC
Organism: Glaucomys volans; assembly: GCA_020662805.1. NCBI lineage: Eukaryota > Metazoa > Chordata > Mammalia > Rodentia > Sciuridae > Glaucomys > Glaucomys volans. The sequence goes on along the minus strand of JAJEJO010004574.1, from coordinate 189,030 downwards.
ACCTTCTGCAAAGTTGGTTGAAGCCAGACCAGGTGGAGTGAATGTGAATCAACTCACAGCATGACCGTGGGCCCTTCCTGTGGCTCTGTGGTCTGGCTTTTCCACCTTCACCACCTGGGCAGCATTAACGGTGCATGCACTTGGAAGTCACTCCCAGCCCTGCCATTCTCTCATGGGCTGGTGACCTGTGCAGACTCGCTTCACTCCCACCCCTAGAGGCTGATGCCATGCCCACTGGCAGGGTGGTTGTGAGAATAAAGAGAGATCTGAGATGCCTAACAGCCTGGTGCATAGACTGTTTAGAAAATACCAGTAGCTATGCTTTTGGTGGCATAAAACTCAGATGGGGGCCTGATATGATTTATTACCAAAGCAGCTATGTCACAGAAGTTTTGTGTTTACATTTTCTAGCACATTTGGCCCTGTAACCTCAAAACTATTGTGTGTTGCCATTTACGTCAGATATTAAAGTACATGCTTAAATTGTGCATGTACATGCTATAAAATTGTGTAAAGGAGTAGGTAGAGGCCAAAGCCTGAGATGCTTGGCATCCATTCAACTGAAGGGTCACCAGCACATAGTACACGTTTATAAGGGACAAGAACAAGCAGACCCCTCCGTGGTAGAGATGGGCAACGGCTCCATCTTGTTCTATTTAAACATCCTCTTCAGCTCTAGGTGCATAGTCCTGATCCCTGGACTTTCCAGTAGCTGGCTTGTTGGCTTTCCCAGGCTTATCCTCACAGAAGGGCAAGAGGGTCTCATAAGTGTCCCCTCCGCCATCTCAGGACAGTGGTCAGCAGTCTGTTCCAGCATGTCCTGACACCAGCTCCCTAGACAGGGCTGAGAGAGCAGGTGTGTCAGGGTTTGTCTCCTGCCCAGGGACCTGAGAGCCCTGCATGGGCTGGTGCCTTTGGAGCCCTGGACATCATGGGAGCATTTGAGAACAAGCTCATGCAGACAGGATTCTAAATGCCATTTCCCACATCCTAACTTGATAGAGGGGACATGGGCAAGAGTAGCTCAGGAGTTGGCAGGGGTCTTAACTCTGTTTCTCCTACCCTGGAACCATAGGTCACTTTTAAAATAAGAGCTGGGGACAGATAACTGCCATTTGTTTCTATTCAGCAGCTTTCATTCCTTGGCTTGTGGGCCTGGATAGCCTGGAGAAATGATCTTTTACAGTTTTGGCTCTTGATTGAGTCACCCAACAGATATGGAGTGCCTGCCGTATGTCAGTCACTGGGTTCTGACTGGGGCTGCAGGATGAGGGCAGGGTAGGCATCCCCACACCCCACCTGAGGGTCTCTGCCCAGAGTTTGAGTCGCAGCACCAGAGGCAATAGTCCTGTCATGCTTTACCACAGTTCTCACAGCAGCAGTGCCCAGGGGCAGTGGAATCTGCAACAGTGAGGGGACCGCCCACCAAAGGACAAATGAAGGAGAAGAGCAACTATCCCTAAGAGCAGGGTGGCAGCTGATTTGCCTTTCAGGTGTTCCACATTCTTTATGAAAGGAAAGAATAGAAGTGGTTAGGCAGGATGGCAGCCTGAGATCCTGGAATACCTGTGCCCAGTGAACATTTTATCTGGAAGATTTGAGGTGTCTTCCTCACCTAATCTGGTGGGCAGTGAGCTGAAGTGCACTCTTTGATGCTTTTAAATTCAATACTGAACAGTAACATCACCGTGTTTGGTTAGGAACAACCCATCATGACTTCAGCTGAAGGACTCAGCCTCTCCTGGGAGGGCACAAGGAAGATGGACCATAACATCACCAAGGTTTCAAGAGGTGTCCTCATGGCAGTGGTGTTTTTAAGATTGTTTCTAAATCGGTGTCCACAGAAACCCTGATTTGCACTTATTGAAAAAGATGTGCTAAGTTAGGTAGAAGGTCTAAAGGAAAAGCTGGAAGCACCTCCATGTCTGTCTGGTGAGCCCTGCTCTGGGGTCTGGGGCTGTGATGCATCACCAGTAGCATCACGCTCTTGGCTCTTAGCTCAGTTCCTATCTGCCTTTTTTTCTTCATCTGCCCCTCTACAGAGTGAAAGTAGCAGCAGTAGCAACATCTCCACCATGTTGGTGACACACGATTACACGGCAGTGAAGGAGGATGAGATAAATGTCTATCAAGGAGAGGTCGTTCAAATTCTGGCCAGCAACCAGCAGAACATGTTTCTGGTGTTCCGTGCCGCCACTGACCAGTGCCCCGCAGCCGAGGGCTGGATTCCAGGCTTCGTCCTGGGCCACACCAGTGCAGTCATCGTGGAGAACCCCGACGGGACTCTCAAGTGAGTGCCGTTGGGGAAATAGCCCCACGTGGCAGCCAAGGGGAGAAGGGGCCCATGCACATGGGAAGGATGAACCGTGAAAGGGAAGGCTGTGCTGGTATCTGTGCATGCAGATTCTCCTCTCAGAAAACGGGTAACCACAGCAAAGATGGAGGGTCCTTCTATCCCTCAGATCTAGCCTAACAGTTTCCTTTAATAATCTGCATTTAGAAACAATGGCTTTTTCAGGTCACAAATAAGTCCCGGAGGTTTGGGTGGAGGAGAGGACCCCTGACAGTTGGGAAGTTTGCTGGGGACATCATAAAGATACTTGTTTTCTGGGCTGCAGGGAAAGGCCTATGTGATTCTTTTACCATCCTTCCTTACATACTAGAAGATCATTTCAGGTAAAGAAACTCAAAACTGATTTTTCTGCAGTAAATGGTTGTTTTTGTTTGGTTGGTTTTTGTATCAGGAATTGAATCCAGGGCCACTTAACCACTGAGCCACATCTTTGGCCCTTTTTATGTTTTATTTTAAGACAAGGTCTCACTAAGCTGCTGAGGCTGCCTTTGAACTTGTGATCTCCTGCCTGAGCCTCCCAAGTCTCGGATTACAGTCATGAGCCAGGACACCCAGCTAAATGTTATCTTAAAACAGAATCAGTACTGATTTTTAAAACTTGTCCCTTCCCTTGAAATGTTTGCTGTACTAAAGGCCAACCAAATCATTTCTAGGGCTTGAAATGTTACAGAACTTTGTGATTTTTGACATTTCCAAGAGACTGGACACAATGACTGTGACAGGGTCTCAGCAACAGCCCTTGGATTTAGTCCATGCACCAGCCAGACACTGCACCAGCCATCCCTCCCTCTCCATGACGCTCCCTCGTCTTGTGTCTCCTTGATACCAGAGTTGACTCTAATACATTGTTCAAGAATCCAGTCTTACAGTTTTTCATATGTCAATTACAGATCTTTTAGGACTTAAAAGATCTAAAAGTCACATTTTACATTTGTTTCCTCAAAATATATTCTTGAGCCTTATATTAGGCTTCTTTAGAGAAACAGAACCAATAGGGTAGAGAAAGAGAGAGAGAGATTTATTTTAAGCAGTTGGCTCATGCAGTTGTGGAGCCTGGGAGTCCAAAGTCCAACACGTAAACGAAGTCTGACGCAGGCTGCTGGAGAATTCCCTCTTGCTGGGGAAGCCAGACTTTTCATTCTTGTCATGCCTTGGACTGACGGGAAGAGAGAGTCCTATCAGGACTAAGGGAGAACGATCACTGTACTGATTTAAATGATCTTCCCAATGAGAAACACCCAGAATGTTTGACCAAACGTCTGAGCACCCTGTGGCCAGGTCAAGTTGACACAAAGTAACCACCATAGGCATCTTTATATTTCAATCCTTAAAGTTTGAATTTAGGCATTGCTGGTTTTGTCTCCCATTTCTTGGGGTGTCAGTGGAGAGTTACTGAAGGGTCCTCAGCCACTCTGCCCAACGTGAAGGGAACATCTCTGATGCCCTCAGGTAGCATTTGCTGAGTGCTGGGAAGGTGCAATACTAACAGCTCTTTCTCTTCCTAGGAAGTCAACATCTTGGCACACAGCACTCCGTTTAAGGAAAAAATCTGAGAAAAAAGATAAAGACGGCAAAAGGGAGGGCAAGTTAGAGAACGGCTATCGGAAACCCCGGGAGGGGCTCAGCAACAAGGTCTCCGTGAAGGTGGGTGGAGCTCCCTGGGCACCTGCCTGTGTCCCCATAAGCAGGGAGGGAGACACTGCAGACCCACCACCTGCACTTGCCGGGAATGCTGTCCCTGCACCATGCTGCCCTCCTGACTGTGAGCAGCCCCCACTGCTGCACAGGGATGCCTGCATACCAGGAACCAGGTCGGCACCATACATCTCCCCAGGTGCACACGGGGCTTCAGAGGGTGTAGTTAAGTCCTCAGGTGAAGCACAGAGACTAGACCCTCAGAGGCAGAGGACACAGAAGCTGTGGCTCAGACTTCCTGTTCTCAGGAAGGTGAGAAGACACAGGTTCAGTGGCTGTAGTGAATGCCCTTGGAGGTGGCATCTGTCAGCTCAAGCCTCTATAATCAGGTTGCCTGCACCCTGTGGGAGTTCTGCCTGGAAAAAGAAAACATCTCCCGAAAGAGTCCCCAAGCCACCCTGGGGCAGGACTCTGGCCCTTCTGCATTAGGAAAGGCTCAGGGGCAAGCTAGACTCACCCCTTAGGGTAAGAAATATGGACATCGCTGAGGTTAAGGACTGTTTGTGGGTAGGAAGGACAAAACCCAGATTAGCCTGTAAGAAGTTTGGGGTGCACTTAGCAGTGGTGAGTGGGGGTCTGTTTGGACTGACACCCAGGCAGCCACGTCATATTTCTGTTCATCTTCCAAAAGAAAGGATAGCCCTGGAATCAAAGTGCTCTACCTGAAAATAGCTCATGTTTTTATTTAATACCTTATTTGCTTTTTCCATTTCAGCTTCTCAATCCCAACTACATTTATGACGGTGAGTTCTACCATTTTTCCTCTAGTCTTAAAGTTCGTAGGTCTGCAGAACATTTCAGAACAGAGGGGGTTCCTGTGATGCTCTGGGCTTGGGCAGCACCTTTGGTCTTACTAGTTCCTTAGGGATTCGAGGGGTATGGGAGAGGAGCCAAGGGCAACTGGCTGTGACCAGCTCATTTCCCCTGCAGTTCCCCCAGAATTCGTCATCCCATTGAGTGAGGTCACGTGTGAGACAGGGGAGACCGTTGTTCTTAGATGTCGCGTCTGTGGCCGCCCAAAGGCCTCCATCACCTGGAAGGGCCCTGAACACAACACCTTGAACAACGATGGCCACTTCAGCATCTCCTACAGGTGAGGGCCCACTCTGGGGGGTTCGCTGGCTGGGAGCGCAGTCTTGCTCCGTGGTGAGTGGGCATGCTCTTCACTGTGATGGACATCCACTTCCGTGGATGCCTGCAGCGCTCAGCCTGTTTTCGAGGGCACAGTTCATACCACACGTGCAATACAAACCACTCAGATTCCTCCTAACTGCTAGATCTCCTAACTGCCTGAGGCCTGGGGGAGGTTAGAACTAGTGCCCAGGGTGCTGAACTTTCTGATGCCCACTGTGTCCTTGTGTGTGCCAGTGACCTGGGGGAGGCCGCTCTGAAGATCATTGGTGTGACCACGGAAGACGATGGCATCTACACATGTATTGCTGTGAACGACATGGGTTCAGCCTCATCTTCAGCCAGTCTGAGGGTTCTAGGTAAGCATCTGAGCTGCAGGACACGTCTGCCACCAGTCTCCAAAGCCAAGTGTGCCTCACACTTGCCATTGAAATTTAGAATGAGTCACTTTCAGAGCCTTCCAAAAGACAGGTGCAGATAGCAGACAAGCATCGGGATGTCACCGGGGAGCACTCTCTTGGCACCTCACGAGTACAGGGAAAGCCCCAGTGTATTCCTCTTCCTGAAAGGAGGATGAGGGAAGGCCTCTGGCCACTGCACAGGGTACCTGGGCCCCTGGAATTCAGCCCAAGTTGGAACAAGGTGCCCTTGTGCTCTTAGTACTCAAAACATTGTTTTTTATCTAGTTAAGAACATGTACCTCGTCTAAGTTGGTTTTATGAAAAATACAAGTAAAAAAACAGGCATTCAGGTGGTTAGCCAGGCCTGTCTCAGATCCCAACAACTGTCCTTCCAGGGGGTGCCTTCCCTGTCCCCTCCATGAGGACCAGGATAAGTGGTTGCCTGAGTGTCCAGCCAGGAGGGCATCTTCCTGAAACCTGCCTACCCTGTCAGAACCCAGTGCCCTCACAGCCCAGTAGGACTTGGTGCTCACTTCCTTGGGCAGATTCTGTCTCAGGCCTATTAAATGGGTAGATGACTCAGAAGACCACACACACTGTTTCCAACTACACCTCTCTGGAAAGCAGCCATACATCATGTAGATCAATAGGACACGTGAGAGTTCCCAGCCATCCTCCAGCTGCTCCATGGGGGGAAAAATTAAAATCCTAACTAAAAGGTGATCTGAGATCTAGAGTACCTTGTGTGTGAACAGTAAAAAGAATTTGTCTAGAACTTTTATCCCATTTGTCTTAATCCCATTAAATCAGAGAAAGAACATTGTATGAATTTTGGATCATGGCACAAGAAATAACCATCTTTCATTTGACACTTTAAAGTCACAGATTTTCTAATTTTTAAAAGTTATCAGAGATACATCGTTGATTACTTTTTAATAAATCACTACTGAAAACGAAAAGTTAGGTGTAGGACCACTCATGCTGTGGAGATCTAAGTGAGAGAGTAAGGGAAAAGGAGGTGTGTGGTTATTTCTATCACAGAAATGCACGTGTGTGGGGCTGGGGATACAGCTCAGTTGGTAGAGTGCTTGCCTTGCATGCACAGGCCCTGGGTTCAATCCACAGCACCACAACAACAACAAAAAAATGTACCTGTGTGGCCCTGCAAGTCTTGAGAATAGCCTTTTGTCACAAAGGCCATTCCAGGGTGACCTTGCTATTTCCAAATCAGCCTCTGTGAGAAGCCATTTATTTACAGGACTTGATGATTTGGTGTTTTCCGTTTAGCATATTCGTTAGGCATTTAATTCCTATCCTTCCTGTATAGCAGTTGTTCCTTCCTGTGAGCTGTCCAGAGTGTGGGCCCACAAATTCTCTCTGACCCTGGCTGCCTCCCACACCCCCTACCTTATCAGTGCTCAGAGATCCACAGCTGTATGCAGTGGTGCCAGCTCAGGGTAAGGGGCTGCTCAGGGAGTGCCTCCTGTAGCTCTTCAAAATCCAGGCTGCAGCAGGGAGTTCCAAGGCCAGAGAGCTCAGTTCTGCTGCCCCAGGACACATGCAGGTCCCATGACTAAAGGACAGGAGGAAAAGAGCTGGTCAGGGCCCTGGTTTCCATTAGTGAAGAAGATGCAGTGTGGTTAGCAGGGTCCCAGGGTCTGTGGATCGTAGAGATGCAGTTTCTTGAACTGGTTGGTGGTCACAGAGTTGACACTTACATTTGATGTGCTTTTCTATATATATGTAATAAAATTAATAAAAATATTTCTTTAAAAAGCAAAAGAAAAATAAACCCTCTCACTAAAAAATAGAGAAGGGGAAAATACTGTATTTGTGTAGGTAAAAATCCAGGATTTCTGGATTTGATAGACATTTCAGAACTGCCCAGAGCAATGATTTTATTTTCATAAATGAGCTTCTCAGTAATTCTCCAGTGTGGGGAAAGCTGTGATGAGGAAAGGGTTAGCCACAGGCGCTATGGCACAGCCAGATTACCAGCCTCACAGTCTGTGAAGCACTGGAAGGAGTAAGAATGGGCAAGTATTAACAGAAAAGACCAGAGCAGAGCACGGCGTCAGCTGAAGTGATGGACATGAAGTCTTACTTCCTCAGGGTGTCCTTTGGTGAGTCTCCAAGGCTCCATGTGCCAGGATACTATTCCGGTGTGAGCCGCAGAGCTGGGTCAGACCCATACATTCTTTACAGTCCAGTCGCAGTCACAGGACCCCAGCAGAGGTGCTCCCCACTTGCCATGGGGGAGATGGTTTCCAGTCCTGTGTGACTTGGGAAAGGAGCATAGAGGAGGTATCTCCTCTATGCTTGAAGGACAAAGTGGGCTGGAAGTGTTTCGGGAAGTGTATGCCTGGAGAGAAAACTCAGGTGAGACAGGGATGAGATGCTGCCCTAGCTGGACTAAACCACGGGCAGGTGAGAGAGCAAAGGAGGAATTAAGGGGAAGGAGAAGGCCAGGTGAACAGGGTCCACAGTGCCAGGTCACTGCGGAAGTCCTGGGAACATGATGGAAGCTGTGTTCTTGGTGCCACTGGCAGCTGGTCTCTTGATTGTAACTCACAGGCTCAAGATTCTTTTTGCAGGAAAAGTATAGAATGACTTATTTTCCTTTGGATATATATAGTACTAGATTCATTACTAACAAGTGAAATTCAGTTAGCACTTGTGTAATAAAATCATGTCTATGTGTTCAGTATATTTGTAATTTATTGACTCTATGAAACCTGTGAACATTAAGTAAAGACAGCAACCCTTGATTCCTTGTGTTGTGAAAGGAGACAGAGCTTTAAGGCTGTGTGGCTCTGTGAACAGGAGGGGACTATTTAAAGCTTGTTGCCCATGAGAGCAAAACAGAAGCCACATAGTAAAGTTTTACATTTTTCCTAGTAAACATATTTTGAAAAATAAAAGTAAAATTAATTTTACTAAAATATGTAATTTTGTCCAGAATATCTAATTTTAACAAGAGATCAATATTTTATGAAGTATTCATGAGACATTTTACCTTCTTTCTTCATGCTGCGTCTCATTAATCCAGTACTTTGTCGCGCACAGCATGTCTTTACTCAGATGAGCCACATTTCAAATGCTCAGAGGCCACATATGGCTGCCACGGTTAGGAGTGTGGGTCTGAAACTCCTTACCGAGGAGCTCCACTTACAACTCACTCCGAGGAGATGCTACTCTTGTTGCAGGTCCAGGGAGTGATGGGATCGTGGTGACCTGGAAGGACAACTTTGACTCCTTCTACAGCGAAGTGGCTGAGCTCGGCAGGTACAATGTAAACCCCAAAACCTCTTCCAAGAGAGCAGAGAGTAGATTTATAAAGTTAAACGGGGTGGCTTTCCATCAGTGGAAGTTAGTATCTTAATTACTTTTGGTTATTAGTCACTAGGGAGGGAAAGAAGCTGTTTTCAGCTAGGATTCCCACAGAAATGAAGAGGGAACCATAAGCCATCACTGATGCAGTGAACTCGCTTCCCACCTACACATCTAGAACAGGGCTAGGTAGGCACCACCCTTGGCAGAGTTCAGAGCAGAACCACACACAGGCTTCTTGTAGGACTTGATTCTCCCATAGAATTCTGGTTAAGAGCTAAATGTGTATTTTGGGTTTTAACCGTGCTTGGAGATTCAAAGGAACTATAACAATTAGATAAGACAGTTATAACAATTAGACAAATGAGTATGACCTTTTGACCAAACGAAGAGAGAGGTTTCAACACAGAGGGTTGTTTTCTCCAGCAGGGACAGCCAGGGCCATGGTGGCTCAGCAATGCCGTAGCCAACCAGGCTTCTTCTGGCTCTGGCTCTGCCAGCCACACTACACAGCATTCACCCCACCCAAGCACTGTGTTCCATGGACAAGAGAGGAAGGTCAGAAAGCATGACTACTACCATGTTAGTCTGCTTTTCATCTGTGACCAAAAAACCTGACAAGGACAACTTAGAGGAGGAAATGTTTATTTTGACTCATGGTTTCAGAGGTTCAGTCCAGGGTGGTCCAAGTCCATTGTTCTGGACCAAAGGTGAGACAGAACATAGTGGCAAAAGGGCAGAAATGGAGGAGTGCTGCTCTTTCATGGTGGCCAGGAAGCAGAGGGAGGGTCCACAGAGAAGAGGAACCTTTCCAGGATACTCCCCCAGTGCTCTACCTCCTCCAGCTGTGTCCCATCTGTTACCACTCACTCACTCCATCCAAACTAGGTCAGACTGATTAGGTTATAGCTCTCATAAGCCGATCATTTCACCTCTGATCATTGCTGCATTGTCCCCTGAGCTTTTGGGGAACACCTCATATTCAGACCACAACCGATGAACTGGTCCTGCATTCCTGTGGCTCCTGTTAGTCTGCCAGCTATGCAGTGCTGCGTAACAAGTCCCACCCCCACTTCCATCCTAACAGCAGTGGGGTTACTCCTCATGGCACTCTGGATTGACTGGCAGGTATTTTGTGGCCTCAGCCAGCTTGCAGGCCCGTCCCTCACTCACATGTCTAGGCCCCATCTGAGCTGCTGTCCTCTTCACACAGACATTCACCCTGGCCTCTCACGTGGTGGTAGAAGCATTCCAAAGGGCAGAAGCTGCAAGGCCTCTTACAGCTCTGCATCAGAAACCAACTGCTAAACTTCCTCCATATTGCACAATCAGAGCAAGTCACCAGTCAACCACCCAGTGACTGGGAGGGGAGAAGAGGGACACTCCACCTCCCAGTGGAGAAGTAGCAAGCAGGGGTGGTACCCCTCAGCTCCCATAGCCTGCCCTGCCACAGTTTCACTTATAGTCCTCGTATGCACAGAGAGCACTTACCCTCCCACAGCCCCCAGGCCCATCCTACATGGCAGCAAGCTCAGGCCTGAAGTGCAGAGTTGTCTTATCCAGAGTCAAGGTGCAGCCTGGGCTGCAGATGCCTCGCTGGGTACAGCTCCAGAGACCTTGTGCTAGAGTGACAGCTTGCCTACCCTCCAGTGCATGGCCAAGCGAGGGACTGCAGGAGAGGTTCCTCTCAGCACACGTGGGAGGGTTCGGTGCTCAGGAGGCACCGAGAAGTTCGTCCCCAGCCTTTGCACATGATGCCCAGAGTTGTACATGTGGACAATGGTGGAAGCTGCCTGGTGGGGCTAAGGCTGCCTCATGCTGGTCACTTCTACCACATTCCGTGATCAGAAAGCCACAGAGCCTGCCAGAGCAAGCATGAGAAATGGAGGCTGCCACTAGGAGGGAGGAATGGCAGTCACACAACAGAGGGGCTTGGCCACACTCAGAATTCAGGCTTCATAGCACTGACACTGCTACACAGCACGGCCTGGGAGTTGGAAGGCTCGGGTGTGCACCTTGTATCTGACTGCTTGTGTATGTCACTGAGGGGTTCTTAGACCTGTGCACAGGAGTTGGGTCTCTGCCCTGTGGAGGCAGCCTCTGTCTGTCCTCCTTCCATACCTCCCAGTGCTCTGGAAACGATTTCTCTGTACATTCCTAGGGGTAGATTCGCTGTCGTTAAGAAATGTGATCAGAAAGGAACCAAACGAGCTGTGGCCACGAAGTTTGTGAACAAGAAGTTGATGAAGCGTGACCAGGTCACCCATGAGCTTGGCATCCTGCAGAACCTCCAGCACCCGCTCCTCATTGGCCTTCTCGACACCTTCGAGACCCCCACCAGCTACGTCCTGGTTCTGGAGATGTGCGTACACTCCTGACTGTCCTCCCTGCTTTGATCCCTGAGCCTCAATGCAAGGCACTTATGTTGATTTTGTTTGTCCTCTAAGAATAGAATTCACAGGACTTCTAAGTATCAGTTGACCACAGAGGTGGCAGCTTTGGAGCGTTCCAGTCCAGGCAGATGGAAGTGTAGTCTCCACTGGGTGCTGTCCAAGGACAGTCGAGATGGTGCAGACACCAGCACCACCAAACCCCACGCTGTTCTCAGTCCCCCCAGGGCTCCACTGAGAGGCCTCAGCTCTGGTGCTGAAATTTCAGGCCCCTCTTGGCGGCCTGAAGTTGACCTGATACCCGACACCTCCTGGGGCAGGTGTGCTCAGTGAGGTTGGAGTGGGCTTACCAAGACCAGCTTGTGTCCACTCCTTCAGGCATAGCTCAGCACCTGGCCAGTGCTATCTCTGAGGACTCCTGTCAAGTAGAGGCTGGTTTGAAAGGGAGGCCAGACACTTGTTCCTGGAGAATGCCTCCCGCTTCCAGAGCAGCCTCCCTGTGCTGCGTAGTTTCAGAGAATGATTCAGTCGTGTCAAGAAGGAGTACTCAAACTGTGACCCTGGAGAAACTGGTCTCATCTGGCGCAGTTTCACTTCCTGAGATAACTGGAAACGTCTGGAGATATTTTTGGTTTTGGTTTTGGTTTTGGTTTTTTGAGCGCACAGCTTAGGGAGAGGGTGCTGCTGGCTTCCAGTGAGCAGAGGCCAGGGATGCCTGCGAAGGCACAGGACAGCCTCCAGCCAAGCTCTGTCCCACCCTGACCAGCAGGGTGAGGCTGAGACACCCAGCCCTTGCAGCATCCTAATCTCTATGAGGCATCTTGGTGTTTTCAGTGTTAGGAGTGAGTTCAGGGCAGTGGCAGAGTACTTGCTTAGCACATGCAGGCCCTGGGTCCACCACCCCGCCCCCCCAGCACTGCAGGGACCCAAAGGTGAGTTCAGAGTAGGCGCTGTGTTGCGCTGTCGTCTGGCTCTTCACCACACGTCTCTTCTGGTCTACACATAGCCCATTTTACAGATGTGGAAACCAAGTCTGAGGGAGGTGGGATAATCCCCGGCCTTCAAACACAGATACCTAGTGTATCACTGTGTGCCCGGCACTGCCCTGGCACATGCCCTGTCATCCTCCATTGATGGAGTAGGGGTGAATCCCTGACCATATACCTCTCCAACTCCCAGTTCCCTTAAAGACCCAGATACCTCCTTCCATACTTAGATCTTCACAGTAAGTCCAAAAGTTACTCTCCGTGTCTAGTCATGCCATCCATTGAAGGCACAATCCTGAAGTACTGATAAAACATCCACAGTGGGGCAGGTCCAGTGTGTATTTCTTACTAGCCGGAAGAAGTCTGGAAATTGAAGCACTTCATGACAATGACCTTCCTACCTCTGTAGGGCTGACCAGGGTCGCCTCCTGGACTGCGTGGTTCGATGGGGAAGCCTCACTGAAGGGAAGATCAGAGCACACCTGGGGGAGGTTCTGGAAGCCGTCCGCTACCTTCACAACTGCAGGATAGCACACCTGGACCTAAAGGTTGGCAGGCCCAGGGCTGGACAAGGGTGGGTCTGACCACACCCAGTGTGGCCTCATAGAACACCGGAGCCTGTCCTCCAGAGCTGGTGGCCAAGAGCTCTGGGGGCCTGGGGGAAATGGTAGGGAGTGGATGGGGACAGGGCATTGATCCCTGCTCTGTTTCTAAGAATTACATTTAGTGATATACACAATCAGTCAAATAGAGGTAAACACTTGAACCTTCTAACTTTTCATGATACTTTGAGAAAGTTCCTGTGAATTTTGCTGAACTTTGGCATGGGACCAAGTTCACTGCTAATTTAAAAAGAGAAAAAGTATGTTGCTCTTAGTGCTGGGAGGAAAACTGAACATGCAGGGTGCTTGCCACTGAAGAGTTCAGAGAGCTGCTCTGTGCTGAGCTGGGGCAGCGATTCCCCTGTTAGCACTGACTAACAGCCTGGGCCTGTGCTAGGAGCTCTTCCTGTTCTGCACATGCAGTTTGTCCTAGTTGCCATCACAGATGCCTTCCATCTCACCACGGATTGCTGACAGTCATCAGAGTAACCTTAAAATCGGGTATGTTTGAAAATGACAGTTGTCTTTTTGTGTATTCTAGCCTGAGAACATCCTGGTGGATCAGAGTTTAGCCAAGCCAACAATTAAACTGGCTGACTTTGGAGATGCCGTCCAGCTCGACACGACCTACTACATCCACCAGTTACTGGGGAACCCTGAGTTTGCAGCCCCTGAAATCATTCTTGGGAACCCTGTCTCCCTGACCTCGGACACATGGAGTGTTGGAGTGCTCACGTATGTGCTTCTTAGCGGCGTGTCCCCCTTCCTGGATGACAGTGTGGAAGAGACCTGCCTAAATATTTGCCGATTAGACTTTAGTTTCCCAGATGACTACTTTAAAGGCGTTAGCCAGAAGGCCAAGGAGTTCGTGTGCTTCCTCCTGCAGGAGGACCCTGCCAAGCGTCCCTCGGCTGCACTGGCCCTCCAGGAGCAGTGGCTACAGGTGGGCAACGGCAATGGCAAAGGCGCGGGCGTCCTGGACACGTCCAGACTGACCTCCTTCATTGAGCGGCGCAAACACCAGAATGATGTTCGACCTATTCGTAGCATTAAAAACTTCTTACAGAGCAGGCTTCTGCCTAGAGTTTGACCTATCTTGAAGTTCTTTCTCATTCTCTTTCACCTGCCAATCAGCTGTTAATTTGAATTTTGAAGAGGAAAAAAAAACAAACCCAACTGACCAGCTGCCAGTATGTTCATCGTGTGAAATTGCATTCCAAGTAAGCTGCGCTCAGCAGTGCTTGGACTCCGAGCCGCGAGCTGCGCTGGGGTGGAGGACCTTCACTTACACTCTGCAAAGGCAGAGATTGCGTTGCTGTGTCACAGTATTTATTCAGGTTTCTGCAAAAAAAAAAAAAATAGGACTTTTTTAAGCAAACAGATAGAATTTTGCAAATTTAACATTTTCAAGATTTATTCAAAGAAAAAAATGCCTATGTTCAACCACTGGTGTTAACGAACAAAACAAAGATACTGTGCATCTCTGGGGTAGAGTCGCCCAGGTGATAGCCACTCCCATGGCCTTGGCTAGCGCTCTGCGTCCACCTGGCGCTGAGATTTTCCAACCACCTCGTCTGCATGCGTCTAACTGGACGCCAGACTTGGCTTCTAAAACGTGCATTCAACCTCAAACTTTTGCATAAAATAGAATGAATCGTTTTGCTCTGATGAAATGTAGGCCTTACTTGTATATAAGACTGTTCCTGCCTTCAGTCTGTCATTCCCTGCCCGTCCCCCTTTCCCTTTTACTCCCACCTACCGCCTGGGCCTTCCTCTGGGGCTTCAAGGGTCTGCCCATCAAATGAAGAGACCGAGTTGGATCCAGCCCTCTGCCCGCTTCCCATCCTCACCCCAAGCCGTCAATCAGATTGTTGAGCAGTACAGTCAGATGAAAATACTGTAAATGCACTCATTGGGGGTTTTTTGGTTTTATTTCATATCATGTGCAATGTTGTGGCTTTAACATTTTATGCAACTATTTATGAAGACCTCTGTTGTACCTGTAATAAATATATAGAAAAAGCACATACTTCGTACAGTGAGCTTTATGGTTTTGTGTGTGTGTGTTTGGGGGTGGGGGGGTCGTAGCCCTGTGCCATCGATTCAAGGAGATTTAACTCTTCGTGAAATTTGTCAGTTTTGAGGACTGTAAAAAGTGATTTCATACTCTGAATATAAAACTGGATAATAGGGTAATGTTTTAAATTGATTATGCTATTATTCAGAATGCCAAAGTATTATTTTTTTTCCTAAAATCAGTCTGGACATTTACTACTTTTTAGACTTTTTGACATTCAACTTTCTGTACAAAAATTGGCTAGATTTTGAGCTTTTGGTAAGAAATTAAAGCCAATTTAGCACTGGCCGCCCTGAGGCTGGTCCCCAATGCCCGTGTCACTGTGGCAGAATAAGTGCTGGTGGGAGGGTTCTTCCAACAAAAGAGGCTGGGATTCTGGGCACGCTTGAATTTTTCTGGATGTCTTTTTACCTTTATTGTTTGAAATACACTAGAGTCCAGCCTGCTTCCCAAGCCAGCCAGACATCTGGGTCTTGAGCCATATAACTGGCATAATTAAGCTTTGCAGCTTCCAATGTATTTTATTTATTCTTTTGTTGGGTTTTTGTTTGTTTGTTTCTTCTTGTAAAATTGTACAGAAACTTTTTAAAAGAAATTGGATTCAAAACTGGATGTGTATTCGTAACCTCATAACTTTTATTTGTGTATTGTTTCTTTTATTCTTTCAGTTAAATTTTTACATTATTTTGCATGTATATTTCTTTGTACAGAGACCTTACATGTTTACACAGTATGATGTGATGTAAATATTTTATTTTGCCATCAGTTATTTTAAAAAATTAAACATATTTGCCTGATCTTTGTGTTAGGCCTTTTATTTAAATTGGTCACTGTCGAATCTGAAATTGAGAGGATGAAGCAGAGTGCTCTCACAGGTGGGAGAGTGCAGAATATTCTGGATTGGGTATCCCCTGTACATGACCAGACACGGGAATTGGTTAGGCTCCTGCAGACTGGTTCACAGAAGTAAATCAAAACACTGGTATGTCTCTACCATGTCAGCCGACTAGCAGGGCTGTCCTCCTCCTGATTAACAGAATTGGAGCAAAGAGAGAGGATCTGTTTTCATTCTGGGCTTGAAGAAGCAAAGTTCACATTGCCATATACTCAAAAGGATGAAGCACTTAGGTCCAAGCTCCATGTTATGAACAAACCAAAGACTGCACCTGTGGAGAAGACCCAGGGTTCACCTAGTCCACAGGGATTTGCAGCCACTGGCTCCCTGGGTCTTTCTCTGCAGGGTCCTGCCCAGTGTGATTTCACAGCTCCTCTGGCAGCAAGTCCTTCTTTCTGATGACCAACGTGGTCTCTCTTATGGATTCTTTCTGACCTTTCCTTCTGGGATCATAAGTTTTACTGGGCACATCATAAAGAACAGGCTTCCATCTGCTGAAATCTCAAAGGGAAGGCCAGAGTAAAGGGACATTAAAGCCAAGGTGTCTAGTCAGGATGTGGGAAGCTTACTTCCTGAGGCACACAACCCTCCAAGTCTCATGACACCACGGCTATTGGACCCCAGAGAGAGCTGAATTCAAGGTCAGTTTTAGTCCACCCAGCAGAACAGTGTCAGGTCTGGGAGGGCTCTGTAGTATTTTCCTTTTAACTGGACACACTGAATGAAGCAGTTTTGCCCGTAAGATTAGCATAGCCTTTGCAGGTGAAAGGTGCGCAGATATTTGGTCTGCCGTGGTCACTAGATGTGTGCTTCTCAAATGTCAAGACATTTTATATTCTGCTTGTTATGCTGTGTATTAAATCCTTGGATTCTCTTTATCCCTAAGGCATGGTTGGGAGGTAAGAATCACCAGGATTTCAGTACAATAAATTATGAGTATCATCTTATCACAAGTGTTAATCTGAAAGAGATTAGACCACCCTAAGGAAAGGTCCCACTCAGCTGTACATTTCTGAAACCTAATGCTGGAGACCAAAATACCTAAAGGAACTACTAGGATACTTCCCAGATTTACACATATTTATGTGAGATTTAACTTATACAAATAAAGTACACAAATCCTAAGTTGGTAGCTCAATAAATGCCTGTATATGTGAATACTCATCATCCCCCCAGTGACATGGAGCATTGCCATTGCCTCCTCCAAGAGAGGCAGCCACTGTTCTGATTTGTCACCCATAGATGAGTTTGCCTTTGAGATTTATGTAAGTAGAGTCACATACTACGTACTTTTTAAAAGAGCTATAGTCTGAGATCACTGTAGATCACAGGCGATGGTAAGAAATGTGCCCTTTACCCAGTGATAGTCTCTTAAAGACTCACGCAGTATCACAGCCAGGACAGGACGCTAGCCTAGAGAGGGTCAGGATGTGCAGCATTCCCATCACCAAGAGGCCCCCCTATTGCCCTCTGAGGGCCACACCCAGCCTCCTTCTGCCATCACACCCCCCTTCAACCCCTGCCAACCACTTTCTACCACGTTTTGAGGATGTTCTATAAATGGAATCATACCATACATAGCCTTTTTTAAAAGTTTCTTTTTTCAATTTTTAGTTGTAGATGGACACAATATTTTATTTATTTATGTGGTGTTGAGGATCGAACCCAGTGCCTCATGCTTTCCAGGCAAGTGCTCTACCACTGAGCTACAACCCCAGCCCTGTCTCAGGTAGCCTTTTGAGATAGGCTTTTTCACTGCATGATTCTCTGGAGATTCATCCAGGTGACTGCATGGATCAGTGGGTTTTCCTTTTTATTGTCAGTAATATTTCATGGTACAGATGTACCATAGTTAATCACCTACTGAAGGACATCTAAGATTCTGTGAATATTTGTGTACAGATTTTTGTGCAGATGTGAAGGTTTTCGTTTCTCTAGGATAAGATAACTGGCAGATCATGTTGTAATCGCATATTTCACTTTTCTGTTTTGTGTTTTGTTTGTTTTGTTTTGAGTTGGAGGTGCTAGGGATTGAACCCAGGGCCTGGACATGCTAGGCAAGCACGCCACCACTAAGCTACATTCCCAGCCCACATATTTAATTTTTTAAGGGATTTCCAAATTGTTTTCCAGACCCTATCATTTCACATTCTACTAGCAATGTGTGAGTACTCGTTTCTCAACATCTTCATCAGCATTTGGTGGTACTACTATTTTTTAATTTGGTCCTTCTGACAAACATATAATAATAAACATAAAATAATAAACATATCTTGATTCCAATTTGCATTTTCCTAATGGCTTATGATGTTGAACATCTTTTGTTTGTTTATTTGCTTATCTATGCAAAGATAGTGAAATGTTTGTACATATCTTTTACCCTTATTATATTTCTTGGTTTTCAGTTGTTGAGTTTGAGAGTTCCTTATTTATTCTAGATAGTAATCACTGTTGGAGATATGGACTCTACTCTAGAGTCTTCTTAACAGGGTCTTTCATAGAGAAAAAGGTTTTAATTTCGGTGAGTCTTGGTTTATGAGTGTTTTATGAATCAGGCTTTTGGTGTTGAGTCTAAGAATTCTTTACCTAGATTGAGGAGGTTTTTTTCCTAAATACTTTTTTTTCTTAAAAAGGTCTAAGCCTCACATAGTGCATTTAAGTCTGTGACCCATTCTGAGTTAATATTTAATACGGTATGCAGTTTAAGTTGAGGTTCTGTTTTGCATATGGATGTCAACTTGTGTCATCACCATTGGTTAAGAAGGCTACCCTTTTTTGATGTCAAAAAATCAGTTGATTCTATTTATGTAGGGTAATTTTGGGGTCAGTTTCTCTCTGTTTCATTTACCTATGTATCCCTTGACCAATGCAACACAGTTTTGATTACTATAGGTATACATTAAGTCTTGAACACAGGTAAACTTACCTTCCCACTTTAGTTTTCTTTTTCAAAATTGTCCAAGCTATTTGAATTCCTTCACCTTTCCATATAAGTTTTAGTATAGTGTTGTGTATATCTACAAAATACCTTTGGGGATTTTTTCATATCAATTTAGGGAAAATTGACATCTTGGCCATGGTTGGGTCTTCCAGTCCATGAATATAGTATGCCTCCATTTAGATCATCTTTGGTTTCTTTCATTAGAATTTGATTGATTTACATGCTCTTTTATATGTTTATTAGAACATGCCAGGTATAGTGGCACATGCCTTCAATCCCAGCAACTAAGGAGACTGAGGAAGGAGGATTCCAAGTTCAAGGCCAACCTCAGCAATTTAGTGAGGTCCCAAGCAACTTAAAGGAGCAGAATTATACCTAAGTATTTCTTCCTTAAGCAATTATAAGTATTGCATTTTTAATTTTAATATCCATTTATTCATTGCTACTATGTAAAAATGCTACTAATTTTTGAATGTTTATCTTTTATTATATATTTGCTTTACCTCCTTGTTCTAGAGGGGTTTGGTAGATTCTTTGGGATTTTCTGTAGAAGTAATCATGCCATCTGCAAATAGGAACAGGTTTATTCCTTCCTTTTCAATTGGTATGCCTTTGTTTCTTTTTCTTGCCTTACTTCACTGACTAGAACTTCCAATACTTAACTGAATGTAAGTGGTGAAGGCACGTTTCCTTGTCTTGTTCCTGATCTTTAGTGGGAAGGTATTCAGTCTCTCACCATTAAGTACAAGGTTAACTATAGATTTCTATAGATGCTTTTTCTTTCTTCTTCCTTCCTTCTTTTTTTCATATTTTTGTTGATGGCATTATAGTGATATGTAATAGTGGGATTCACTGTTACATACTCATACTTACACATGATATAACAATATGATTTGGTCAATATTGTTCCCCAGTATTTTCCCTTTCCATCCCCTCCTCTGTCACCCAGGTCCCTTTCCTCTATTCTACAGGTATCCCTTCTGTTTTTATGACACCCCCTCACAGCTTTATTCTCCCTTTTTTCTCTCTAACTTCCACATATGAAAGAAAACATGTGGCACTTGACTTCCTGAGTTTGGCTTATTTCACTTAACATATGGTCTCAAGGTCCATCCATTTTCCTACAAATGACATGTTTTCATTCTTCATAGCTGAACAACACACCATTGTGTATATACACCACATTTTCCTTTATCCATTCATCCATTGATGGACATCTAGGCTGGTTTCATAGTTTGGCTATTATTACATTCTCTCCAACATTTATTATTGTTAATTGTACTTTTCAGACAAAATCTCACTAAGATGCTGACGCTGAGTGTCAAGAAAATTGGGATCCTCCTGCCTCAGTCTCCCAAGTCACTGGGATGATAGGCCTGTGCCACCACACCCAGCTATGGTTTGTTTTCTTCATGGCTGCCATTCTAATTGGAGTGAGGTGAACTCTTAATGTGGCTTCAATTTGCATTTTCCTAATTGCTAAAGATGTTGAATTTTTTTCATGTATTATTGGCCATTTATATTTCTTCTTTTGAAACATGTCTCTTTAGTTTCATTTGCCTATTTATTTGGCATTAAGCATTTTGAGTTTTTTGTGTATTCTGAACATTAATCCTCTGTCAGAAGAGTAATTGACAAAGATGTTCTCTCATTCTGTAGAGGTTCTGTCTTCACATACTCCATCATTTCCTTTTCTATGAAGAAGCTCTTTAATTTGATACTATTCCATTTATAAAATCTTCGGTTATTTCCTGAGCTTTAGGAGTCCTATTGAGGAAGTCATTATCTGCATATGTTGGACCCTACATTTTCTTCTAGGAGTTTCATAGTTTCTGATCTAATTCCTAGGTCTTTTATCCATTTCGAGTTGACTTTTGTGCAGGGTGAGAGATAAGGATCTAATCTCATTCTTCTATGTATATAGCCAGTGTTCCAGCACCGTTTGTTAGAAACCACTCTTTCCCAGCATGTTTCTGGCACCTTTGTCAAGGACCAGATGACTATATCTGTGTGGGTTTGTCTCTGTGTCTTTTATCCTGTTCCTTTGGTCTATGGGTCTGTTTTTATGCCAGTACCTACACTTTTTGTTACTATATCTCTGTGGTATAATTTGAAGCTGGGTATTGTGATGCTAACATAGCTGGGGTTTTTTTTCCAGGTGAGTTTAAGACTTTTTTTTTTATTTTTTTATTTTCTTGGTTAGGCAAAGAATATCAGTGGCATTTTGATGGGGCTTGCATCTTGCATCAAATCTGCAGATAGTTTTTGGTAATTTTGCATTTTAACCATATTAATTCTGACTATCCATGAACACAGAAGGTCATTGTAAACTCACAGGCAGCGGGTGACCAAAGACGTAAGCTCACTGGAGCAGGTTCAGGACCACCAGAGTCAGACAAAAGTAGCTGAATTAAGATTTATTAGTTTATGTTCCCTGGCGAAATCTCCAACCCCCCCCCCCCCCAGGGCAAAAGTCAGAGTGGGAGAGCCAGAAGAAATCGCATGTGGCTTTAGCTGCTCAGGGTTTTTATAGGGGGGAAGGGGCTAGGGGTCCTGCCCAGGAAAAGGTGGACCAAGGTGGATGCCAGGGTCAGTAGGTCTGCCTCTGATTGGTCACTTCTGGTGCAGTGTGTTGCTAGGTGTCTTTGCTCCCTCCCCCTGCAGCCGCCCAAATCCGACCTGACAGTCATTCCATCTTCTAATATCTTTTACAACTTGTCCCATCAGTGTTCTATCATTTTCATTGTAGAGGTCTTTCACCTCCTTGGTTAGATTTTTTTTCCTGTGTTTTGTTTTTGAGGCTGCCGTAAATGGGATTCATTTCCTGATTTCTTTCTTATCAGATTCTTCATTGGTGTATAGGAAAGCTATTGATTGTTGTATGTCAATTTTGTATCCTGTCTGTAGCTACTTTTAACAAATTGAGGAAGTTCTGCTCTCTTCCTGTTTTCCTAAAATTATTTTTATCACAAGTGTTGAATATTACCAAATGCTTTTTCTGTTTCTACTGAATCAAATGTAATTTTTCTTCTTTAGCCTATTAATAATGGTTACTTTTCGAACCAACTTTGAACCCTTGGAATCAACACCACTTGATCATGGTATATAATTCTATCTTTCTAAACTGGATTTGCTAATATGTTGTTAAGGGTTTTTATATCTATCTTCATGAGGGATATTAGTCTGAATTTTTTTGGTACTGTCACTGGTTTGGAATCAGGGTATGTCTAGCTACGTAATACGAATTGGGAAATTTTATATTCTCTTACATTTTCCTGGAAGATATTTTATAGAACTGGCGTTAACTCTTTAAGTATTTGGTAGATCTCTCCAGCAGAACCTTGTGGGCCTGAAGACTTGTTTGTGTGGAGTTTCGAATCATACTGACAGTTTCCTTTATTGTTATAGGGTTATCCAAGTTGACAGTTTCTTATTCAGTGAACCATGATCCTTTGTGCTCTTCAAGAAAGGAATCGATTGTGCCAGGTCTAGTTATTCAGTCAGTTATTGAGAGAGGAATGCTGAAGCTTCCAGCTATAATCATGGGTTTGCGTGTCTCTCCTTCACATCTGTTAGTGTTGCACACATTTTGAAGCCCTGTCACCTGAGGCACACACTCAGGATTGTTATGTCTTCTTGATGAATTGACCCCCCTACCACTGTGAAATATCCCATTCTGTCTCTAGTAATTTTCTTTGCTCTAATCATTGGATATAAATGTAGTCTTGCTTTTTGAAAACCAATAATTTTCATGGAATGTCTTTTTTCATCCTTTACAGTCAGCATACCTTTATTACTATATATGTTTCTTATAGAAAGCAAATAAAATTGGGTCATGTTTTGTAACTCACTCTAATATTTTTAATTGGTGTATTTAGATCATTTATATTTAATGTAATTATTGATAAGTTAGGATCTTAAGTCTGATGTTTTATTTTTTGGTTTCCTGTTCCTTCTGGTCTCCATTTTTCTGTTGTTTCTGTTTTGTCGATTGTTTTGCCTCCCTCCCTGGGGACTGCTTGAACATTTTTAGAATTCCATTTATATTTTCCTAGTCTGTTTTTAGTATGTTTCTTTGTGTAACTTTAGGGACTGCTGTAGGTATCACATTACATAAACATGACACAGTTTACCTGGTTGTTCTCATTTTACCAATTTAAGTGAAATATAAAAAAACTTAACCTCTATGTGTCCATCCCCCTTGCCTGATTGTAATTTTAAATATTTCTCTTACATTTAAAACCAAAATACACAATGGTTTTTACTTTTTTACTTTAACAATCAAATACAATTTAGAGAACTAAAGAGGAAAAAGAAAATATACTTACCCATATTTTTCCTTTTTGTATTATTTCTTCCTTCTTTTTTAAAATACTTTTAGTTGCAGATAGACACAACACCTTTATTTTGTTTATTTCGTTTTATGTGGTGCTGGGGATCAAACCTGTGCCTTATACATGGTAGGCAAATGCTCTACCACTGAGCCACAATCCCAGCCCATCTTTCTTCCTTCTTGATATTCCAGGGTTTCTTCCTTTATCCTTTTCTTCCTATTTAGATAAGTTAATTTAGCTTTTCTTTTGGGGTACTTCATCTGGCAACAAATTCCCTTAGTTTTTCTTCTTCTGAGAACATTATGGCTTCCTCTTCATTCCCCCGCCCCCCCCCTTTTTTTTTTTTTCTTTTTTCCCTTTTTTTTTTTTTTTTTTTTTTTTTTTTTTTTTTTTTTTTTTTTGCTGTGGGGTCCTGTCCTCAAGAGCACTCCACCACTGAGCCACACTCCCAGCCCTATTTAGAGACAGGGTTTCACTGAGTTGCTTAGCACCTCGATTTTGCTGAGGCTGGCTTTGAACTTGTAATCCTCCTCAGCCTCCTGAGCTTGGGGGATTACAGGCGTGTACCACCTCACCCAGCTCCTCTTCATTGTTGAAAGATAGTTTTGCTGGATATAGAATTCTAGGCTGACTTCTTTCAGCAAGAAAAATGTCATACCACTTCCTTCATGTCTCTTATGGCTTCTTATTAAAAATTCACTATCTTCGATTCTTTTTTTACCTGATAAGTAAGGTGTTTTTCTCTCACTTTTAAGATTTTTTTGTTTGTTTGTTTTGCAGAAGTTTGACTCTCATGTTTCTTAGTGTGAATTTGTTTGTATCTGTAGTTTTATGGCTTTTGTCCAATTGGGGAAGTTTTTAGCCATTATTTCTTCCAGATTTTTGGTTTGTTTTGGTGTGCTGTTTTGCATTGGATTGAACCCAGGGCTTCCTGCATGCTGCTTACATCCTCTACACTGAGCTACACCCCCAGCCCATCTTCAAGCTCTTCTTCAGTCCTGTCCTCTCTCTCCTCTCCAATTCCAGTGTCTCCAGTGACGTAGATGTTAGATTCTGGGTCATGGTTCCCAGGTCTTGGGCACTGCTGCTGCCACTACTCCTCTTCCCTCTCCCCTCCCCTCCTATTTGAGGTATTTTCTCTTTCTTGTGCATACAGGGTAATTTCAATTATTCTGCAACAAGTACAATGATTCTTTCTTCTGTCCACTCGGATCTTCTGTTGAGCCCATTCTTGGAGTTTATTTCACTTGTTGGAATGAGAAGTTCTAAAATTTCACTTGATTTTCCTTTATATCTAAAGAAATAGCTTGCTAGAACTTTCTATTTATTTCAAAAATGTTCATGATTGCTTCTTGAAGGATTTTTATCATGGCTGCTTTTAAGTTCTCATGAGATAATCCTAGCTTCCCTGTAATTTCACTGCTGGTGTCTGTTGTTCATCTTCTTCATTCAAGTTGATGTTCTTCTGATTCATAACATGAATGGTTTTTGTTTGAAAATTCCTATGTGTGTCTCTGGGTCTTCCATTTTATCTGGCTTCATCTGACACCACTTCAACAAGGAAAAGGGGGAGCTGCTGCCTTATTAGTCATGGGCAGGACTGTGGTTTTTGCTAGGCCTCCCCAAAGCAAGCCTAGTGGAGGGAAGGGGGGACTTGTTTTTGACGGGTGAAGAGTGGAAAGCAAGATTCTCACATATTCCACTGACGCCAAAGTGAGCAGAGACGCTGACCAGCAGGGATGAAGTCCTGGCTCTATTTGGCCTTCTGAACACCACCTTGGCAGGGGGTTGGGGTGCCCTATTATAGCTGGGAAAGGGTAGAAATCCAGGGTCCATACTAGTCTTTGCTGGTGGGGAGAGGGCCACAGTCTTCCCTTGGTGTTCAGCTAGAGAATAGCAGTTTCTACCTGAAAGTGTTCTGTTCGGCTAGGGTACCCCTTTCCTCCCCATTCTTCTAGAGAGAGCAAGTTTTGTCAGACTTTTTCTTTTTTCTTTTTTTTTTTTTTTCCCCTTCCACATCTATTGGCATTTCCAGGTTTCTGGCTTCTTCAACTCCAAGTCTAGGATATATGAAATAAAAAGAAATCCCAGAGAACTTCCCACCCCATAGTTCCCCAGCCCTGAGGTCCCTAGCTGGTCTGCTGTCTTCTCTTCACTTTGCAGGGTTTTCTTAATTTATATTTTATATATAATTTCCACAGTTTCTCATTGTGCAGGAGAAACAAAGAGAAGTGCACCTCCACCATCTTCCCAGAAGCCCAAGTCCATTGTCAGTGCCTGTCTTTTTATTTGCTAGTCTAGGATTCCATGACATCTTCCAAGAGCTACAAAATGATTGCTTGGATTTGTTTCCAAAAGGGGGACTACGAAACCAATGATCGTCGGAATCTAAGCTTTTTGCCCATTTCACTGTCTTGTGCTTTTTCTGCTCATTTCTTGTTGAAGTCACCACTACTCCATAATGACTAGACCAAAACATGCAAGAAAGGATAGCTAGCCAGGGACAGGAAGTGACAGATTGGCCAGGCCACTGAGCACCAGTGGCAAGGACAGACCCCAGCTCTCCTGCAGAGCTGTGCACAGAGCACTGTGGGAAGGCAGGCCGAGGCCGGGCTCTGCTCTGGAGAAGCACCTGGTGGGAAGGAGCAGGACAGAACTTAAATAACTGTTAGAAGAGAGATTGCAGTGAATCATGCAACAGAAATTCTG
Organism: Glaucomys volans; assembly: GCA_020662805.1. Lineage (NCBI taxonomy): Eukaryota > Metazoa > Chordata > Mammalia > Rodentia > Sciuridae > Glaucomys > Glaucomys volans. The sequence goes on along the minus strand of JAJEJO010004574.1, from coordinate 163,186 downwards.
AAACACCAGAAAAGGTACTGTGAAGGGAGGTGGTCTCCAGGCTATGACTCCAGGCTGGGTCCAGGTGTCGGGCTGCTCTGGTGACAGCAAGCAGTTGGGTGAGGAGGGTGCAATCCCCATGTACCTTGAGGTGACAGAACACTTGTTTCCTGATAGCTCTTTCTTCCATTGGCCGTTTCTTATTTACAATTCAAACAGGCTAGGGAGGTTTATCTTTCAGTCTGTGACTCTCACCCCATAACAGCCCCGTCCAGGATTTCCAAGGTAGCTGCATTTACTGGAGCAGTCTCCTGCTTCTCCCCCTCCCCCTCTGCCCCATAGACTATGAAAGGTAAAGGCTTTGTGAGGCACGGGACCTTGTGGAAGGCCAAGAAAAGTAGAGACTTTAAGACTAATTGCCCCATCTTTTGTTATTGCTTATAGGAAGCACAACTCTCTGATCTGTTGTTGAAAGTTGAAAACGTTTTGCTCAGTTTTGCCTAATTCGTCAGGTTCTTTACGACTACACTTGTCTTCAGTTAATGTCCTTGAACAGGAAAGACTACATCAGAATAAGTGACCTACACACAGGCTTTCGAGACACCCCTATTGATTATTTGAGAACCGCCTGCACCGTTGAGTTGTTGAGATAGGCTAGTGACCTGGTTTACATATTTATTTTAAAATGCTCACATCAAGAGAGAAAAGATGCAAAGCATCAATTTTTTTTTTTCCAAACATGAAAATTACCCCCAGGTGCTAAGCTGTCCCAAGCAAGGAGCCATCACGGTGGGCCACCAGGGGTGGGAGGAGCTCGGTGCACCTTGATCTTCTTTTTCAGTTTTATAGTCAAATGGGTGAAACAGGGGGGACTGGAAGGAGAGGACAGCTGTGCTACCCTCCCTCTGCCACCTCCCTCTACTTCTCTGGACCAGCCTGTTTTTCTGTGAGGCCTCTTATTCCTGGGAGGCAGCGGCCGCCTTCTCTAACTGCACATGATCTTTCCCTAGGTGACCACAGAAAGTCTCCTTCCTCTGTATGTGGTATTGTTACAAATGATCATAAATTTGGTGACTTAAAAAAAGAAGAAATGTTCTCATGGTCTGGAGGCCCACAGTCCACAGCCAGCGTGACCAGGCAGAAATGAAGGTGTCTCCAACCGTGTTCCCACCCCACCTCCAGCCACACAATGGGAGACTCTGCCCACTTCTTCTTTCAGTCACTGGTGGCTGCTGGCATGCCTTGTGGCCACATGGGTTCAGTCTTCAGGGCCAGCATCTTCAAATCTTCCTCTGCTCTGTCTTCACGTGGCTTACTCCGCTGCCCCCAATCTCCCCCGCCTTCGTCTAATAAGCACACTGTGGTGGTGGTCAGTGCCCTGCTGGATAACCCAGGATGATCTCTATCCCCCCTTAATCACATCTGCAAAGACTTGCCACAGAGTAGCCGTCACAGGTCCAGAGACTAGGATGTGCTGTCTTTGGGCAGGCCACTCAGCCCATCACACCATCTCTGTATGTCTCCATCCCAACAATTAACTTGTCTCCAGCACAGTCCCCTGTGCTCCAGGGACCCAACTCTCCATGGCAACTCATCTAATGCCCAATTGACCACTTACCCAGATGCTCAGACAGAAACTCCAGAGCCATTGTTTGTCCTGCCTCTGCATCGTTTCCAGCTCTAGGATCACCTTCAACACAGCCCTGTGGCCCCCTCTCACTTCCCTCAGGTGCCCACAGAGGCCTTCTAACTGGACACCCTATTCCACTACTTCCTATTGCACATCTTCCATCCATTTTCCTCTTGGTTGCAGAATCAGCATAGAAATCAGCCAGGGGCATCCTCCATCAAACTCGCTCGCATGCTCTTGCTTTTCCTGCATATTAACTGGTGCATTTATGGTTTCTTTATTTCATGACTGTCTTCCCTCCTAGATCACAACCCCATGAGGGCAGGGATCTTGTCTGTCTCATTCATCTCTCTAATCCAGCACTTCCTGTACCATAAATACTCACATGTGATTTTAAAATATGCAAATCCTTCCTGGGTGCTCTGCTTCCCACAGAGGCTATTGCACTTGACTACAAAGGAAAGATGAAAAATTAAGAAATATCATTCAGACGTCCAGGTGTTTAAGCTTTGGAAATTCTCTTAATTCATTTAAATAAAGGAGAAGCCAAGGACTCCATGCCTCGGGCCCACAGTATGGGCACCGTTGGACAGCCCTGATGGATTCAGAGCCTCTTGGTGAACAGATCCAGGAAGTCTTGGGTGGTGGCAGTTGTTGTTTCCCAGTAATCTGGTAGCTTCTATGGATCCCCAACCAAGCTTTACCTCCATCCGGGCTGTCTGCAAGAGATCTCTATGGTGATGGAAGTGTTATGTACATGCTGTCCATGACATTGACCGCTAGCCACAAGTGGCTCTTGAGTACTTGGAGTGTAACTGAAGAAGTCACCTTAATGTGGATTATGTTCTCTGTTAACAGCTCCCATTAGTATAGCTGGAGATGCCTCACCTGGTCACCTGCCCCAGGTGACCCTCTGGGGCACCTTGAGTGAGTTGTGTGGCTCCTTCTTCAGGCAGTGCAGTCGGGACAGCAGTGATCCAAGAGCGAGAGGGATCCACGATATGAGAAGAAAAGCCCCAGAGTGTCGTCCCCAGGGCCTGGCCTCTTCTGTGAGCCATGGAAATGCAACTTGCCATAAGCAGAGAAGAGCCTGCTGGTGTGCGGGCAGGTGACAGCCAAGAGGTCCTGCCTAGTGGGAGGCAAGGGAAGGACTGTGAGCGAGCGGCCAGTTGGAAAGGGATTTTCTGGGCAATCTGCCCAGGAAGGCAGGCGCCAGGTCTTGAGAAGTTCAAAGGAGAAAGCACAAAGGACTCCTTCTGGGGGTTTGGGTTTCTTAGGAGGGGCCAACATTAGGATGTCTTGGGGGTCTCAACAGAGCCAATAAAGCTCAGCCCCATCAGGGGCAGAAAAAAGCCTTTATCACCCCCAAAACAATGCTTGCTGCTCAGCCCAGCATGGCCAGTCCCTGACACATAGCCACATGTGCTGAATCTCAGAGCTGTAAGGGAAAAAGCACTTTATCCCATTTTTTGGCAGTGAGTAACTGAATCCCAAAATGGGAAATGAGATTTTTTTAAATGCACCCATGGAAGAATGTACCACCTGGCCAAGCACCAAAAGTGAGTGAATAGTGAATGAGAGCCCTTCATGGGGGTGGGCGTGTGTGGAGCATCAGTCAGGATCCTGTGGGAAGCAGATGGCCCACTCCGTGGACAAGGGCAGAGTTCAGCAAGGACCATGGAAAGGTGTGGGCAGGGTATCAGGGCTGGACCCTCAGATGGAGAGGCTTCAGGGGATGGAGCAGCAGCCTGAGGCAGCTGTACAAGAGGCAGGGAGCCAGGAAGATACACTTCCCAGTCCTCCTCCCTCTGGCCTCCTGCAGTACTCCCACTGGTCCATTCCACAGAAGGCAGGTAAGGGTGCGCCTAGATAAAGCCCCAAGGTTTCAAGTTCTGGTACAGGAAGAGGAGTGGAAGGCACTTCCACAGAAAGAGGACAGAACAGCCAACTTACAAACGTGACACCTGTCAGAATGACCAAAATCCAGAATGCCGACACCACCAAATGCTGATGCAGACATGGAGCAAGAGGAACTCACATTCGTTGTTGGTGGGAATGCAAAATGGTAGTGATTTGGAAAGCAGTCGGGCAGGTTCTTACAAAACTAAGCACATGCTTATCATAGAATCCAACAATCTCACTCCTCCGTATTTGCCCAGAGAAGATAAAAACTTAAGTCCACACAAAATCCTGCAAGTGAACATTTATAGCAACTTTTTTCATAATTGCCAAACCTTACAAGGAACCAAGTTGTCCTCCAGTAAGTGAGTGGATAAACTGCAGAATATTCAGACATTGCAATATTACTCAGCAATTAAAAAAAAAAGAACTATCAAGCCACAAAGAGACGTGGAGGGAATTTAAATGCGAGCTACTAATTTAGATGAAAGAAATCAGTCTTCTATTAAGGAGAAAATGCAGGCCCAAATCATCATCATGTCAGCTTAGGACCTGATTTCCTTAACAAGACTCCTAAAGCACAAGAAATAAAAATCAAGAATCAATAAATGACATGGATTCGAACTAAAAAGCTTCTCAGCAAAGGAAACAAGAATGTGAAGACAGCCTACAGAATGGGAGAAAATCTTTAATCTCCAGGCTATAAAAAGAACTCAAAAACCTTAACACCCAAAAAACAAAAAAACAAATAGGACTGGGGTTGTGGCTCAGTGGTATAGCACTTGCCTAGCATGTGTGAGACACTGGGTTCAATTCTCAGCACCACATATAAATAAATGAATAAAACAAGAACCATCAACAACTAAAAAAAAAATTTCTTAAAAAGAACAAGTAACCCAATCAACAAATGGCAAAGGAACTAAACAGGCACTTCACAGAAGAAGAAATATTATCAGTCAAAAAACAATATGAAAAAATATTCAACATCTTTAGCAGTTAGAGAAATAGAAATTAAAATTACACTGAGATTCCATCTCACTCCAGTCAGAATGGCTATTATCAAGAGGACAAGTAACAATAAATGTTGGTGAGGATGTGGCGAAATAGGTACACTCATACATTGCTAGTGGGACTGAAAATTGGTACAACCATTAAGGAAAGCGGTATGGAACCAGTAAGGAAAGCAGTGTGGAGAAAACATGGATGAAAGCACCATTCCACTCCTCAGTATATACCCAAAGGACTTAAAATCAGCATACTATAGTGAAACAGCCACATCAATGTTTATAGTAGCTCAAATCATAATAATTAAACTGTGGAACCAGTCTACATGCCCTTCAATAGATGAATAGATAAAGAAAATGTACTATATATACATGATGGAATATTACTCAGCCATAAAGAGAAATTAAATTATGGTATTTGCCAGTAAATGAATGGAACTTCAGACTATCATGCTAAGTGAAATAAGCCAGTCCCAAAACCCAAAGGCCAAATGTTCTCTCTGATATGTGGATGCTAACACACAACAAGGGAGGGTGGAGAGGGGAAGATAGAAGTCCATTGGATTAGACAGAGGGGCCTGAAGGGAAGGCTGGGGAAGAGGGAATAGAAAGGATGGTAGAAGTAATCAGACATCGCTTTCCTAGCTTTATATTTGAATACATGACCAGGGTGACTGGTTGTACATCCAAAAGAATAGGATCTTAATTAGAATAAGTTATGCTCCATGTTGTATAATATGCCAGAATGCATTCTACTCTCATGTGTATCTAAAACGAACAAATAAAATAAAATTTTAAAAATCCATACCGTTTTTTTGCCCTAAAAAATAGAGCCCCTCTCAGTAATGAGCTGTGCATGGAGCTCTCTGGGCCAAAGAAATGAAGTCAACCTTCACCCAGGCTATTTGGATTCCTGGGACCCAAGACATGGAATTTAATTCATTCACTGCAAGCTGATTATCTCAGAAATGCGTATCAGTTCACACATGGGCTGAGCAGGAAGGCTGGGTTTCTTTGATATGAGATCAGCTTCATCTGGAGACCCTGGGACTCCAGGGTCAGACTGGTGTGCACGCCATTTCCACCACTAACTCGCTCTCAACCTTGGGCAGGTCCCACAGTGTTCCTGAGTCCCTGAGGTCTCCTTCGGAAACCAGGGTCACTGTAGCACCTTTCTTGATGGTTACTGACGGGGTTGAATAAAGAGGTGCATGTGCAGGGTCAAGTGCTTGCTGAGACCTGTCACCAGAGCTGTGTGGTGTCCACGGCTTGGCTCCTTTGTGAGCATTTCCATGGACATAGGTCACACAGCTTTTCATCCAATCACCTCAAAAAAACAAGAGCAGTTCCACACAATCTTGACACCTACATTAGTGCCGCACAACGTAAAGTGAGGCTCAAGGAGATCCAGACCCTTGACCTGCTGGGAGATGAGAGCCCACCGAGGACCCCACCCTGTTCCCAGCCCCCTCTGAGCTCACACCATTGAAGCCTTGATCGACTTCTTTCCCAGCCGCCACATGTCTTCTTGATTCTGCAGAAGAACCAAGGACAGCACTTCATTAAGCCACTCCTGTCCAGGCTCATGCAGAAGCCCAGGTGTTTCTCATCAGCTCACATTTCATGGAAGTTTAGGAACAGAAGAGGCCTCAGTGCCAGCCAGCTGGGGAGGCCAAGAAGTCTGGTGGCAGCCTCCCTTTTAAACATGGGCATTCCTGAATGACCCCAGCCCAAAAGGGTGCCAAACCTCAGTTTCCTGTGGTTTTAGTGTCAGGTTGGCAGCCTGAACTTCTACCTTCTGGTAAGTCTGTCCCCGCCCATTCCGATTCCACCTTGCAGAGTTCACACTCTTCACCTGCACCCCTCTGTGTGTGTGGGGGGGGGACACTCTTGTTGTGGCCCTGACCACCTGTGTGTGCTGGGAGGGCAGCCGAGACAAACAAAAGAGGCAGGAAGGGCAGGAAAGAGACCTCATCACACCTGAGTGGAGGCCCCAGGGCAGGGGAGACTTCAGGCTGGTCCACAGGGGTGGGAGGGCCAGCAGGAGGGGCAGTCGCAGGAGTCTCATCCTGCAGGGCCCACAGGAAACCAGAGGGGAACTGCTCTACCACATGGGCTCCAACCAGCTGCTTTAAAGCAAGGTCTTCTAAAACATTTCAGCAGTTACTGAAAGAAGAGGAAGGCAGCCGTGTGAAGGCATTATGGCGTCCCATTGCGGAAAATCCTCAGGGTCAGCATGAAGCCTTCTTTCTTTCCTTCTTTCTTTGCTTCCTTAAAAACCAAAACCAAACAACAGCAGACTGCTGTGCATGGCCACAGGAAGTCAGAGCCAGCTGCCTGGAGGCCCCCTCCCAGTTCTGCAGCCTCCCTGCCTCCTGGTCAGCCCAGCCTTCTGTGCACAGAGCGGGCTCCAGCCTCCACGGGGCAGGAGGAAAGGTGCTCCGCAGCCCACCTTCCTGTGTGAGGATCTTTTCTCTGAACCTCTGCAAGGGAATGGCTTCCAGGGGAGAACGGGCAGGACTGCACTCAGCTTGAAAAGTGCAGTTGGAGGATTTGGGGGGTGGGAATCCATTGAAAGGTCAGCTTGAAGGTCAGAGGCAAAGGGGGGACTTCTGCAAACTGCAAATGCCACGCTGTCATGCTAGTGAGGCCGAGAGTCACAGAACTTTTTCCGTGGTTAGAGCTTCCTGGAGGAGCCAGGGGCCTCCCGCCCAGCTAGGCGGGGCCTGGCCTTCCTGGGGCAGACTGAGAGGTTCCAGCCCCTCCCTGGGGACACTGGGACCCTGGCACGCCCCTCTCCTTTCCCCAGGCTAGCTTCTCAGAAGGTTGGAGGTGACCGATGTGCTGCTCGCTCAAATGTGGTCAGTACACACTGGATACGTGTGTAGATACGGTGCGGGCCACCACCCAGCCACCCCGGAATCAGGGCAGGAAGTGACCTCTGTACCTTGTACCTGCTAGAAATGAATCATGATTGTGTGTCAACTAAAAATTAAAGCATGAAAGTGCAGATGGTCCAAATGTACTCGGCAGCTGGCGGGGAAGAAGTCTCCAAGAGGCAGGCCGAGGCTGGTGTGAGGGAAGGAGTCCGGGGCGAGCCCACCTGATGGGTGGGGTTCGGTGGGTTCGAGGTGTCTATGGCCAGGCTGCCCCTCGCCACCTGACTGGCTTTCTGTTCCTCATTTTTTAGGACAAAGAAAGGTATGGATTTTTAAAATTTTATTTTATGTGTTCTGTTTAGATACACATGAGAGTGGAATGTGTTTTGGCATATTATACATACATGGAGTACAACTTATTCTAATTAGGATCCTATTCCAGCCTCTGGTCGTATATTCAAATACAAGGCTAGGAAAGTGATGTCCGATTATTCCTACCATCCTTTCTGTTCCCCTCTCCCCACCCTTCCCTTCGTGCCCCTAAGTCTAATCCAATGGACTTCTATCTTCCCCTCTCCACCCTCCCTTGTTGTGTGTTAGCATCCACATATCAGAGGGAACATTCGGTCTTTGGGTTTTGGGGATTGACTTTGGGGATATTTCACTTAGCATGATAGTCTGCAGTTCCATTCATTTACTGGCAAATACCATAATTTAATTTCTCTTTATTGCTGAGTAATATTCCATCATGTATATATACCACATTTTCTTTATCCATTCATACTGCATGGAGCTCTGGGCCAAAGAAATGAAGCCAACCTAACTCACAATGGTGGGGTAGGCCGGGAAGAACAGAGGTACTTTGGATGAGAGAAAGGGGAATGAAGGAAGGGAGGAGGGACAGGAATAGGAAAGGCAGCAGAGTGAATCGGACATCACTTTCCTATGTTCATACGTGAACACACAACCAGTGTAACTCACATCATGTGCAACCACAAGAGCAGGAAGTTGCACTCCATGCATGTATAATATCTCTAAATACATTCTACTGTCACGTATAACTAAAAAGAACAATTTTTTAAAAAAAAGTCAATCTGAAAATGCTACATGCTATATGAAACTCTGGAAAAGGCAAAAACTATGGAACAGATAAAATGATCAGTGGTCACCAGGGGCTAGGGCAGAGGGGATGAATGGGCAGAGCACAGAGAATGAGACCCCGTTCAGTTTGACACTGTAGTGGTGGGTACATTTTACATTATGCATTTGTCAACAACCATGGAATGTATGCCACCAATGTGAATTCCAAAATAAACCGTGGCCTTGGGGGAACGATGCGTCAGTGTGGGTCATTGATGGTCACAGAGGCAGCCCATCTGGATGTCCGTGGTGGGGGAGGCTGTTCATGTGGGGAGGGAGGAGAGACTTGGAAACTCCATTCTTTCTACCTAATTTTGCTGAGACTGAAACTGCTTTAAAAAAAAAAATAGTCTAATTTTGAAATTTAAAAAAATGCAAGTGTGGGAGCTTTGGCCCCGGATACGGCAGGCGAAGGTCGCAACAGGCTGCATTCCAAGCTGAGGCCTCGGCATCAGGCAGGCTCAGGATGTTCTGTGCCTGTCATTCCCCTGGGCCAAGTTCTGGGCCACGTCATCTTGGTTCTGGGAGCAGTCACCTCCCCAACCCACCTGGGCACAGCTTTCCCTCCGACCAACATCCCAGAGACGAAGGGCTGCCAGGCCCAGACCCCAGGAATGCCCTTCCCTCTGGGGTCCTGCAGCCGAGCATTCCGTTCCTTGCCCTGGGGGCTCACTGCGAACCCTTTCTGCCTGTTCTCTAATCCCAGTTCTTTCCTGCCTCTTCCCTCTTCCCTTGGCCAGGCCAGTGCAAGTTCAAGACCAGGTCAACAGTGTGGGACCAGGAGGGAGGCAGGAACATCCACACTTGGAGGCTCCCACCGCTCCTCCCTATGCCATGCCCTCTGGCCTCGGAGCCTCCAGCTGCTGCCCACTGTTTATCGCCCCCTTGGGCTTCACAGCCAGAGGCCCATTCCAGGCCCAACTCCAGCAAAGCCCAGACCGGTCACAGGGGCTCGATGGTTACCCAGGCTCCATCTGACAGCAAGTTCCAGGTGTGTCACTGGCTCAGGGAACGTGGGCTGCCCTGACCGGTTTCCACTGCCTGTGCCATTGCTGTGTATGGAACCTTACTCAGACCCATTTCCCTTTGGAGTGGAACCCAGCTAAGGGGCCGGGACTGCTGTGCTCCACGGAGGTGGAAACAATCTGGGCCTCGGGTTTTCCAAGCATCGCCCCATCCGCTCACCTCTTAGACTACCTGCCAAATGTCAGGGGGGAACACTGACGGTGGTGCGTTGATTGTGCAGCCGCGGTGGCTCTGTGGGTTGTGTTTAATGAAGACGCCAACTTTAAATTCTACATTTGCGTTTCCTTCGTGTTTATTACTTGCTTCCATGCTTAATTTGAAATTCTTAAATGGTTTCTTAAAAAACTGCTACATTTGGGCTGGGGTCGTGGCTCCGTGGTAGAGGGCCTGCCTGGCACGTGTGAGGCACTGGGTTCCATCCTCAGCACCACATAAAAAAATAAATAAAGGTACTGTGTCCATCCACAACTAAAATATATATAAATTGCTGCATTAGCAATGAAAATGTCACTTTTTATTGGGGAGATGTGCCTCCCATTAAAGCGATGTCTGTGTACAGAAAATCTGCAAATTTGTAACGAATGCGAACAGTTTAAATGCTGAGGGCAGCTGGCCTGTCTCTGAAGACCGACTTTCTGATTCTAGAGAATGTTGGAATGAAGTGGGGTCCTTGCTGCACTCAGTCGCGGGGTAACGGCGCAGGGCCAGAGCAGACACCCGGAGTCAGGAGAACAAGCAGACAAGTTGCGAGCTGTCTGCAGACTCGTTTATTTAGAAAAGTTTCATCCTTAAATAGCCAATTAAGATTTATTACCACTTTGCCCTTATGTTAATTAGGGTTTGAAACTGTGTCCAATCATGTAACATATAGATATGTAAAGTAAGGACTGTATCTTGTCCGATTATGTTTTCACTAATATCTAATTGTGTCTTTGCTCAGGGTCCAATCTGGGCTCCCTAAGGTCTCCCTGGCAACAGTTATGCTAATTATGGGGAGGTGGCCTTTGCTCCTCTGGCCTGCCGCGGAAAGCTCCTTCCTGCAGGTATTCCTACTAGGCAGGTTTCCCTTACATGCTTGAGACATCGACCCCTGCCAGCCAAGTGCCAGGGGCTTCTCCCACATTGGAAGAGCGAGTTATTCCAATAAGACGTTCACGTGGAGCTTCAATCTTCACTCCACATTTTTCACAAACACTCATATGTAACTGTGAGCCTCCACTTTATAAAACACAACATCTTGTTATTTTATTGTTTCAGAATTCTTAAATCTCTTTTTGAGGGAGGTGGTTAGCGAGATGAAGTATACATAGCATTAAACAGTTTCAATAGAGAGGAATAGTCAATAAATTAAATCTTCTCTGTATAAATCTGCGGAACAATCTGAGGGACAGTCCCTTCTCAGGATAAGTGAACTGATAGATGCTCCACATCGACCTCACTCGCATGTGTTCACATTCATTGCAAATTTCAGATTTGAATTTCAAAGCAATCCTTAGTTATTGCCATACATCTCTCTTTTCCTCCATCCTTTCCTCCCTCTCTCACCCTCCATTTAAGCTATTCTTTTTGGCTTATATACATTTTCTCCAACAGCCATTTTCTATTAAAATTATTTGGCTCTTTTCTCCATGATCTCTGTGATCTCAGGATTATATTTGTGAAAAGCTCACTGTGAAACTTCTCCAATGCGTATGCACATACTATATATCATAGCTAACAAAACATTGCTGCATTTGAAAAAGATTTTTCACAGAGCTAGTCATCATGTTACAAGTGCCAGAAAAAAAGAACAGGCATTTATTAACAACGACAACAAAAACTTGAGATTCATGAATCTAGATGGAAAAGACCACATCACTGCAGTGCGTTGCAGGTGCAGTTTAACCCTTAACCCTGCCTTCACTTTTAAATAGTGTTCAAGGGAACTAATCTGTCCTAGGATTAGTGAGACAGCATCTGATATGTTTTTTAAAAGAGAAATTGGTGGTCGTTTCTTTTCAATTGAGTGTCTTCCCTGAGCCAGGCCAGCAATGAAGACAATGTCTAGAACATAGGCACAGCACTTTCGGGGCAGGACTGGAGCACAGAACTTCAGTCTGCACGCCGGAGACCTGGAAACCCTGTCCCTCTGTTAGCAGTTTGGTGGCACCTGCCCTTTTCTTAGCCTCTTTCATTACCAAGGGGCATCTTGGCACCCCTCACCAGGCAGTGGTCATCACCAACTCTACCACATGGTAGAAAATGGGCAGATTCTGAGTGGGACATCCAGCAAAGCGGAGTCCTGACTCAAAGCAGGACCCACACCACTGAGTACCCATTTGCTCCATGTGTCTATCAAAAGACAAAAATTCTTAAAAATTAAGTTAAAATTATAAAAATATATTTTTTTGGTACTGAGTAGTGAGCCCAGGGGCACTTAACCACAGAGCCACATCCCCAGCCCTTTTTATTTTATTTTATTTTATTTTATTTTATTTTATTTTATTTTATTATTTTTTAATTTTGAGACAGAGTCTTGCTAAGTTGCTTAGGGCCTTGCTAAATTGCTGTGGAGCTCCTGCCTCAGCCTCCTGAGCCACTTCACCCTTGGTTTTCATTTGCAGTTCATGAATGGGGCACCATCTGCTCTAAATTTAGAAAGGTGCTCCGAGGACTAAACTGAGGGTGGTGGCTGCAGGGCAGAAAGGGGTAAGGGAAACAGGTAACAAAGGCAGATCAGTCAGCACCTGGTTACCTCAGCCACTTTCCTTGTAAGGACTGAAGCAGGGAGGATTTTATCATGCCCACTAACCTGGCCTGTTTCAGGATCTGGTTCTCTTTCTCCTAATTTCTTTGTAGGTCAGATTAGTGATGTAGTTTTGCTGATGTGCAACTTAAGCATGAATGACTCCATTTTGGTTTGGTCTGCTGGGGCCTAGGGCAGGAGTCAGTTCAAATCAAGGGCCTCCTCTCAATGTCATTCAAAAATTGAAGCCTAAAGTGCTCCCAAGTTTGCCTATCAGGCAAATCTAAGGCTGTTTCTATAGAATACTTTCTAAGAATTTAAGTAGAGAGGGCCAAGAATTATGCAGGTCTGCATGTCCTTTGGCATGGTGAGGGAGACCCTCAGGCTCTAGCTTTCCCTTCCCAGGACAGATTCTTTCCCAGACTTCTGTGTCTTTTGTTTGCTTTCATTTCCAAGGCACTTCCATTCCTTGGGGAGCTCTAATTGTCTATGGTGAGGAAATACTATTTTGCCTTAAGGTGTTCATGTTTCAAAGAAGGCAAATAAATTCAATATATAATTTTAATTTTAAAAAGTATACTAATAAAATTAATATTGTCAAAATGGCCATACTACCAAAAGTGTTATACAGATTTAATGCAATTCCTATTAAAATCCCAATGACATTCTTCATAGAAATAGAAAAGCAATCATGAAATTAATTTGGAAAAATAAGAGACCCAGAATGTCCAAGGCAAGCCTTATAAGAAGAGTGAGGCAGGAGGCCTCACAATACCAGACCTGCAACTATACTACAGAGCCATAGTAACAAAAACAGCACGGTACTGGCACCAAAACAGATACATAGACCAATGGTACAGAATAGAAGACACAGAGACAAACCCACATAAATATGGTTATCTCATAATAGACAAAGGAGCCAAAAACATTCACTGGAGAAAAGATAACCTATTCAGATGGTGCTGGGAAAAATGGAAAGCCATATGTAACAAAATGAAATTAAACCCCTATCTCTCACCCTGCACAAAACTCAAAGTGGATCAAAGATAGATCCATTGGAACAGAGATTCTGTGCCTAATAAAAGAAAAAGTAGACCCAAATCTTCACCATGTCTGCCTAGGATCTGACTTCATTAACAAGACTCCTAAAGCACAAGAAGTAAAATCAAGAGTCAATAAACAGGATAAATTCAAATTGAAAAGCTTCTTCTCAGCAAAGGAAACAATCAATAACGTGAAGAGAGAGCCTACAGAATGGGAGAAAATCTTTATCACACCACAGATAGAGCATTAATCTCCACGACATATAAAGAACTGAAAAAAGTTAACACCAAAAACATAAATACCCAATCAATAAATGGGCTAAGGAACTGAACAGGCCCCTCACAGAAGAAGAAATATGAATGATCAACAAATATATGAAAAAATGTTCAACATCTCTAGCAATTAGAGAAATACAAATTACAACTACTCTAAGATTTCATCTCTCTCCAGTCAGAATGGCAATTATCAAGAATACAAGCAACAGGAGCCCTGGCGAGGATGTAGGGAAAAAGGTACACTCATACATTGCTGGTGGGACTGCAAATTGGTGTGACCATTAAGGAAAGCAGTATGAAGATTCCTCAGAAAACTTGGAATGGAACAACCATTTGACCCAGCTATCCCACTTTTCAGTTTATAACCAAAGGACTTCAATCAGCACACTACAGTGACACAGTCACATCAATGTTTATAGCAGCTCAACTCACAATAACTAAACTAGGAACCAGCCTAGGTGTCCTTCAACAGATGAATGGATATAAAACTGCAGCACATATACACAATGGAATATTACTCGGCCTTAAAGAAGAATTAAATCCTGGCATTTGCAGGTAAATGGATGAAACTGGAGAATATCATGCTAAGCAAAATAAGCTTATCTCAAAAAGCCAAAGGCTGAATGTTTTCTCTGATATGCTTATGCTAAGGCACAATAAGTGGGGCAGGGCTGGGGAAGAATAGAGTTACCTTGGATTAGACAGAGGGGAGTGAATGGAGGGGAGGGGTATGGGATCAGAAGGACAGTGGAATGAACCTGACATTATTTTCCTATATACACATATGACTACAGGACCAGTGTGATTCTACATCAAGTACAACCAGAAGAATGAGCAGTTATACTCCATGTATGTATGATGTGTCAAAATGCATTTTACTGTCACGTGTAACTAATTAGAACAAAATTTTAAAAAGATTTTAAAAAAAGAAACAGTAGTTGTGAAGGCAGCACTTTTGGGGGGTAGGAGCCAGAGTGCTGTATCAAAGAGAACCAGTTCATTTGTAACAATATTTGAAAAAAGAAAAGAAATTCCTAGGGAAAATATAATAAAAGCTGTGCGAGACCTTGTCGGTCAGTGACAACTACAACGTTTCTGAGAAATCCTAAAGGGACTGAGTTCCATGAAGGAAACACCATGTTCGTAGATTCCATGGTTCAGTGTTTTAAAAATGTCCCGTCCCCTGAAATTCCTCCACAGCATCCCTGCACTGCAGTTAGAACCCTCACGGGGTTTGTGGGTAGAAATGGGCGAGCGGATCCTAAAACTGATGTGGGAATTCACAGTCACAGACAGCGCAGTCGTGAAGATGGACAAAGCTGGAAGCCTTTGCATGACCAATCTGGGCCCGTCATCCAGCTCCAGTAGCCGGGACACAGTGGCCTTGATACGAGGGCAGACCACCCAGTGGGACCAGCTCGTTTGTCTTTGTTTTTTTAGGTTGTGCCAGAATTCAGAGACCACGCTTTCTTGGGAGGGAGATCCTGGAACTGACACCGTCCTGGAGATGGCTGGCCCTTGGGAGAGGCCGGGCCGCACCCTTGGGTCAGAGCGACACCAGGCTGTGCAGCCAGGCAGGTTTCCTGGTAAGAAAAAGAGCCAGAGGAGTGGGAGGAGAGGAGGTGGATGGAGGGCGGAAGCCTCGGCTGGGCGTTCAGAAAGAGATGTCACTGTGACGCTGAGAGCATTTCTTCTCAGCTTTCCTTCCAGGGCCTTCCTCTTGGGAATGCATGGTGGGGGCCAGCTGAGCAGAGCAGCTCTGATTTGTGTGACCCCCGCCCTAGGCAAACACTCAAGCATTCCTTGTGACGCCCAGCAAGGGCCCCGTCACTGAGTGTTGATAGTGCTCATGTTCCAGAAATTCTGAGAGCCTTCGAAGGTAAATCTAAAACCAACTGCAAGAGCAGCACTGCCACCAGATCAGTCAAGCCACGGCACGTTGGCGGAAGAGGGTGCTTTACCATTTATCAGATCAACATGGTCATCTCCACGGGATTTGGAAAAAACACTAGGGTGATTTTTTTAAAGGCAGAATGCAAAACAGCATGTACGGACCCTGAATGTGGGAAAGGGACCGGAATGCTCTTCAATTCTCCTAATAACATATGATTATCCCCTCTCGGAACAAACAGAAGCTCCAGGTGAAGCCACAGCTAGGAAGTGGTCACAGGCGCTTCGTGCCATGGAGTCTCAGGAGGAATGTGGCTGCTAACTTCATCCGGCCATCCCACTCCTTCGCCGCTCCACTGTAACGCCTGGGCGGCGCGTCTCCTTCCCGGGCCGTCATTGCCTGCCTGGATCATCCATTCCAGACGCTCTTTATTTCACCAGAGTAAAGATCGCTGCGCCGTCCTGACCCATGGGATGCATGTGGAAAACTGCGTGCTCGCGGCTGCATGAAGCATGGAAACCTCTGGAGAGAGAAGGCGTTGAGGAGACCCATCCACACACCAAAGGACCCCTCCTAATCAAGCCTTCTCGTGGCTTCATTGGTGGCCTCGTCTTTCTGCCTATGCACATCCATACAGGGTAAAGAAAGAAAGAAAATATCTTTCCATCTGGGAAGGAAGGAAGGGAGGGAGGGAGGAAGATGCAGCCAGCCAGGCCCCACCGAGACCTACTGAGCCAGAACCTGCATTTAAACACCACCCCAGGGACACATTTCTTCACTGGAGACTGCGCCAGGGCACAGTGCGCACGGAAGACAAGGGCACCCGCATTTCTATTGCCCTCTTTGCCCACTTCACAAAACTCTGAGGGTCAGGCCACCATCATCAAAAGCACAGCGCAAAGGTGAAACTCCTCACCAGTCTGTGCAGAGTTCCCTAAATGACAAAGCCGGGGTGGAAAGGTAGCTGGAGGGACACCAAGCTTCACCAGAACCGTGCTCTGAGATGAGTTGTGGGTTCTCGGAAGCAGGGATAGCAACAGGGCAGTCCGTTTGTGGGAGCAGTGATGAGTCAGAAGGGCTGTGAGCTTCTCTCCCTTTGTCCTGTCCCTGGAGGGTCATGTTTCCCCAAGTGAAGTAAACAAGCCTGCTTTGTTAGTCTTGAATGATAAACAAAGCCGAGCGCCTGTCCACAGCACATCCAACAACGGCCTACAACAGGAAAGCACTTCTAATCCACACATCCCAGCCACGCTTGCAAGAAGACAGAGGCCTCTGGGCCTGGACAAGACTCTCAAGAAACGTTCCCTGAAGGCTCAGCCAGCCAGAACCCCGAAGGCTCAGCCAGCCAGAACCCTGAAGGCTCAGCCAGCCAGGACCTGGGCAAAAATCAGCAACAGGCCGGTGTTTACATCCCAAGCACAGCACAAGCTTCCACCCGTCTCCCTTCCTGATTGAACTGGTAATAAAAGTGCAATGCAGTATTTGTTTGATAAAGTTCAGTGCATTCTCAAATTAAAAATATTTTAACTGAATATTTATATTTTTAAATTTTTTTTTTTTTTTAATTAGAATTTGAGCTTTGTGTTCGTATTTGGTCAGAAGGCCCACTAGCAATGAGGTATAATTTGGGGGAGGAACTTTAGAGACATGTCATTAGACTTAAGATAGCCATGGAATAGAGGGACCAGAATGTCAAAAGGGCATCCATGTTCCTGATAAAGTCATACAGGTGGGTCCGAGGGATGAAGGAGAGGACATGGGGAAAGGCATTTCTGTCTCAGTTTTATGTTAAGATGATCAATCCGTCCGGAATGTTACAACTGGGGCTTTCCTGGTTTTAACATTCCAGGAAACCCCTCAGTTCAGTGCAAATTGAGACACTATCTCACCTCCCTCATCTGTAATCTTGATTGACAGGTGCATAGAAGAACACCTCCTGGATTCCTGACCTCCAGAGACACTACAAGTGTAGGCTAGGTCTAAGTCTGTAGGTCAGGGTCTCTGCAGCAAGACCCCAAAGGTGACCTTCTCCCTGGGTTCCTCCTGTTACTGCAATTCCCCAAGCCCCTTCTACCCTGAGAGGTCTTCTCTTCCCCTGGATGATGGTTCCCTCTTGGCTGCAGGCATCTTTTCAGTTCTCTAACTGCCTCAGGTGCCTCCTGTTGTCCCCATTGAAGTTCGAAAGAGTGAGAGATGGTGGAAGCCCTTCAACTTTTCCTGTCCTGCCACTCCCAGGTTGCCTTTGAGTCCAGAGACTCCTGGTCCACTCGGGTGGACAGAGGCAGGTGGGATCTGCTGCATGCCTAGGAGCTGTGGGTGGGCCTCCCCCAGCAGCCCTCCCCCAGCAGCCCTCCCCCAGCAGCCCTCCCCCAGCAGCCACGGGGTCTAGCATCCAGCAAATGTCTAAGCTTTTCAAGATCTTTTGTTTTAAAGCTCAGCTTTCTAGCAAGCCCTCAGGGTTTCATTGAGTCACTGGCTATAAAAAAGCATATGTGATCCCCACGTGCTTGTCTGGCAGGCTTAATCATATGGGGCTGGAAGATGTTGCTGGACTGCCTACCCTGAGTTATTCACACCCATTGAGAAAGTTCACCTGTGTGCCCTTGGAAAATGGAGTCTCGTGGATGTTTTCCCCTCTGAGTTTCTGTTGGTTACACCATCTCAATCCCTGGGAAAATGTGTCGTAAATGATAAGACACATAGCTGGATGTGTGTGTTATGTAATAAGATGTGACTGGATGCAGGGAGCATCTACTTGAGACTACCTACAC
Source organism: Glaucomys volans (assembly GCA_020662805.1). Classification (NCBI taxonomy): domain Eukaryota; kingdom Metazoa; phylum Chordata; class Mammalia; order Rodentia; family Sciuridae; genus Glaucomys; species Glaucomys volans. The sequence continues at coordinate 144,923 of JAJEJO010004574.1, read as the reverse complement.
TATGTATTCAAGACCTCAGATACACACTGTGGGGGAGGAGGGGTGGCAACTGCCTGACTGGGGATGTGTGTGGGGTTGGGGGGGTTTTCGATATATGTCCTATGTTTACTTTTTACGTTTTATATATGAATTCATTTAACCATTATTCTTTCAAATGCAATTATTCTGATTTTCTTTGAGTAGGTACCCAAGTGAATGAGTAACTTTTTTAAATGAAAAACTAAATAGTTTCTTTTTTCTTTTTTTCTTTCTTTTTTTTTTTTTTTTTGGAGGGGGGCGGTTCCAGGAAGGGAACCCAAGGGCACTTAACCACTGAGTCCCATCCCCAGCCCTTTTATTTATTTTGAGCAGGGCCTAAGTTGCTTAAGGCCTCGCTAAGTTGCTGAGGCTGGTGGGCTTCTTTCTTTTAAATAATTGCTCAGGTAATAAGTTAAAAAGCTAATATATCATCTTTTATTTGACTGTGACCTGGAATATTAATAATCTGTAAATTTTGACTTCTTTGCACCAGTTTGGCTTAATGACCTCTGTTCCTTCCTCTAGTGCAGTTCCGTTGGTCTCCTCGATCATGCCGTAAGCATCCGCAGTTCTCAAAAGCAGGTACAACATCTGTCGCAGATGGTCATTGTATTCCTATATTCTGGCGGGGAGCCATCGTTCACAGGCCAGGTCTCCCTACCCCGTCCCCATTCCAACCCAGCTCCCAGGCAGAGCTGAACTTCAGGGCAAAGAGCAGGACAGGCGAGGCCTGGCTCAGTCCCACCCAGAGGATTCCCTTTCCTCTCGGTGGAGTGACCAGCAAAGGCTGCTGGGGAAGCTTCACTCCCATCCCTCTCACGTTCCCAGGCGGCAGATTCAGGAGGACAGTCATCAGGCCCAGTGACAGGGAACCTTCTCTCCTGTCCTGGCTATGCCTGGCCCAGAGGGCACAGGGAATCCCATGCCTCCGGTGCACCGGGGGCCATGAGCTAGCAGGGAGCCCCCCAGCTAGTGGAAGCCCGGTGCTGGGAGAGGCAGTGAGTCACCAGCGCATCTGCAGCGCGTCCGCACACAGCGCTGGCCCTGCCCTGGTGTCAGCATTCGCAGAATGAAGAGATCTCCACAGAGACCCTGGGAAGGGAGGAGGGCCTGCCCTTGCCACCCGCCTGAGGCGCATTTTCTCATTTCGGTTATAGAGTTGCACCAAATTAGCTTTGCGATCTAGAAAAGGAAGGGCGGCCTCTGTTGCAGCCGGGGGGCAGGGGCCGCTGCGTGCTGCACACCTGCCCGCATGACTCCCAGCAAGCCCCGCGCACAGGTGGCGTGTGCCTTCCGATGGGAGAGGACCTTGTCCAGATTGGGCGCCTCGGTTATGAAAGTCCCTGCGAGGGCCGCAAGTTCCGCTCCGAGGAGTGGAGGGAAGGAAGAAAACGCCTGGCCGCTTCCTTCCCCATTCCCCAGCAGATCGCCACTGCTCCTCGACCCCTGCTTCTGGAGGGAGCCGCAGACACCGGCCCTCTTGGTGGCCTCCACTGCTCGGCTCATCTCCTCCAAGGCAAGGGCACTCCTCGCCCGCGGTTAGCTCTCGGGTTCCATGGGCAGCTGGCAGCACGGAGCACCAGCGCTGGTGGGCTCCCAGTCAGGGATCTCCTTTGTCCCAAGGGATGCTTAATGTTTGCTGTATCTCCTGCGGGGGGGAGGGGGGGCGCTGACAGCTCACCCAGCCACGGGAGCAGGGAAGTTGAGGCCCACCAAACCCCAGAGTCCAATCCAGCAGGAAGCGATTTCCTCTCACATACCAATGTCAACGGAGTTGACATTTCATGTTGCAATAAGATACTTATTTCTTGGCATTTGTCACCTGAAGAAAACCACAGGGTTACACTTCTTACTGTTGAAGACATTTTTCCTTCCCACGTTTTATGGCATGGATCTTTAATGTCCCCGAAGGCCCATCTGCTAATGGCTTGATCCCCATCCAGTAGGAGGTGGGTGCTTTTGGGAGGTGGTGGGACCTCCAAGAAGTGGGGCCTAGGGGGGTGAAGTTAGGTCACTGGAGGTGTGCCTCCGAAGGGGACATTGGTCCTGGAAGGGACCCCTCCTCACAGCCATCGTGAGGTCTACTCCACCCTATGGTTCTGTCCCCCTGGAGAACCCTGGCCAACACAACACAGAAGTCCTCCCCTATGGGACACAGGTTCCAGCACCTTCCTCTGACTCTTTTGCTTCCTGGCTACCACGAGGTGACAGGTTACCTCCACCATGCACTTCCGCCGTGAGGCACTGTTGCTGCAAGGCCCCCAGGGCCAACCAGCCATGGGCTGAAACCTCTGAAACTGGGAGCCAACGTCAACTCTTCCTCCTGCAGGTGTTTACCTTAGATACCTGTCACAGTCATGGAAAGCAGACTAACACACTGTCGGTACCGCCCCGACATGCCCAGGCAGGGGTGGTGACAGTCCCAGCTCACATTCCCTTCCCAGGTTCTGGAGCCTGGGTCAGTGCAGCTGCTTACCTGATCCCTGTCACCTGTTCTCTTCACTCCCAAAGACATTTAAATTGAGAGACTTCACCTGCAAAGCGGAGTGTTGTCCACCTGAACCGCTGAAAGGGCAGCAGTTTTCAGAGGTGACACTAAAGACCTCTGGAATTTCTTCATGTGTTATAAATTTATATTTAAAATATGCCACATTGGATAGAGCATAGATAAATATGTCTTCGAGAAAATATAGTTTTATAAATTAATTATTTGCATTTTAAAGTTAATCTTCATAAGGCTATTTAAAAGTAATGCCACAACATTATGGAAACTGGAAAAACAATTGTGCCACCAGTGTGACCATTCTTGACATTTAGGGTGTCTATGAACTTTCCCCTTTTTTCCTTCCATGCTAGGCAAGTGCTCTACCACTGAGCTACATCCCCACTCTCCTTATTTATTATATGCATATTTTTATGGGTGGACTTACCGTTTGACATACTGGTTTTTTTCACTCAATATAAGCTGTTCCTATGGACTTGAAGATGTGAATACTGAAGACTGCAGTGAGTGCTTATCGTGTGGCCTGCTGAACATGCCCGAATGTGTTGCTGGAATTGTTCCAGCTCTGGTCAGAAGGAGCTGTTTAGTTGACTCCTGTGTCCTTTTGACATTTCTTTGTTCCATCTTTGAAGCACTTCCTTACTTTCTGATACAAGATGCTCCAGGCTCACCTTGTCTTGTCACCTCTCCAGCCCTTAAGTCGGCCATTTCTCCAAGAAATCCCAGTTCCTATTATTGGAGAATGGCATTGGAAACAAGATCTGGGTGCTTCTTCTGTTAACTTTTCCCAAGTGATTTTTTTTCTGCTCTGTGTTATGGACTTTTTCTCCTTTGTTCTTCATTATATTCTGTACGATGGTTTTGGAGAATTGGTAGTATCTACTAGGATATATACAGAGCCACCTTTAAGGGGAGATTAATTTGAAATGTGTACATTAGTGTTGGCTGAATCTGATCTGCCTGGTGTCCTTTTACGAAGAGATCAGGATTTAAAGAGAAGCATTAGAGATGCACAGGAACAAAGGAGGGACCCTATGAGGACACAGGAGGCCAGGGAGGGAGGCCTCAGGAGGATCCAGTCCTGAGACACCTTGATCTTGGCGCAGAAGAAGAGTCACAACGGGGGTGCAAGGTGGCCTGGAGGTGCAGGGAGGACAGGACGTGGGGCAGGGGTGGTAGTGTCAGGCCAGTGTTGTGGAGGAGGTTGCATGGGAGTCTGAGTAAAGGGACGTGGAGAGTGCAGCCCTGGGGAAGGGCTGGGGAACACAGTGGGAGGCATGCCATGGAGAGTGCATGGATAAGGGGTCCACGGTTCTGGTCTTTGCCTGTGTAATGCATTACCTGACCTCTTGTTTTCACCGCGGTTTTGAGATCCCCACCTAAATCGAGGCTTAGCATCTACAATTCTGCCCTAATTAGAAATGAGGGTGAGCCAGGCGTGGTGGCGCACGCCTGTAATCCAAGCGATTCGGGAGGCTGAGCCAGGAGGATCATGAGTTCAAAGCCAGCCTCAGCAACTTAGCAAGGCCCTAAGCAACTCAGTGAGACCCTGTCTCTAAATAAAATACAAAATAGGGCTGGGGATGTGGCTCAGTGGCTGAGTGCCCCTGAGTTCAATCCCCAGTTCAAAAAAAAAAAAAAGAAATGGAGGGTTGGAGGGTGATGTGAACATTCAGAACGCATCTTTCTTGGGCTATTTCTTTTGCCTGGCAGACAGCTTGATGACTAGTTGTTTGACCCTCCACAAAGGGCTCCCACCCATGGGAATCGTGTTTAAATGGTAGACACCCTTGTGGCTCTTGTTGGATCTGGCTCTAGTTTATGTCTGGTCAGCTCTCTTTCAAAGGGAGCCCAGCCTTGTGTTCTTGGTGTCTCCCTTCCCCACCAGGAAACCCCAGCCTGGGCTGTCCCCTGGTTCTGCAGACCAAAGGTTCAAATCTAATACACAATCACAGTAGGAAGAAGTTTTTACTTACAGGTCCCAGGCAAGGAGAATGTAATGACTCCGGAGGGGAAACCTCCACTCCAAGGTCATGTGAGGCAAGAAAGAAGAGTCAGGCAAAGAAAGAGCATGCAGGAGAAGCACCCAGCCCTATATGTGGGAATAGGGTGTAGGTCACTTTAAGTTCTTGAGCAAAGTTCCTGAATGGGTCTAAAGCACGTGATGGGAAAACAAGGAGCCCAGTCTGGTAGGCTGGAGAGATGCCTCTAAGTTCTTATCTCTGGCCACTGGCTTGAGCCATGTGGGTGTGGAGTAGAACTGGAAATTGTGTCAAGGGTGACAGAGCCCTGCTCTGGTATGAGAAAGTTAAACATATGTTCAGAATAGACAGGCACTGAGGCGACCTTCACCGCAGCCACAGGATCAGGACACTGCCTTGAGGCAGAGGTGACAAATGCATTCTGTACATTGTTGGGCATCATGCTCCACCATGTCTCTATGTGTCTTATTGATGTGGGACACTGGGATGTTTTGACCTTATGACAATGGAAGCAAAATCAAGCCAGGCCAGTGAACATGCAGGCAAGGTTTTATTGGGGCCTCCATTTAGGAAGGGAGCCATCTCCAATGGAAGACATCGGCTAGCTCCCTGAATGAAAGAAGGGAGCTCGTCTTAGCGGCTACTTCAGGGCAGGAATGTGAGTTGACTTGGTGGACTCACATCAAACACTTGGCCTTGTGCTAAAGGTAAGTTACTGCAGTTGTTCAAGAGCTCACACACAGGGAACCTGGCCTTAAGATGCAAAGCTGACACCCGCTGAGATGGGCGCCTGGGATCTGCTGTCGGGCCGTGAGCCAGGGCTCAGAAGTACATTTGCCCTTTTTCCCTGGGTAGTCCCTCTCTCGTGACCACTTCTATCTCATATAATCTTTTCAGGTATGTTTGCTCAGTAAACAGCCTTGGACAATATAGAATCATAAGGTAGATTTGGTTCATAACAAGGATTATAAAGATAACTCCTTCTGGGGCAAAATGTGGGTGGATTTGCCAGAAGTCCCCTCATAAAAATGGGGGCTTCTAAACTCAGATTCTTCAGCTGTGCTGTAGACACACTGTGTACACAGCATCCTCTAGGCCCTGTCTCCACACCATCCCCATGAGACAGGGGCAAGGGGAACTGGTGTGAACACAAAGCTCACCATTCCTGCAGTGTGCTGACTCATGAAGTCCTTTGCCTCTGATCCAGGAGTGTCGTGTCTTCTGGCAAGCTATCTTACTGGCTCGTGAGCACCGTAAAATCTCAGGCCCTTCCTAGTTCCTGACATGCTTATGTAGTTATGTGCATAATAACATGAAGAATAATCAATACTATTAATGGACATTATTAATACTTAGTAGGGAGTTAAATTACTGATAATGAGCTTCATTTTCTTAATACAAATTAGCAGTTTGTTATAATATCTGACACATATTAGGCACTTCCTGAGTGCTGGATACTGCTAAATATATCATTTCATTTCATCTTCACCAAAGCACTGTGAAATAGGAGCTGAATCAAGACTTGGAGCATGAACTGTCACAGCCATGCACCTGGAGTGATGAAGCCTGCATAGGAGCTCCCTCTGTCTGATTGTAACAGGGTGACCATAACCATCTGCCTCCCATTCAACCCCCAAGTTTAGTTAACTTCAGGGAGGTACTGGGGTTGGGGAAAACCAAACTGGAGATCAGATGGGAACAGAGGTGGAAAAGAGTTTTGGAACCTGTTATTTATTGAATGCTTGTGTCCCCAAAGTCCATAGTTGAAACCTCGCTCCAGTGTGATGGTATAGGGGGTGGGGTCTTTGGGAGGTGATCAGGTCACATAGATGGAACCTCATGAAGGGATCAGTGCCCTTATGAAAGAGGCCCTGGGAGCTCTCTTGTCCCTTTTGCCATGCAAGGATGCAGTGAAGATGGGTGTGTATGAAACAGGAGACAGGGCCTCCCCAGCCACCCAAACCTGCTGGCACCTTGGACTTTTCAGCCTCCAGAATGGGGTCAAGTGACTGTTGATAATGAGCCACCCAGGCTGTGCAATTCTGTTAAGGCAGCCCAAACTGACCAAGACAGAGCCATGGGATCACTTACTGTCAAAGGCAAAGCTAGTCAAAGCAGGAAATTGGGGGGAAATGGCGGTCTCATACATCTTACCTTAACAGGTAAACATCCATTCATTCTGCCTTTTTTTCTTTTTTTAATGTGAGACCAAGGCCCTTTTATGGCACCTGAGTCTGCTATTGGGACTTCTAAGTCACTGTTACCAAGTAACCATGTGAAATTCATTGTTCGTCAGTTTTGGAGTCTCTTTTTAATAGATCAGGTAGTATGAGTAAGCCTTGCGGGACTCTTCCCTCTAATTCTTCATCATGGTCTTGTCCATCCCTTATTAAGAGCCTCACTAACTGATTCATTTATTTCTAGCAATAGTGTTTAGTTTAGCTTTCCTAGAAGCGACTTTCTCTTCACAATCATCTTCTAGTGGTTGATGTAATACTTACAACAGTGTGCTGGCCAGGCTGGAACCAATATCACCGGCTCTTGGTAAGTGGGCAGCTGCGCTCAGATGGCAGGGGCAGAGGTGCCAGTGTTCTAGGGGGCCATGAGCCAGGTGCAGGTGTGTCTGAGAAGGAGCAAGGCACAGCCTACTCCAGCAAGTCCCTCTCAGAGAGCGCATCCCATGCTGGGTTGGAGGCGCTCACTGAATCCACGGAGAGGGAGGAACAAGCATTGATCTCCCAAACCTAACCTTGAAAACTTAGTGCTCACAGGACCCTGGGACCGCAGCCACGCCCCCGGCAGGCTGTGACGATCCTGCTGGAGTGCACGTGTGATGGAGGAGGCCTGCCTGTTCATTTCTTTCCTTTTTAAACACAGTAGCCCAGAATCTTGACACCTATATAAATGTACTTAAAGACTCATCTAGGCAATGTGAAAATTAGAGGGGGCTTTAGTAAATAAACATAAAGCTTCTGTTAAAAAGAAATTGTCTTGTCCCAATCCTTCATGGTCTTAAATGGAGCAAGGCAGGGCCGTCCACTCTGCCCTGTCTACAGGGAGGAAGGGGAACTGGTCTTACCTCATTAGCCCCACGATCATAATTAATAAAAATTATATTGGCTTTTTTGAAAAGTAACATCTTGCTCAATATTGGGAATATGAGGGTTTTGTTTGTTTGTTTTTTGTACTACTGAGGATTTAACACAGCAAGTGCTTTACTACTGAGCCACACCCCAGGGTCCCCTTCTTTGAGACAAGATCTCACTGAGTTGTCCAGGCTGGCCTCAAAGTTCTGATCCTCCTGCCTCAGGCTCCCAGGTAGCTGGGGTTACAGGAGTGCACCACCACACACAACTGATTTTTTTTTTTTCCCAGTACCAGGGATTGAATTCGGGGATACTCAACCACTGAGTCACATCCCCAGTCCATTTTTGTATTTTATTTAGAGACAGGGTCTCACTGAGTTGGTTAGGGTCTCACTCATTTGCTGAGGCTGACTTTGAATTCGTGATCCTCCTGCCTCAGCCTCCCAAGCTGCTGGGAATACAGGCGTGCGCCACCACGGCTGGCATGATTTCATTTTTTATTGGGAAGGTTCTGCTTTTCCAAAACAATGGTGTTCTCATCATCCTGGCTGCATGAGGAACTCAGCAAACATCCGTCTAAACATTCCTACCTTTTTAGGAGAAATGGCAGTTCCTAAAAATTTAATTTAAAATCTCTTGCACATAAAAACGTTTACTTGTGGGAACAGAGTTATTCCCAAATAACACGTCCAGACTGAACGGAATCTTTTTGAAGATACTCTTGTTAATTGCATGTTTTGTCTGTAACTTCTGGCCAGCCAGGGGGGTGGGGGGAGCCTATTTATGAGGGCCATTCATTGCATTTCACTGCACTGAAAAGTGAGTTATAATCTGGGGGAGAACGACAGACCTATGGCAGTCGCAAGGCAAAAAGCCTGGGTGATGGCGTGAGACTGGGCCTGTCCACCCTTCCTTTTACGTGTCCTATTTATGTACAAAGTTTTGTTAATACTTATATGATAATCTCAGAAATGTTGGCTGGCTCAAGAGGACTAGTCACCTGGTTGACATTCACCTTCCCCACACTGTTAATCTAAGGATGTCTGAAAAATACCCCAGAGCATTGGAACACGCCCAGGCCTTAGCTCACACCTTCTGTAGGGAGAATCTGCCTGTCAGAATCACCTGAAAACTTACACCACAAAAACCCTGGCCCTGTTCCACTCACTGCCTCAGAGCCTGGGGCTGGGGTTCTGGTATCTGGTTTTAGTGTCTGAAGTCTCCCCTCCCCACCTGTATGATTCTGATTTGGGAAATGCTGCAACTAAAAGACCTTATGAAGCAGAGCTCCAGTCCTTTGGGATAACTTCAAAGTGCATACCATTCAAACCTGGTTTCTCTGCATCCTGTGAACTACAGATGCTCCCCGGTGTACAAGGGTTTGATTTAGGAGTTTTCAGGGTTTAGATGATGTGACTGCTCTATGCATACTTCAAAGTTCGAATTTGGGTGTTTCCCTGAGCCATCTGTGGTCAGTCCTTTCTGGGGAAACTGAACAGCTGGCCGCAGCTTCAGGCAATCCTGCAATCACAGGGGTAACGACCAAGTCTCCACAGGGGACTGTGTCACTCTGCTAGGATATTCAGAGGTTGGGTATATTCAGTGTGTTTCAACATAATATTTTTAACTTGCAATGGTTTATTAGGAGGTGACCCCATCGTCAATGAGATGTGTCTGCATTTTGTTTTAAATTTTGTGTGGTGCTGGGGGTTGAACCCAGGACCTTGTGCATGCGAGGCAAGCACCCTACCAGCTGAGCTGGAGCCCCAGCCCGTGTGTCCGCATTTTACTGCCCAGCTGGGGTTCCTTGGATGGCACAGAGCTGTGCTGAGCGTGAAGCTGGCACCCAAGCCCACAGGGAAGAATGCACCACCATGGAGAATCCTGGTAGGACCCGCCCTCCCTCACACTGTCCCTGCCCACTGCAGGCGACTGAAAGGGGACACCTGGAGGAACAGAAAGCCTCCCTTCCTTCATTCCCCTTTGTCTCATCCAAAGTACCTCTGTTCTTCCCTGCCTACCCCACCATTGTGAGTTAGGTTGGCTTCATTTCTTTGGCCCAGAGCTCCATGCAGTATGAATGGATAAAGAAAATGTGGTATATATACATGATGGAATATTACTCAGCCATAAAGAGAAATTAAATTATGGTATTTGCCAGTAACTGAATGGAACTGCAGACTATCATGCTAAGTGAAATAAGCCAATCCCCAAAACCCAAAGGCCAAATGTTCTCTCTGATATGTGGATGCTAACACACAACAAGGGAGGGTGGAGAGGGGAAGATAGAAGTCCATTGGATTAGACAGAGGGACCTGAAAGGAAGGGTGGGGAGAAGGGAACAGAAAGGATGGTAGGAATAATCGGACATTGCTTTCCTAGCCTTGTATTTGAATATACGACCAGAGGCTGGAATAGGATCCTAATTAGAATAAGTTGTACTCCATGTATGTATAATATGCCAAAACACATTCCACTCTCATGTGTATCTAAACAGAACACATAAAATAAAATTTTAAAAATCCATACCTTTTCTTGTCCTAAAAAATGAGGAACAGAAAGCCAGTCAGGTGGCAAGGGGCAGCCTGGCCATAGACACTGCAAGCCCACCGAACCCCACCCATCAGGAGGGCTCGCCCCGGACTCCTTCCCTCACACCAGCCTCGGCCTGCCTCTTGGAGACTTCTCCCCCCTCAGCTGCCGAGTACATTTGGACCATCTGCACTTTCATGCTTTAATTTTTAGTTGACACACAATCATGATTCATTTCTAGCAGGTACAAGGTACAGAGGTCACTTCCTACCCTGATTCCGGGGTGGCTGGGTGGTGGCCCGCACCGTATCTACACACGTATCCAGTGTGTACTGACCACATTTGAGTGAGCAGCACATCCGTCACCTCCAACCTTCTGAGAAGCCAGCCTGGGGAAAGGAGAGGGGCGTGCCAGGGTCCCAGTGTCCCCAGGGAGGGGCTGGAACCTCTCAGTCTGCCCCAGGAAGGCCAGGCCCCGCCTAGCTGGGCGGGAGGTCCCTGGCTCCTCCAGGAAGCTCTAACCACGGAAAAAGTTCTGTGACTCTCGGCCTCACTAGCATGACAGCGTGGCATTTGCAGTTTGCAGAAGTCCCCCCTTTGCCTCTGACCTTCAAGCTGACCTTTCAATGGATTCCCACCCCCCAAATCCTCCAACTGCACTTTTCAAGCTGAGTGCAGTCCTGCCCGTTCTCCCTGGAAGCCTCTCCCTTGCAGAGGTTCAGAGAAAAGATCCTCACACAGGAAGGTGGGCTGCGGAGCACCTTTCCTCCTGCCCCGTGGAGGCTGGAGCCCGCTCTGTGCACAGAAGGCTGGGCTGACCAGGAGGCAGGGAGGCTGGAGAACTGGGAGGGGGCCTCCAGGCAGCTGGCTCTGACTTCCTGTGGCCATGCACAGCAGTCTGCTGTTGTTTGGTTTTGGTTTTTAAGGAAGCAAAGAAAGAAGGAAAGAAAGAAGGCTTCATGCTGACCCTGAGGATTTTCCGCAATGGGACGCCATAATGCCTTCACACGGCTGCCTTCCTCTTCTTTCAGTAACTGCTGAAATGTTTTAGAAGACCTTGCTTTAAAGCAGCTGGTTGGAGCCCATGTGGTAGAGCAGTTCCCCTCTGGTTTCCTGTGGGCCCTGCAGGATGAGACTCCTGCGACTGCCCCTCCTGCTGGCCCTCCCACCCCTGTGGACCAGCCTGAAGTCTCCCCTGCCCTGGGGCCTCCACTCAGGTGTGATGAGGTCTCTTTCCTGCCCTTCCTGCCTCTTTTGTTTGTCTCGGCTGCCCTCCCAGCACACACAGGTGGTCAGGGCCACAACAAGAGTGTCCCCCCACACACACACACACAGAGGGGTGCAGGTGCAGAGTGTGAACTCTGCAAGGTGGAATCGGAATGGGCGGGGACAGACTTACCAGAAGGTAGAAGTTCAGGCTGCCAACCTGACACTAAAACCACAGGAAACTGAGGTTTGGCACCCTTTTGGGCTGGGGTCATTCAGGAATGCCCATGTTTAAAAGGGAGGCTGCCACCAGACTTCTTGGCCTCCCCAGCTGGCTGGCACTGAGGCCTCTTCTGTTCCTAAACTTCCATGAAATGTGAGCTGATGAGAAACACCTGGGCTTCTGCATGAGCCTGGACAGGAGTGGCTTAATGAAGTGCTGTCCTTGGTTCTTCTGCAGAATCAAGAAGACATGTGGCGGCTGGGAAAGAAGTCGATCAAGGGTTCAATGGTGTGAGCTCAGAGGGGGCTGGGAACAGGGTGGGGTCCTCGGTGGGCTCTCATCTCCCAGCAGGTCAAGGGTCTGGATCTCCTTGAGCCTCACTTTACGTTGTGCGGCACTAATGTAGGTGTCAAGATTGTGTGGAACTGCTCTTGTTTTTTTGAGGTGATTGGATGAAAAGCTGTGTGACCTATGTCCATGGAAATGCTCACAAAGGAGCCAAGCTGTGGACACCACACAGCTCTGGTGACAGGTCTCAGCAAGCACTTGACCCTGCACATGCATCTCTTTATTCAACCCCGTCAGTAACCAACAAGAAAGGTGCTACAGTGACCCTGGTTTCCGAAGGAGACCTCAGGGACTCAGGAACACTGTGGGACCTGCCCAAGGTTGAGAGCGAGTTAGTGGTGGAAATGGCGTGCACACCAGTCTGACCATGGAGTCCCAGGGTCTCCAGATGAAGCTGATCTCATATCAATGAAACCCAGCCTTCCTGCTCAGCCCATGTGTGAACTGATACGCATTTCTGAGATAATCAGCTTGTAGTGAATGAATTAAATTCCATGTCTTGGGTCCCAGGAATCCAAATAGCCGAGGTGAAGGTTGACTTCATTTCTTTGGCCCAGAGATCTCCATGCACAGCTCATTACCGAGAGGGGCTCTTTTTTTAGAGCCAAAAAAGTATGGATTTTTAAAATTTTATTTTATTTGTTCGTTTTAGATACACATGAGAGTAGAATGCATTCTGGCATATTATACAACATGGAGCATAACTTATTCTAATTAGGATCCTCTTCTTTTGGATATACAACCAGTCACCTGGTTGTGTATTCAAATATAAGGCTAGGTAAGCGATGTCTGATTACTTCTACCATCCTTTCTATTCCCCCTTCCCCAGCCTTCCCTTCAGGACCCTCTGTCTCATCCAATGGACTTCTTCCCCTCTCTACCCTCCCGTGTTGTGTGTTAGCAACCACATATCAGAGAGAACATTTGGCCTTTGGGTTTTTGGGATTAGCTTATTTTACCTAGCCTGACAGTCTGAAGTTCCATTCATTTACTGCAAATTATGACTGTAAATGTCATAATTTAATTTCTCTTTCTGGCTGAGTAATATTCTGTTGTGCATATATACCACATTTTCTTTATCCATTTATCCTTTGAAGGGCACCTAGGTTGGTTCCTAGTTTAGTTATTGTGTATTAAGCTGCTATTCACATTGATGTGGCTGCATCACTGAGTATGCTGATGTTAAGTCCTTTGGGTATATGCTGAGGAGTGGGATAGCCGGGTCAAATGGTGATTCCATTCCAAGTTTTCTGAGGAATCTCCATACTGTTTTCCTTAATGGTTGTACCAATTTGCAGTCCTACCAGCAATGTACGAGTATACCTTTTCCCCTACATCCTCACCAATGCTTACTGTTGCTTGTATTCTTGATAATTGCCATTCTGACTGGAGTGAGATAAAATCTTAGAATAGTTTTAATTTGTATTTCTCTAATTAATTGCTAGAGATGTTGAACATGTTTTCATATATTTTTTGACCATTTATATTTCTTCTTCTGTGAAGTGCCTGTTCATTTCCTTTGTCCATTTATTGATTAGGTATTTGTGTTTTTGGTGTTAACTTTTTTGAGTTCTTTATATGTCTCTATCTGAGATGCATGTGGTAAAGATTTCCTCGCACTCTGTAGGCTCTCTCTTCATGTCCTTGATTGTTTCCCTTCCTGTGAAGAAACTTTGTAGTTTGACTAAAGGGGCTCTTAATATATGGTAGTGGATCAAGAATATATAGATTGTTCATGAACTTTCTAGTTGTCCTTCCTTGCTGAGGCATTAGCTGAAGTACATCTGCCTCTGTCCCAGCCAGCCTGGGTTGGCATTTTATTTAGATCACTAAGCAGTATCACACTCTCTAAAGAAAAGGACTCTTTTTCTTAACTTATCCTTGGGTAAGACAGCCTCAGTTTTGTGTTCAAATGAGATTCGTTGCAGACTGCCTATGCTCCAGCATTCAGTCATCCAGTCAAGTCGTCTGGTGAGTCTCTACAACTAAACTCCTTCTGAATGTAACAGAACCAAGGGACAATCTCATAGTGCCATGAGTCACTGGTCTGCCTCTTAGAGGGATTGTTCAGTCAGTGGTGACAATTACTGTTGCTACCTAAGATATTGCCTGGAACTCAGTAATTTCAAATGATCACCATTTCATTATGTTCATAGATATTGTGAGCCAAGAATTTGGAAAAGGCACAGCAGAGGTGTCATTCTTTGTTCAACAATGTCTGAGGCCTCAGCCTAGAAGACTCAAAGACCGGGGGCAACTTGATAGCTGGAAGCTGACATCATCTCATGGTATGTCTTGGTCCCTTCATTCTGCTATAACAAAATGCCTTAGGTTGGGTAAGTTGTTAACAATAGAAATTTATTGTGTACAGTTCTGGAAGCTGGGAAGTCCAAGTGAAGGGAGTTGTAGATTCAGTGCCTGGTGAGGACCCCCTTTCTACCTCAAAGGTCATGCCTTATAGCTGTGTCCTCATGGCAGACAGGCAAGAAACTCCCAGTGGTCTCTTTTTATAAGAATGCTCATCCCATTCATGAGGACTCTGCCTTCAATGACTAGGCACCTCTGAATGGCTCCACATTTTAATACCATCACTGGAGGGATTGGGTTTCAACATGTGATTTTGGGGGAGACACAGAAATTCAGGTCACAGTGAAGTGCATTCATTGTCCTGTGTGGTGCATGGCAAGGAGTGACAGATTCAAAGATTAAGGCCTGTGACCAGAGATCTTACGTGGGGCTCATCCAGGTAAGAACCTCTTCCCAGCATGGTGCCTGTGGGTTGGTCAGGCTTCTTTCAGGGGGCTCAGCAATCCAAGTGTGAGTATTCTGGAGAACAAGAAGGAAACTGTGTCATCTTTTATGTTAGTCACAGAAGTCCAACGGTATCATTTCCTCAGTACTATGTATTTTGTCAACTTAGTCATACCACTTCTTGATGGGGGATATAGTAGTCCATTTTCAGTTGCTATATCAAAATACCTGAGGCTGTGTATTTTATACAGAAGAGGGTTACTCAGCTCATAATTTTGGACACTGAAGGTTCAAGGTCAGGTGGTCTTATCTCTTCAGCCCCTGGTAAGGGACTCATGGTGGATGACATTACTTTGGCAGGAATATCTGAGAGCAATCACATGGCAAGATGCAAAGCCAGAGAAGGATTCAGGGGTCAGGTTTGCTCTTCTTGTAACAACCCACTCTTGTGGGAGCTAACCAGGGTCTTGTGGGAACTAACTGGGGTCCCAGAGGAACCACATTAATCCCTTCAGAGAATGATGCCCCCAGTGACCTAATTGCTTCCCAGGAGGCCTTATCTGTTAAAGGCCCCACCAACTCAACACCACCACACTGAGGGCCAAGCTTCCAGCACATGGACCCTTGGGGAGCATATCCAAGCATGGAAGAGGATGGCCAAGTGGCATCACGGAGCAGCAGCAGGACGGGAGGTGTGTTGTGGCCACCACTGGAACTCTGCCATGCTGAGTCCAGGGAGATAGATGGGAATCACAGAACCTACTTGCCTACTAAAACGTCGATGCCAAGAGGAAAAAGAGAAGCCATTCAACCTCTGAGGGAAAGCTGCCTCTCCTGCATTGTGCCATTTGCCTGGTTCTCTGGGAAAGCTCATAAGAAGAGGTATTGCAGGAGTTGCAGAAGTTCAGCTTGTGAGGCCCTGAAGGAAGTGCATCCAGACAAGAGGAACCGAGACATCTCAGGAGGCAGGGTCAGTAGCAGAGAGCTCAGTAGGTGGCCTGGAATGTCACTTCATGGGAGTGACTGGAGAATTAGCTAATGCTACAGAATTAGGATAAAGGATGGTGATCTGAACAGGCCCAGGGAGAGAGGCTCCTCCTGACTCTGGCTTTCACTGATTCCCTGGAAAGGTGATTATTCCTTGGTATGGGAATAGCACAAGTGATATGCTAACGTCATAATTACACATAAGTTATACTTTTTAGGAATCTGCTGATTTCTGTCCTTTGTGCCTACTCACAATTCCTACCCACCTCTTCTGGTAACAGACTGGAACTACTGATTCCCCTCCTGGGGCTGTTAATAGAGGATCTGTGACTCTCATCCTTAGGGTTCACCATTCAGACTGCTTCATTCAATAATTGGTTCTGGATATGTGCTTGTGTGTAATGCATATGTACATGTACGTGTGTGTGTGTGTGTGTGTGTGTGTGTGTGTCCAGAACTTGTTCTTGGGGATTGCCATAGCTTCTGGGAAAGAGAATCTTCTGTTTTTGAGGGGATGAGTGCTAAGGTTCACATTAGCTGGGACAGAGACAGAAATACTGTCAGAGACTGAGAGACATGGCACTGTCTGAACCGTTGGCAGCTATGTGTGGAGCCAGGTACTCACGGGACACCCCAATCAATTGAATCAATGAATTCCCTTTTTGACATAGGACAGTTCCACCTGGGATTCAGCCACTTGTGTCACGAGGTCCTGACTTACACAGGGGTGCATGAGCAACGCACCGCAGCAGATCCTGCCTGTCACATGCAAGTTTTTTGCCCTCCTATGGTCTCTTGGGTGGGAGGACTGCTCAGAGTGTGATGGTGGTCTAGACCAGGGAGTCCCCAGACCCTAAGCCCTCAGCATTCTGGAGTTGACTTTGGGTAGAGAGGCGAGCAACCGTCCTCTCTGGTGATTCATGTAACTTAAAGATGTATGCTTGGCCTTCAGGGACAACCTGGTGGCAACAAATGTCCCTCATATTCCTAGCAGGACTTGGAAGGCAGGGATCATAGAGGAAAGGTTACTGGTGGCAAGGACAGAAACTCAAGAATAAAAATATTTTCCTAAGAAGTGGAAACTTCTTTTTTCCTCCTATGCAGATTCATGTGTCCACACTCATAGCTATTATTTTTTAAATGTTTAATATTTTATGTACTGAAGTCTTAGCCCGACAGGTGGGGGTAGGAACCTGGCTCCTGCCACCTCACAGGCTGCCTCCCCATCAGCGGGACATTCCAGAGTCACCACTGTGATAAATACTTTTTGCATTTCTAAGCCACTGTAAAGAGGTTGGTTTTAATTTAATTTTTTTTCCTTTTCTTTCTTCTGTATCATTAAATTTCTCTGTATTTTAAGAGACTTGTGTTTCAGGGAGGCATATGTATTTTTGTTCTTGTACTTATTTGATGACGTATTTTAATGGAATAAGATAACTGATTTAATCTTAGGATCATGGATATAACTCCCACTGATGGCTTCTCTGGGAAGCCATATGGATTATCTGTTATATTTTTTTAAAATACACACTTTAAAAAATTTACACATGCACAAATACATACATATATACAGTGCTATGTACTTATTTATAATATGTAAATCCTTGCGCAGAAAAAATATAAAATAAATATAATATTTCTTTCTAAAATAATAGCAGCTATGATTTTTAAAATGAGACCATTTTTAAAAAGTTTGTGACAACAAAACCTCTGAGTCTTCTGCTCTAAGATTTTATCTCTATTGACTGAGTTCTTATGGCTTTTCTTTTTATATTTCTAGATAGTATATGCGCTTTCTACTCTTTATCATTTTAGATGTTATCTTTTGGCTTCCTGTTATCACAGAGTCTATGTCTCTGCTATTCTTCCCTCCTGCCTTTTATCTCTACCCATCCTACCAAAATAGTATGTCACAATTTTTAACCTTATTATGACCACATCAATGTGCCCACTGTTGAACCTAGGAGTGAAATCTACTGGATGTTTCCCTCTTATACAACAATTTGTTCATGGACTCATTTTGTTGCCTGGCTGGATATATTCTATGTACCATATTTAAAATTTTTTTCCCAGTGCACCATCAATTCTACCAGGTACCTAAAATATTATTTCCAAAATGCTCAAATAGATTAATAAGTACTCAATTCCATTTTCCCCTGGGCCTCTCCCTTCCACAACCCTTGTCCTTCCTGTCCCAATCCAGGTTGACTGCTCTCTGGGCTTGCTGCACAGCTGTCTCTGGGGCCATGGCCTGTGGTGTTATCAAGGTTTTCTAGCTCTCCCTCGCGTGCCTGGGTTTGCTGGGTGTCAGGATACAGTGAGATGACTGGGGCCACTTTGGCCACAGATTCACCCTAACTGGCAACTCTAGCAAAAAGTGACTTTTCTCTTCTAATGTCTATAGAGAAATCCCAGGGAAGACTTCAGTTGACGCTGTGTGGGTCACTGGCCCCACCTGACTGGAAGACATGGGAGTGCTCTGAGAGGCCCTGTGATTGGCACACCCATTCTGAAGACACGGAACGAGAGAGGGGTGGGCATTCTCCGAAAGAAGGGGCTGGAAGGATTCACTCCACCTGTCTACTGCAGAAACCAGCAAAGATAAGACAGATGGAATGGCATCGACTTGGGAACCAGGGGATCAGGGTTCTGTTCTTGGTTGCACCTACTATGGAGCTGCATGAACATTGGCCCTGGTACACCTTGGTGTCCGTCCTTCCACAGAGGGATCTAGATCTGAGCTTGTAGTATAATCCAAGAATCTCAGCTCTTCCTTCTGTCCAATAAGAGCTTGTGATACAAAGGATGCTCTGACTTGGACCCAGATTAGACCACAAAACAATAATGGAAAATAAAGTGGACCCAGCACAGATGAAGCTTCTGCTATGGATTGGCTGGGCGTTGTGGAATTCTTTATTTGGATGATCACATCTCTAATTTCGATGAACTCTTTCAAGTCCTCTGGCTGATCTGTTCCAGAGCATCGTGTTCCAGCCATCCCAAGCCTCAGTTCTATCTGTAAAAGGGGATCATCATGACTTCATGAGGATGAAGTGAAACAACGCATGCACAGCACTGAGAGGTGCCAGGAAGGCAACTGTCATGCAGTCAATACCATGGAGATTAGGCGTTAGTTCTCCTGATGGTTTCCTCCATCAAGGGCACTTTAGGAAGAAGCATTCTCTGTCTGCGCCATCTTCCTTTCCTCATCCAAAAATGTGTTTTGATATTTTGCTACTGGCATTTCTTCTGTGTCCTTTTAAAATTACTCTGATCATTCAGGGTAGAAAAGATGATGAATGTACTCAATCTGCTGCTGGAAATCACTGTCTACCAGCTTTAAACTTTCAGTAATTAAGTTCTATTAATTTTTATCTGGTTTTATCTAACCCATGAAATTTCTAAAAGACTCATAGTTAATTGCATGAGCTTTCTCTTCCTCATCAGTAACGGATGAATAATCTTCTCCACATGTTTATATAATGTCTGTAGGTTTTTTCATGCTGATTTCTAATTTCCTTCCATTATGATCTGATAAGATTCAGGGAATTTTATCAATTTCCTTTTTTTTTTTTGGTATTTTCTAAGAGATGATTTTTTGCCGCAAATATGGCCTGTATTGGAGAAAGTTTCATGAGCCACCGAGAAGAAAGTGTATTCTGCTGTTGTTGGATGAAACATTCTATAGATATCTGCTAAGTCCCTCTGATTTATAATCTATTTCAGGTCCAAAGAGTTTTTACTGAGTTCACGTCTGGATGACCTGTCTATTGCTGAGAGACGTATGTTGAAATCACCCTGTATTATTATACTGGGGTCTATCTGAGCTTAAATTCGAGTAGTGTGTCTTTTACATAATTGGGTGCACCAGTGATTGGGGTATCAATATTTGCTATTGTTTTATCTACTTGTAAAGTATGAATAATCCTACGTACATGTCCAGCATGGTGACCGGGGCCTAGGAAGGCTACATGCACATTTGCAGTGCCCTGCCCCCACTTTCTTGATCTCAACACATCTCAAGATGTCTGGCTCCAGGCAGCCACTGCACAGACTTCACTCTGCGCTGGGCCAGGTGGTGCAAGCAGTGCATTTCCTCTCATGTGCCAAGAAAAACAGCGGTGAATGGGTTCAACTTTTGCAGGGCAAATCATAGGCAGACAGCCAATGGGGCATCCTGTCATATGGTATAGCAGTAAGCCATGGTCAAAGGTGGCAGGGAAATGAGTGTACCCAAGAATTCTTTGTTGGCATGTTGTCTTAGAAGGCAGCTCACACTGTGACCTGGCAATTTCTAACAGTGAGCTCCCGAGAGTGCTTGCTATTGGCTCATTCACTTATCCATTCATTTATTCTGCAAATATTTATCGAGTGATTGCAATATACCAGGAGCTGGACACTTCAGTGGACAAGACAGAGGAAGTCTATGCTTCCACGAGTGCCCCATCCCACTGGGGTGGTGTCAGACAGACTGAAAATTTGAATTTCAGGACCCCTAAATGAAATTTTAGTGGCACACAGTCATGTTCATTCATTTACAAATTCTCTACAGCTATTTGTGCCATGCAGTGGAATTGAGAAATTATCTCCCTTGGGAGAGAGTCATGTGGTTCTTGTGGGACTCAAGGTAGTGCCCTCAGGGCTGGTGTTGTGGCTCAGTGGTAGAGTGTGTGTGTGAGGCACTGGGTTCAATTCTCAGCACCATGTATAAATAAATAAATAAATAAAATCTATTGACAACTAAAAAAGTATTAAAAAAAAAAAAAAGGTAGTGTTCTCAAGAGTTAGTCATAGAAGAGGGAGCCTGACTCCTCCCACTCTCTGGTTTCCTGTCTCGCCATGTGATCTCTACTCTCACATGTCCTTCTTCCACGATATCAACTGCCATAATGTCCTCACCAGAGCCGGCACTCAGCTGTTAGAACGTTCAGCCTTTAAATCAATCTCTCTTCTTTAGAAAGTATTCTGTCTCAGGCATTTGTTACAGTAATTAAAATCTATTATTATAGAATATTAATATAATTTCATTTAGAACTTATTAGAAATCTATCTTATGATAAAAGAAACTGGAGGGGAGGGGGTTTTGGGACTTAATATAACTGTGTGACATAGAGGTATTAGTACTTCAGGTATGACTGGGTTCAGGAGCTCAGTGTACCAGGGCCCTTTCTCCATTTTGGATCTACTTCCTCCAAAGCATCATCTGGCAAATCCTTTCCTCATAGTGGCCAAAGGCTGCAGAAGTTCCCATTGCACAGCTGCCATTGCCCCTCAACCTCCCCCAGCATTCCTAAAGGGGGAAAAGAAAGCATTTCTTTTGCAAAGGAAACAAATAAAATGAGTATTCCCAGTGTGTCTCTTCAGGTGCTATAGTGAACTATCCTAGGCAGGGTCATTATAAATAATATAAATTTATTGCTCACAGTTCTGGAGGCTGGGAAGTCCAAGATCAAGGTGCCAGCAAATCTGGTGTCTAGTTGAGCCTCACTCTGCTTCATGACTTTTGTGTTCTTGCTGTGTTCTCACAGGGGTGAGCACTCCCTTCTGCCTCTTTTAAAAGGCTGAATTTTGGGGTTGAGGATGTAGCTCAGTTGGTAGAGTGCTTGCCTTGCAAGCCCAAGGCCCTGGGTTCAATCCCCAGCACTGCAAAAAAAAAGAAAAAAAAAAAAAGGCTGAATTTTAGTCACGAGAGCAGATCCCTTAGGGCCTCATCACTTCCCATAGACCCATTTCACAATACTGTTGCACCTGAGGTTAGGTTTCCGCAAAAGAACCCGAAGGGAGGCACGTTATGTTCAGAGCACAGCCCGTGCCATCTACCATTGTCCAACAGTGAGTTTTCATGCTGCCTGGCTCATGTTAATGTACCACAAGTGTTTAAACCAAGCTGTCTGAGGAAATTTTCATCCCAGAATTGGAATCTGTGGATAGATGGGATCTGAGAAATTATCCAGTATACTCTACTTTTTTATTTTATAGATAAGGAACTGGAGGTACACAAAGGAAAAGTGATTTCCATGTCATTCAAAGAGCTGATGGCGGGGACACAGAGTTAGAAGATTCCAAGATGACCCCCACCTCTTCCCCTCTCCTAAATATCAACCCTGAAGCAAAATTTCAGTTCAGCAAAGCAGTCAACTGGTGGACTGTGTTGGCCCCAGGGATTCTCAAAAATAAGTGAGCTGGAGAACAATAATCTGGTTTTCTTTCCCATTTCTGGATTTACTTTTAAAAATGGGTTGGGACAGGATAGACAAGCCACAACAGCTGCTATTTGTTTGTTCCTCTTTGACAAAATATTAAAAAAACATGCCTTTTGGTTAATCAGAGCTCAGACTCAGTAAGGTTTCTGCAAGATTCTAGAGATTGTTGCTCTACAGACATTTTCACTGCATCATCAGATTATTTGGCTACACTGTCTTTTCATGTATTCAGTTCCTGTGGCAAGCTGTCCACTGTCCCCAATGTCTTTGCAAGCTTACCAGGCGTGAAAGAGGAAGTGTCATCCATCTGAAGGCGAATTTGTTGACAAGGACATCTGAGTATGAGCCTGCTGGTGAAGGAAGGGAAGGGATGGATCTGCAGACTCGCCATGGTGAGGAGGAGAGTCAGGGCCTAATTCTCACATTTAGCAAGTGCTCCTGGAGTGGCCCCCAGACACTGTGCAAAAGATCCTGGGGTGACAGATCTGTGTCCTGGCCCCCTGGGGATTCAGAGTCAAGCATGGAAAGAGAGCAGCACTTGGACAAGTACCTGGGGATGACCTGGGAGGGCAAAGAAGCAAGGTGGGAACTCATCTGCAGGGTGGGCCAGCAGAGACTGGAAGGGCCAGGGGCGTCAGCCAGAAGGGAGAAGAAGGAGGCAGAACCCAGGCAGTGTAAACACCAAAGTCAAAGCAAACTGCTGGCAGGACAGGGGCCAGGAAATTAGAGAAGAGCAAAATCATCTAATTTGCTAAAAATGAAAAAAAGAAATTAAGGACCCATTCTGTTCTTGTCTGGATCTCCACAAAGCCACGCAGTTATATGCACACACCGCCCCACATCTCTGGGTTCCCTTCGGGACTCTAAGGCGACTTTCCTTTTCCCCTCTAGCCAGCTCTTAAGCTCTTATGCAAATGACTAATAGGATATGTTGTAATTTAGTTAATTATTATTTAAAAATATTCAAAACATATATTATTACTTTATTATTAATAATATTTTTTCAATTCAAAATTCGTTTTGAATTGTGCAAGACTCTGCTAGGATAGGTTGAAGAGCCCAGCCACGGGAGCTTCTGCCAGTGCCTGCTGGGCAGTTTCTGGATTCTGCATGGATGTTTCTGCGCCTGCTCCATTGGCCCCTCTCCCAAGTACTCTCCTGGTTTCCCGGGCTCCGTGGGCTTCACACCATGCCTCCCTATTCCCTTCTTCCCCTGTGGATTTTCTCAGACTTCCTTGGAAACTGCTGGCTTGGAGCTTGGCCTCACACCACTGTGGCATGTGTGCACCTCTGTGCTGTGAGGATGGACACGGGGCATCTCACCTGTGCCCTGGACTGGTATGTCGCAGGGTGGGCCAGGCTAGTCACTGCTTATCCAGGAAAAAGATCACATGCACCCTTTGGAGAATGTTTGAGTTCCGGGCGGTGAGTTTTTGTTTTGTTAGGGAAAGCTTTCCATATGGCGCCGTAAGCCAGGTTCAAATCCTAGAATGACATTTACTAGCTGGATGGCCTGGAACAAGATATTTAAATTGTCTGTGGCTCTGTTTCCTTACCTATTACTGGGAATAATAGTAGTATCTATCTAAAATGGGGTTGTACAATTAAATGAATTAATACACGTACAGCTAGCACTTTCTAGATGCTCAGTTAAGTTCTGCGATCATCACTAGCATAACTTATTGACCTCTACACACTCACCTCTATTACAAAAACTGACCTTGACCAATTTTGGTATAAAAGTTTTTGTAGTTATTTAGGGGCTTCGTATAAATAATGAGCAACATATAATCAGACACAGTGTAGAATGGAACTAGAAAAAAGATATTTCTCAAATTCTGATTTTTTGAGATATCAACAGTGATGACATAATGTTTTAAGGACAATGAATGGTCAAAAGACCTGCATAGGTATTTCTCCAAAAGATTATACAAACGGTTAATAAGTACATACAAAGATGCTCAACACTACTAGTCATCAGAGAAATGCAAGTCCAAATTATAATGGGATACCACTGTATACCCATTAGGTTGGCTATTAAAAAAAAAACAAAAAACCCCAGAAAGTAGTAAGTGTAAGTAGTAAGGGGTGTTTCTCATTGATGGAGATTTTTCCTTGTATGTGTGAGGACTTGGGTTCAATCCCTAGCAGTGCAAATAATAATAAATGTAGGCGAGGACACGGAGGTGTTGGAATTCACAGATGTTCCGGGTGGGAATCCTTCCACTATGGAAAATAGCATAATTGTTCCTCGGAAAGTTAACAGAATTACCATGTGATCTGACAAGCCCGTTTCTGGTGTATACTTGAAAGAAGTGAAAGCATAGATTCAAACTGTACACCTATGTTCATAGAAGCATTGTTCAAGAGAGCCACTGGGTAGAAGCAATCTAAGTGTCAATTGATAGATGAATGAATGAAAAAATGTGGCACATAAGGTGTGATGGAATATTATTCAGCCTTAAAAGGAAGAAAATTCTGACATGTGCTACAATGTGGATGAACTTTGAAGACATTATGCTAAGTGCAATAAGCCAGTCACAGAAGTACAAATACTATATGATGTCACTCACGTGAGGTATCTAGAACAATCACATTCACAGAGAAAATAGAACAGTGGTTGCCAGAGGCTGGAAGGAGGGAGCAATGGAATGTTAGTGTTTACTGGTATGGAGTTTCCATTTGGGAAAGAAGAAAAAAGTTCTGGAAACAGATGGTTGGTGATAGTTGCACCATGTGAATGTATTTAATGTCACCAAACGGTACACTGAAAAGTAGCTAAAAGGTAAACTTTATGTTCCTAGATTCCCCCTCTCCCACACAAAGACAACGAATTTGGCTAAGAACAGTCAGAAGTGACTGTGGGCTAGAAAATATCACTGATTCTCAGTAGGAAGTCAAACTGTGGCCATGACACATCACCACCCATGGTTTCCTTCAATGAATACTGCATAACTGCATTCCATGTGCCAGGCATCATTCTTGGTATGGAAATTAGAACAAGTGATCCACCTTCTCCCTTGGCAAATTTCCTGCTAGAGGAGGACACTTCACTGGACATCAGTCTACCAGCATGCTCTGCAAAGGAGTGGAGATTTCAATTATCCGGACAAAGGCCACTGTTTTCATAACCACTGTCAACTGGTCCTAGCCTGAGGCTGGCCAGGATATGAATGAGTGACCTCTGAGTGAAATGAAGGGTTTGACATAGCAATGGGAAATTTATTTTGCTAAGTCTTTAATGGTTCTGGATATTCCACATTCCATTTCAAAGTTCAAATGGTCAAGAAAACCTTATGAAAACAAAAATTCTAATTAAATACTTGCTAGGAACTATGGACTAGATTTTTTTTCTTTCTTCTGATGTGATCACAGCCCTCCATGCAACCAATTAGAGGTTTTGCTGCGGCCTTGGCCATGCATTCGGAACTCTCCCGGGTCATTACTAGGCGGCTTCTGAGCACCATGCTAGGCACTGCCTATGGCTTTGGTTGTTCTCAGGTGGATATTTTGGTGTGATATATGTAAGCATTCAGATAAGTCTCTTTCTGCTGAGGTCTTTGCTGAACTCATCTCTTTTTTAAAACCATTTCTAAAAAGTAGTTATTTTTACTATAGTTATACTTAAACCAAACTCTTGGTGTACACATTTGTTATGGTTTAAATATGAGGTGTCCCCCAAAAACTTATGTGTGAGACAGTGCAAGAAAGTTTAGAGATGAAATGTTTGGGTTATGAGAGCCTAATCAATGGATTAATCTAACTGAATGGATTAACTGGGTGGTAACCGTAGGCAGGTAGGGTGGGGCAGGGGGAGTTGGTCAATGTGGGGGTACCTTTGAGGTACGTATTTTGTCTCTAGTGAGCAGAGCTCTCTCTGCTTCCTGCTGGCCATACCCTAAGCTGGTTTCCTCCACCACACCCTTCCACCATGAGGGTCTTCCTCACCCGGGGCCCAGAGCAATGGAGCTGGCCATCTATGAACTGAGACCTCTGGACTCAACAAATTTTCCTCCTCTAAAACTGTTCTTGTCATGTCTTTTGGTCACAGAAGCAAAAAAACAAAAACAAAAACTGACTAAAACACTCAACCTCTAGGCAAGGTACTAGGGATTCCAGGTCAGAGTTCTAGCCCACCAAGTGCTCACAATCTCTTAAAAAAATCAACAGCCTGGTGATTGTCCAGTCGTAGTGAATCACAAGAGCAGTCCAAAAGTCCCACAGAAAATCTCTACTTGTGTTCATATTTTTTTTAAAGTAATTTTTAATGAAGCATTTTTTTAACAAGGTACAATCAGTGTTATTATTTACAGACACAGTTTTGCTGCTGCTAAAATTGTTAACCTGGACGGAAAAAGATGAACTTTACTGAGCAACTAGGGACAATGTTCAGAAAATTTAGTTAGTTGGCTCAGTACAAGATTGGGAGGCAGAAATTATGATCCTTTGTGTATGTAAATAACCTCCATTACAGAAGATCACAGGAAAAGACACAAAGCGTTTAGCAATAATACTGGTAAAAAACATCCAGGATCTGTATCATGTCTTTTATTTGTCTAATATTTATACAACATTTATAGGGCAAGCACTATTCTAAAAGTTTTGCAGATAAAACCCTTAATCCCCAATTACAAAAATCATAAACTAGATGATTTTACAAGTCCTGTTTCATAGATGAGGACACTGAGGCATAAAAATTGCTAAATAACTCATGCAAGACCACGTGGCTGGTGTGCAGGCTAGGTAGGCAGTCTGGTTCCAAGGTTTAGGGCTTTAAGTACCACACTGAAAGACCCTGAACTCAGCTTTTGGAGTAACAATGAACATTATAGTCAACCACAAAACTTAAATCTGTATTAATTGAAGGGATTTTAGGTCAAGTCCAAACAGCTGTGTTCAAAAATATTATCTTGTGGGAGGAAGGGAGGGAAACTGGCTAATTTGTTTTGCGGTTAAAGGACTTAAGTAAATTTTATTTTATTATATCACAAGAAATTAGTTCTGGCATTTTCAGTTTCTAGAATGGACAATTTGTCCTTTCACTGCTCATAACTTTGTTTTGGTTTAATTAGGCTCAACAATTTTAAGTCATTTATTTGGTACAAACAACATTGCTTTATACACATAAGTGATGGTTTATGACTGTAGAAACTACCCCTCAACGTTAGATATCTGATTTGGAGAAAAAGGGTTTTTTGTCCCCTACTAAACAAACTGCAGAATTCAGGAATATTTTTATCATCTTCTGTGAATCATGGGTGGCAGAATGGTTGGATGGTTAAGAAGTCACACCTAGTTCAAACTGCACTATCACTTAACGGGCCTCAGTTCCCTCTTCCTTAACCGTCCCTACTTCATGGGTGAGTTTGAGATCTAATGGAATAATACATGTAAAAGGCATGTCACAGCATAAAGTCTGATATCAGCCGTCCGAAATGCCTGGCATTATGTCAACTGATGTTGCTCCAGTATGGATTTTGCTGGAGCTACCTAAGACTTGTGATCCTTTAATCTTTTGTTCTGAGACTCAGGAGGGAAAAGATTCAGTTAAGTTTAGATGTCGCCCCAAGGCTACTGAAGCCACATAAAATTCCAGACTGTTTTCCACATCTTTCTTTAGTTATGGAACTTCTCTTTCAAAAGTTGCCAGAACATTTCACATGCAAATCTGTTTGTCTCTGGAATTGCATATTTTGGAGAAAAGGGAAGGGCTCATCGGGATTTTCATTTTCTTCCTTTTTCTTTTGAAAAAGGGTTCCATCGGATTAGGAAATCCGGAGCAAAGAGCTCTGTGTCTTTTATTGTTGCATGGTTTATTTTTACTGCTTGCTACTCCCATATTTTTTTCCTTTCCATAAACCATTTAATAAGCAGGACTAGTAAACTGGTCCTAAAGTAAACTGTGAGTTCCAAGTAAGTCTAAGCCTGGTCTGCTGACCCAGGGGAAAGAAAGATCATCTCCTTTTCCCTTGGCTTTGCCTACCTAGTGGAACAGGCGCTGCGCAGGCAGCTAGTCTGGATTCCGTCCCCGGAGGGAGGGCCGGGGCGACCGGCTTTAACAGACGGGCGAAGGAAGGGGCTCGCTCGCTATTTTGCCCAGGACCCTCTCCCCCATCGGCCACCCCCAGGTTTACTTGCTTCCCACTCCATGGCCTTGAGAAATAAAGTGCCAGGCAAGCCACGGGATCCACCCGTGTGAAACTGCCAGGAGTGGCCAAAGAGCAGCTTCGGGAGCCCCGCCTGGAAGCCACCAGCCGCCTTCCAACCCACTGCAGATCTTTGGACGTCCCTGCGCAGCCCAGGCTCGCGACCCCGACGGCGCGCGGAGGCCCCGCCCCTAGCCCTAGCCTCGGTCTCTGATTGGTCGCGTGGCGCGTCAGTCACTGCCCGGGGCGGGAGCACAGACGGCCATCGCTGCCCCGAGCCTCCCGCGCCGCCTGCCGCGGGGAAGCGAGCCCGGGCGCCCGAGGGCGGCCCCGCGTCTGAGCGACCCACGGCCGACGCCGCGCGCGGATCCGCAGCGCGCGGCCGGCATGGCAGCACCGAGGAGCCCTCCGCGGGCGCGGGAGCGAGCGCGGATTCGCGCTCCCGCCGCAGGTGGGCGCGGGGCCTGGGGGGCGGGGGCCCCCGGCAGCTTCCGCTGACCTGGCGCCACCCGAGAGGGTGGAGGTCCCGGCAGCGCTGGCAGCCAGCGCGAGCCCCAGACCCGGCGGGAGGGCGGGCGCGCCCGGGCGCGGCGGGTCACCCCACCTCAGGACTGCCGCTGCCGTCGGACGGGGGTCGCCTGCGAGGGAGGAACGGAACGCCCTCCGGGGCAGAG
This sequence comes from Glaucomys volans, assembly GCA_020662805.1. NCBI lineage: Eukaryota > Metazoa > Chordata > Mammalia > Rodentia > Sciuridae > Glaucomys > Glaucomys volans. The sequence continues at coordinate 116,264 of JAJEJO010004574.1, read as the reverse complement.
GTGTTGGGTCGCCTGCCCAGGAGGGGATGGCAGGTCCCTGAAGGAGAAAGGCCGGGCGGCTGGTGGGTGGGGGACCCGTGGCAGCGGGGGTCGGGTCCCACGGGAGCAGCCCCGGGGCGCGTGGACCCGCGGGCCGGGGTCCTGAGATCTGGGCTGTTGCCGGAGGGAAGTTGCCTGGTTTCGCGCCTTTCTGGCAGAGGATGTGGCCCACACCTTCGCAGCAATCAAGACTTGCTAAACAACAGAGAAAACTCGGGCTTTAAAAAAAAAAAAAAGATTTCACCAAGGACAGGAGCAGCAACGCAGCGTAGCAGCAGGTTGCGCCTGCAGATCTGGTCCCTCTGTGACTCTCTTCGCCTTCTGGTTTGGTAGCCGGGCCCTGCACGCGCTGAGGACCAGAGGTGGAGGGTGTCTTCCATCCATCCCTCAGCTGTGCCCTTCGTTTGATTGCCAACTCCAAGGAAGACGATCTTTGCTGCTTCTCGGTTTTGATGGTCCCGTTTCTGTATTTCTCTGGCGGCCGTGCCAGGAGTGTGAGCTCACTAGTGAATTTGGGGAGTGTGCTCGTTCTCTGCATTTCAGGTACTGCAGCGTTTATGGGAGGTTGGCAGGTGCTAGTGTCCTTATTACTGCTGTTCAGTCCTGGCAGGAGCTTTTAATTCACTCAGCCAGCTGTTGGGGTAGTGGAAACAACACCATTCTGGGAATCAGAACATGAGATCTGAACATCATTTTGGCCAAGAGTGTCTGGGTGGAAATCACAACCACTCAGGACTTTCACATCCTCTTCCATAAAATGAGTGTTGGTCTAGCTGATCCATACCCCACCCAGTGTAGAATTCTATGATTGATTTACCTCCTGCTCTCAAAAGTTTGGAGAATGAACTCATTTTTTAATCTTTCTGCACCTTGGGTCATTATAGAATTAGCCAAATATTTCCTGTGGGTGTATTCATTTGAACTTTTTATTATGTTATTTTCTTCTCTTCTCCCGCCTTAGTTTGGCACAGAAAGGCACTTTGGAAGTGCAGGTAGGGGCACAGCTGGATAAAGCTGGTTTGGGAGGTGGAAAAATGCCTACTCTGGGCTTAACATAATTGCCAACAATTTTTCCTTTCTCTGCACCAAGTTCAAGGTATGCCAGTGCTGTGAGCTTTGGAACAGTCTTTCCTATGCACCAGCACAGGTCTGCAGTTAGTGTGGAGCAGAGGACGAATGTGATTGAAGAATTAGTTTATGGGAAACTGTTTCTCCAAAACAATACGATTCTAAGGATCAGATTATGGGAAATTTTTTTCTCTAAGTTCTGAGGCCTTAGAAGCATAGTTTCTCTTCTGGTAGATTGGCAAAAAAACAAAAACAAAAAACCAACAGTTTTAACATCTATTGCACAAGCTAGGATGGAGACATCTCTTTTTGTTTTTAATCTACCCCTAACCATTTTGGTGTGAGAGAGATGTAGATTAGCTTTTAAGATAACAGCAAGTAATACCCAGTAATGCTTGACAATAAAAAACAAATAGATGACCCACAAAAGAAAACCCACAGAGCAGGTAGAGAGAGAAAGAGGTTCTTTGTCATTTTCACTCTTGTTAAAAATGTTTTGGTATTGAGAATGTATTGGTATTGAGAATCGTGGATTAAACATTTGTGTACCATATCACTGGGAAGACACTGTCAGAATCAGAATATTGGACTAGGAAAAGGCCAAAGGTCGTTTAGTGCAATGCCTCAAAACCCAGAGAAGGCTCCATCAGCTATCAGGAAGGTAGGGAGATGTGGGAAGATTCTGGAATAAATTCATAGTTCTCAGGACCCTGGGCACACCTTGTGTTTGAGGAGAGAGTGTGAGCACCCCCACTCATCCTCGATCTTCTTGCTTCAGGGTCATTAACTATCCTGAGCAATTCGGGCCCTGCTATCATTTTCTCCACCACTGTTCACCTTAGTGGCAGTGGTCATGTTTTCAACCATATTATAAGGAACCACCAGACTCCTTCATGGTCCTTAGAGGTTGGGGTCTAGGGACAGGAATGCCCAGTGTGAAATGTGGGACCCATCAACCAGGTGCCCCTGCTCCAGCGGTATTCAGAACAGCTTTTTGTTTGTGTTTCTGTTCTAGGTGAGATTTTGTTTGAGAAAAAGGGTCTAGTGCTAAACCAAAGGTTTTTAAATAAAGGTAATGGCTAACATTTTTTAGTGCTGTGTCTTAGTTCACTTATTACATGTGAAGTTGTTCTGATTGCTCATGACCCATAGTAAGCACTCCAGAGTTAGCTGCTGCTGTTATAATTGTCATTTCCTTACACTTTGAGGTTGCCGCAATGTTTATCCACATTTTAAGAAACTGAATTATGCTGGGTGTGGTGGTGCTTGCCTGAAATCCCAGTGACTTGGGAGGCTGAGACAAGAGGATTGCAAGATCAAGGCCAGCCTCAGCAATTTATGCCCTAAGCAATTTAGTGAGACCCTATCTCAAAATAAAAAAAATAAAATAAAATAAAACCATCTGGGTATGTAACTCAGTGGAAAAGTGCCCCTGGGTTAAATCCCCAGTACCAAAAAAAAAAAAAAAAAAAAGAAGAAGAAGAAGAAGTAAGAGAAGTCGAGTTATGCACAAATTTGTACAAGGTCACCCACCTCCTTAAGCTTTCCTGCCAGTTAAAAGGTTTGTTCCTCATTATCATGGGTTCCATTAATCCAGAGTCCTTCAAGGATGACTGGTTTTATGAAGCAGATGTTTCTGCCACACCACAGCAGTCTCTGGCCTGTTCCCATGGCTAATCACAGGTAGTCGCTAGGCAGGCAGGTGAGTTTACCTGATGAGCACTCTGTTCATAGGGAGAGAAGGCAAATGGGAAGTTACTGACCTGGCAGCTGGCTGGGCATGAGGAGGGCGTGTGGGGCACACACACCTCCCCTCAACGTGAGCTGCCAAAGGTGTGCAGTAATTGGGAACTTATTCTTGAACAGGTGCCAGGAAGGCCTTTGCTCTAAGGAGCTGAACAGTGAGTGTGTATGTGTGTGTGTGGGGGGTGCTGCTGGCGGTCAGTGTGTGCCCAGGAGGAGTGAGCAGCTGTGTTGTGATTCTCCTGTGTGCTAGTTGTGACCTAAAGGGAGTGTCTTCCTTCTTTAAAACATAGTTTCAGGGGGCAGGTGCTAATTAAACACACATGAGCACATGCACACACATGGACTGCTTAAAATCAAAGGATCCATAGTTGATTTTTTTTTTGGCTACCCATTTGCCCTACTTTTATATATCTAGTCTTACATTTCTGTGAGATGAATAAATATCTAATAAAATGTATCTTTTTGGTACCATGTGCCTTTCTAGGTAGAAGTTCTTGACTGGTACTGTTCTTAACTTGAAAATGACCTTTGACCTGGTTTAGAACCCAAGGTAGACTTAGGTTCATCAGGGAAGTTTCTCTGGCTCCCTAGGGTGGCGTGAGCACCTTCCTGTGTGCCTGCCTGCTGCACACACCGCTTGTCCCTGTCATAGTAACAGAGGGCATTTGAGTTTTCTTGATGGTACTGGGCACAGAGTCACTGATCACTGATAGTCTTATCTAATCTTTGCAACCCTCATCCATGACATGCAGAACCCCTGTGTCTGTGCTCAAGGTTTCCACTTATAGTGGTGAGCAGGATTCAGACCCTGGCCTGGGCCTCAACTAGTGACAGATCTTTAACCAGTCAGCTGCCTGCCTGTCTCCTGCAAGAGTTCTGGCTTCTACCTGAGAGCACTCCAAAATTCCCAAAGTTACTTCTGCACATTTAAGATGCTCTGCATGAAAGTGGGGTTGTCATTTTTATACCATTGTTGTTTGAGGTAACTCTCACAGGCCTGGAGTATGGGAGAAGGAATATTATAAAAAAGGTTTCATTGCCAGGTGAAGCTTCCTGTATTCATGTGGTTCCCTCTATGTGACTATTAAAGTCCCTACTTGACTTTCAGAGGAGTTATTGCACTAGTAAGTTTGACAGCAAATCCTTGCCTTCTTGCTTGTCTTTGTGTCCTCAGGTGGATGTCGTTACTTGTAAGATAGTCCGTTCTCAGAACTGTGGTCATGTGCACATTGATCTGGTTTGTGATTAATTTAATGGAAGAATTTTTAAATGTTTCACAAGAATTCAACAGAGAAGTTTTTCTATGTGTTCTCACTTTTCCAATAACATTTTTTGTTCCAGATATATTATGTTTAACTTTCCCATTTAGTTGGAGTCAGAATGGACAGGTGTCATCATGTTTAAATTAAGATGATGATAAAATGTGTATGTTCATTTCTAGGAGACGAAGGACCATTGTCTGTTAGTACTGTTGCTGGGATTTCTAGGAAATAAAAATATCAGCAACTGTAGCACATAAAATGCTGTGCTTGAGAAATCTCTAAATTCAGAATTTTATAGCAAATCTTTTGTTGTTGCTTCAGCCTTGTAACTGTGAAATTGAGTCTGTAGAATTGTGGGATGAGTAGACATGGTCATTTAAAATACCTCATTAGTTCTGTCTCCTCTTGCTCACTTACCGGTTTTCAATGGATATTAGGGTTCGTCTATCAGAGGGAGTAATGATGTAACTGGAAGTCAGTTTCTCAAGAGTGCCTCCCCCAATTCAGAGAGAAGTGGAATCTCATTCAGAGTTGAGGGTTGACTTTTAGAAGAAAGAATCATACCACCCTCTTGTTCCAACCATCATGATTTAGATCAGCTCCTCTCCTCTCCTCTCTAGGCTGGGGACAGTCTTAGTGGGTGCAAACCAGTTCCCAAAAAGCACAGGAGTGCACATGGTGTGGAGCTGGTGGTGGCAGTTCATTGGAGGGCATGCTTTGGACAGTTTGTGTTTGTCCCCCAAGCCAGGGTATATAGTATGCCCCCCAGCAGTTAGCCTCCCAGGTTGAAGAAAAGTGAACTAAACTCCTTCTTGCTTGGTAATAAGAGACTCGATCCCTGGGTGGTAGAGTAGTGCCTGGCACATCGAGGCTGCTTTTTGATCTGTCACATGGCCTCAAGTTGCTGTGAGCTCTCTAAAATTAAAGGAAAACTGAGAGCTTCTGAATGGACCCCTTGGACAGGGTGCAAGTGAGCAGGATGGCTGATAGGAAAGGGGAAGTGGAAGAGATGACTCGCTAGTTCCCCTGCAGGCTGAACGTACTCAGCCCCCATCCTGAGATGCAGGGCTGGAAGCACTGGTGTCAGGGACGGCGTCTTGTTTATCATTTTACTTGGCATTTACAGAATGTGCTTAGCGTTCAGTTTGTAGTTGAGGAGTAGGTTGGCCATTTGGCTTGAATTGGAAACGTAGGAGACTTTTTAATATAAATGTTGGTTTGTACCTGGGACAGACCAAGACTTGAAATCTGAAGATAAAAATCACTTTAAGACAGATTTTACTTGATCAGTTTCCCATGGTATATTCATTCATTTTGTTTTTTAAATATCTGTTCAACTCATTTGGGGTACTTAGCTGATGGTCACGATAGGGGACTTTTGTAGCTTGTGCTTGTCTTGTTCTTGGTGTTTTCCTGTTCCAGTGTTTTCTCCCATATATACCTCGCGGATTCATTCATTCAAAATTTGGAGCCCGTAACAAGTAGGTTCGGTTCTCCCTCTCCCTCCCCCTCCCTCCTCCTCCTTCTCCCATCCCCCATACTTCTTTTTCTTCTTTTCCTCCTGCTTTTAGAAACTGGTCACTTCCATGGAAGCCCCATGCTTTCAGGCCGGCAGGTTCAATAGCTCTGCGGAACCAAGCTTGACCGTCTAAGGGCCAGAGTGTTTGCTGGTATTTGTCAGTATCTTAGGTATCTTTTGTCCCTGTCTAGGCCATCTTTCCCCTGGTGCTAGCTTTGCGTAGTGTTTTGAGTTTAATTGGACATGGGTTATCTCTCTCAGTCATTCAGAATCCTGTGCATGTGCCCTAGCAGGACCTCCTCCAGCATGACTCTGAAACACATCCAAATGGAGAGACCTGTAGAGAATAAGGGAGGTGGTGGCTATGGCCTGGCCTTCTTATGTTTTTTCACAGGGGAGGAAGTTATGTCCAGAGTCACTCAACTCCCTAGGTCCAGACCTTGTGTCCCTCCTCATTCCACTACCTTGAAACCGTCCCACTAGGTGTCCACTTCACATTCTCGCTTCCTGCTTTGTGTTTTTGTGGTGTAATTAAGGGAAGAGAAAACACTCTGGTGGTTTTGTCTTTCTGACATGCACATTAAAAACTGGACGGGACCACCACACTGGAGGCATTAGTTAGGTCCAGGTAGGGTGGAGTGACAGAACAACCTCAAATGAAAGAATAAGTTTATTTTTCTCACATCAGAGCTCAGAGGTCCCCAGGGCTCAGGTGTGTTTCATGGTGTCAGGGTCCCAGGCTCCTTCTACTTTGTTTCTCCACTGAGCATGGCTTCCTTGCCCACAGTCACTTTTTGGTCCAAGATGGCTGCTGGGGCATCAGTCGTCATGCTTACATTCCTGCTACAAGGGAGGAACAAGGGTGAGGAATTTGCCCTCTTGATGAACATTTCTGAAAATCATATACCTGCTTCTTGGCCAGAATTTACTTCCATAGCCATATGCAGCACCCAGGGAGGATGGAATGACCCTTTATTCTGAGCAGCCCTGTGCTTGACTGAAGTTCAGAGTTCTGTCTGTACAAAAGGAGGAGAGAGCAGACCCTGGTGCAAGCTGGCAGCCTCTGCCGCAGAGACACAGGGACCGGATCCTGACTGCATGGATTCGTTCATTAACTGTCTTCTCTGTGCCTAGGCATAGAGAAAGCAGAAGGAAAACGGAGAGCCCCAGCCCTTCAGACATTTGCCATCTCCGGAGGAGACAGGCACTCATCAAACACAAACACAATTGTATAAACTGAGACAAGTGCTGGAAAAGGACAGCATGTGCTTGGAAAGAGGAAAACAGGGATTTGCTCAGGCCTGGGGGTTAGGAATGGTTCAGAGAAGTGACATTTGAGCTGAGAGCGGGAGGAGGAGTGAACTAGACCCTGGGTAGAACGAATACTGTTCCAGACAGAGGGAATAGCACAGGAAAAGCCAGGTGGGAGGTGAGAGTGAGCTCTGGGGGCACTGAAGGTGGAGCACGAGGGTGGGAGGCCTCAGACTGAAGGGGCCTGTGGTGGTTTACCTGGTACTGAGGCTGTTCCTGGGATATGTGGCTCTCAGTCAGTACCACAACTGGGGAAAGTCCCAGGCAAACCATGAATTGGCCACACTCCTTGGAGGCCACTTGAGTGATCAGGTTTCTTTCTTCTTGATTAATTTCAGAAAAGTTCCATTTTAGACAGGCATAGCTCCTTACCAGAGAAAACAATTAATGTAGCCCCTCACCTGGCCAAAGGGAAAGGGGCACAAAATAAGCAGCACTTGCTTGTAGGTGGGCTACTTGACAGTGAGCTAGATTTTTCTTTATCTGGTTTGATTTCTTCTTCTTCTTCTTCTTTTTTTTTTGGAACCAGGGATTGAACTCAGGGACACTCAGCCACTGAGCCACATCCCCAGCCCTATTTTGTATTTTTTATTTAGAGACAGGGTCTCACTGAGTTGCTTAGGGCCTCACTAAGTTGCTGAGGCTGGCTTTGAACTCGCGATCCTCCTGATTCAGCCTCCCAAGTCGCTTGGATTACAGGCGTGTGCCGCCACGCCCGGCCCAAGTTGGTTTGATTTCTTCTAATGATGAAATTATTTGGAAATTAATTGGCATCTGATGATGTATTTGAGATAACAGAAAAGGCCAGGGATAGGGGAAGCCCTGGCTCTGTCTACAGCATCTTTTCAACACTGATAATACACTGGGAACTTAAAAGATAGATGGCTGGGCCCAGCCCGATCAATCAGAAAAACCGTGGGGAGCCAACCTGATTCTCCATCTCACAACAGTGTCGCTCAGACTCAGTGTGCATACAGATCACCTAGGACCCTTTACAGGGGCCTGAGAATCTGTATTTCTAAAACATCCTGATTTGATATTGATGTTGCTGCACCACAGACTTTGAGTGACGGTGCTCTGTAATGTTCAGTGAGTTTGTTTTTGAATGTTCACTGGTTTCCTTTCAGGGAAGCAGATCTGCAGGCCTGCGCAGAGGTAGGTGGGTCCATGAGAGGAAATGGAGGTATAGATGTGAGGTGTCCAGGGAGCCTGTGTGTGTGATCCCAACAAACATCACTCTGAACTCGAGTGAGGGCAGATCTCAGTTTCTCCACTGGTCCTAGGGAGGATCTTGTGAGGGGTTGCTGGGTGAAGCTCGGTGTGTGGCACTGACTGGCACTGGTATTCCTGGTCACTGAAGGACCAGCTCCCGGGGTTTCTGGCTCGGATGGTTTGATAGAGGATGTGCCATTCTTTACCTTTCCTGTATCTTGTCCAGGGGCCCTTCCACTTCACTTCAGTGGCTGCCAGGATGCAGGTCTTTCCTAGAAATAAGAAAAGCTATGGAAAGATTTTTAAAATAGGAGTGACACATCCATTGAATGTTTTAAAAAAATACCAAACCACTCTAACTAAAGTAGAAAACTGATTTAGGGAAGGAAGCCCAATTAGAAGGATTAGCAACCATTAGCATCCTAATGATTCTGATTAATGTGAAAATTACCACCGGGGCAAAAGTGAAGTGAAATGGACCTTTAGTCAGCATGTTCACAAATGATTTGTGTTAAAACATAGGAGTGTAAAGCTAAGGTCAGATTTGTGTGCAAGGATGCCACAAAAGCCCTTGCAGGTCAGTGAGTGCCGTGCAGTCATGTGAAATCAAGGGATAAATGCTAGGCCCTTACCTGGGTCTACATGCACCGAAACTACACATGTGATCTGGATAACCCTCGCTTCCTTTCCCATGTGCTGAGGAAAGGTGGGTATAGGAGTCAGAGATTAAACAAATTTTGATAAGTCAGCTCAGTGAGATAGAATCCACACATCTTGGTCCTGTGGCCAGACAGGCTTGCTGGGCATACCTGGGCTAACTCACCCCTAGCATGCCAGGCCTCCTCTCAAGGAGAGAACAGGCCCCAGCTTTCCAGTTTTGCAGGGAGGTTCAGGGAGGAGAGAAGGGGCTGAGCGAGCAGTCCCAGGATATTGTTCTAAACCTGCTAGTCACATAGGTCTCTGACCCTTAGGAAGGAGTGAAATGAGAAAGGGAGGGATGAAGAGGCCACTGCCTGACCTCCAGGAAAGTCCTTCCACTGGGAAACGGGAGGATGGGGGCAATGAAAGCTCTGTCCCCTCTCTCCCCTTCAGAAGGTGGGACTCCAGCCCATGTCCTAAGGACTCTTGATAGCAGGCGCAATGTGAGTGGCTGGCCTCTTGGTGTTTGGTTTGCTGCTGTGTGATACTAATCCCGGACTGTTGAATTTAGAACTGGGTTCAGCAAGAACATAGGCCAGATCTGGCCTGATGATTGTTTTTATATGGACTATGACCTAAGAATGTTCTACATGTTTAAATGGTTGGGGGGAAAATCCAAAGAGGAATACCATTTTCTGACATGGTAACGAAGGAAATTCAAATTTCAGTCTCCCTAAGTAAAGGTTTTGGGGGAATACAGATCTGTAATGTTTTGTCTTGGCTGCTTCCCTGCTTTAAGGGCAGAGTTGAATGGTTGGACAGAGACTATGTGACTGACCTGTTGACCCCAGATCTACAAGGAAGACGGTGGTTACCTTGTTTTCACGGGGCCTTACTTTAAGAAGGGAATGAGTTCAGTGAAGAGTGACCAGGACGATGAAAAGATCTCCAAGCCACACCTTGTGGGAGTGGGTTGAAATTCACACAGGCATCTAACCAGTAAGAGAAAAAATGGCAGAGCAGAAATGACAGATCCGCAAGGCTTGTGCTCGCAATTGTTTCCATTCTTGGAAAGGGATTATCCGGGGAAAGTAGTAATGCTGTTCGTTAGAGGGCGCTGCCCTTTAGTCAGAAGATGGGGTTCAAATTCAGACTTCTATTTGTTTTCTCTGGACTTCATTTTGTTCACCTCAAAAATAAAGGATACCTGTGACAGCTCATCAGACGCCCAGATGCACCATGATTTAAGATTCTCTTTGGTTTCCCTTCTAGAATGTGAGCTCTTCCTCCTGCCCTTCTGCCTTCCTCCAGGGACTCTTGCTAGAGTTGAGCCAGTGCTGGTACCTTCCATTGGGTGGTTCTCTTCCTCATTGATATTGATCTTTTACTTGTTGGCTTTAGTACTTTACTGAGTGGAAGGACTGCCCTTCTTCATTGAACAGAATTCATAACCAAAATACAAAAGTTATAGAAAGTTTTTGACCTCACTGCTTCAAACATTAGGAGGTTTGTTTTTTTTCCTCCTAACTATTAATCTCCAAAACTGGGATAAAACTCTTGCCTTTATGAAGTTCAAAAAAGTTAGAAGATCCAACATTTGCCTTAAAGGTGTTTGTGGGCTCATAGGGAAACAGACCCCAATGTGAGGAATTGGCCTACGTAGTGTGGACGGAGAGCTGAGGGTGCATTGGGGGAGGATCGGGTCTGCAAGGGGCTGTTGGAATCAAGCCTTGGAAATCAAACAGCATTCCAGCTTCCTCATCTCAAAGCAGCCTCCCATTCAATGCAAGATATAAAAGGTTGTCCCAGGTAGAGGAATCAGACTGGTTCTTCACAACCCCAAGCAATGATGATTCAGGTTGTGCTTAGTTTTGATCGCAGTATCCTTTCTCTGAAAACCCACCACGGTGTTTACATGTGCTTCAGTTAAGCATCAGCACCTTGACCTGGATCTGCAGGCCTGCTGGTCAAGCAAGGCCTGGCAGCTCTAGCCTCCCTTGGCCTTCCTTGCCTCCAGAGCTCCTGCCCATCCTCAGATCGCAGTTCAGTCTCACATCTAGGGAATCCTTCCTCAGCCTGGCCCAGGTCAGGTCCCCATGGTATGTCACTTGTCAGACTGCATTCCTTACCCTGGAAGCCACCTCAGTGGGCTCCTTTTCCTTGAGGGAAGTCCTGTGAGTCCATGCCAGAGTCCAGCCTATGACGTTCATACTTGTAGCGTCAGCTGTTGGACAGTGCCTGGCCTGCAGGGTGAGCCTAATCTGTGTCCGTAGAATAAAGGGAGACTTTGGTCAATAAAGAGAAGTATTCTGGAAAAGGAAATGGACTCCTCCACCAAAGGGAGTGAGTTCCCAGCTCACGGGTACCTACTAAGCACTGGTTGGGCAACATGGTGGGAGACTGGCAGGAACCCAGCCAGATGGTTTACATTGGATTAGTGCTTTTATCATTTAATTTTGTTTCAATTCTGTTTTATCACCATGTTGGTCATTGGGGTGACCTCTTGTTATGGAGGCTAAGTGATTTGTCTGAGGTCCTGAAACTGGAAAACGGCAGAATGAAAATGTGAGATTTTTTTAAAAAATATTTTTTTAGTTGTAGGTGAACACATTACCTTTAATTATTTATTTTTATGTGGTGCCAAGGATTGAACCTAGTGCCTCACAAATGCTAGACAAGCGCTCTACCACTGAGCCACAACTCCAGCCCCTAAAACATGAGTTTTTTTTACACATTCTGCAACATCAATTGTCTCTCCCCAGCCAGGGAGACCTGCATGGTTAGATAAAGTGGTCGTGAATTTCACAGAGAAGGAATGACAACTTGCACTTTGATAGTAGCCTGCCCCACCTGCAACTTCTGCTTTTTTATCATTGGGTGGGCTTTAAAAACCCCTCAGGCAAGTAGAAAATTAAACTTGCCTTTGAAATGATGGGTGACCTTCAACACTCCTGCAAGGTGTGCCCAGTATGATGAAGACAGCTCTGACCTATTATTAAAAGCATCAATATCCTGTCTGTGTTAGGCAGGGAGCAGTTTCCCGCTGTACGGCAGGAGCCCTGGGTGAGGTGTGCAAGATTGTGCTAACAGCTTGGATCGGTCACACGGCAGGCTAGGTTGAATGTCTTACCGGTCAGACAGTCAAGACAGAATCCTTCCCCTTGGTGGTTCTCTTCCTCTTTGATACCGATCTTGTAGTTGTTGGTTTTAATACTTTGGAAGGACTGCCCTTCTTAAGTGAACAGAATTAATAACTGAAATATAAAAGTTATAGAAAGTCTTTTAACCTCACCATTTCAAACATTAGGAGGGTTTTTTTCTTCCTAACCATACTATGGCATTGAAGCAGATAGAAATACCTTTTGTTCATTAAATGTAGTGTTTTTATCTGAACATTTTTAAACAAGGAGATCTTACCGTATATCTGTTTCTTCACTTCCTGTGCTACCTCTAATGTCTACATGAGGTTGTCTTTCCTCCCCTCGTACTCAGGTTTGACGTCCTCCTTCCTGGCCCACCTAGTAGTCCTTGATATGCTGCTTTTGCTTAGGAGGAAGTCATGGGGCTGGAAGCAGCCGAAGGTGTCGAAGTATGTAGGAAGGAAGCGCCGTTGGTATGCGTGTTGTGCCTTGAATGGGATCAGAAGGGACGCAGATGGGGTTAAGATTGTGTGGCAGCCTGTGAGGAAGCAAGTAAAGAATTAGCAGCCTTGGAAGTTTCAGAGGCAAACCCAGTGCTGCTGAGTTTCCCTGAGCAAGATGTGACATCCACGCCACTGGGAGCCTCCAGCCCTGGGTAGAACTGCTGATCACTTATTTTCTGGCTCTTCAGAATCTTTTAGTTTTGTTTTCAGGGTTTAGTTCTTTTTTCTTTTAACTGGTTTCCTGTTGTACTGTTTGGATGACTTCAGTGGTGTTATGTTGTTGCAAATTGAAAAAAAAATCAAGTAGAATTTTACCACAAGAAGTAGTGCCTTCTTAAACTTGTCCTCAGTGGTCTTGGCCATATTTTGTTGGAGTGATCACAAATCAGATTTTAGTTTGAGATGGTCACACCCTTGGTTTTAGGAGCTCCTGGTATAATTCCTCAGGCACATCTAAACTACTGGAGCTTTGATTCTTCTGATTGTGTGGGTTAGGGTCTTGCCATGCTTGGCTGCCAGCAGGTAGGGGATGGGGTAGGGGATGGTAAGGTGTGGTTAAGCTGTTTTCCAGTGGAACAGAAATACATTCATTGTATTTTATACTCATTTATATGTAGATGCATTTCAGCCACCACCCAGGTGGTTCAGTCCAAAAGGATTAAGAAGGAATTTCATTTTTTTTGTGTCTCTTGACAGACACCAGAGAGGATCAACTCCATACTTCCTGGCAACGCCTCTCTTTTCTGCCTCCTCTTGCAACCCACACTTCCTAGATTCTCCTTTGCCCAGACTTGCTCCACCCACACTCCCTTTTGTTCTTTCCATTACCCAGGGTGACTGAACATGCAGAGGTCGGACTTCCCCTCTCTTCCTACTTAACCAAGTCCCACTCACCAAGCTCCTAGACCCCCTTACACAGGTGCCCACTTCTCCTGGGTCAGGGTGTACGTAGCTGGGCTGGTGATGGCAGACTTCTCCTTAGCAGGAAGGGGGCCTGTCTGAACCTTCTGATGTTGGAAATGTTACTCTCTCTCAGCTGTATTTGAAACATGAGATTCCACTCAGGAGACCACCTGAATTGTCATCATGTTGCTGTTTTGCAAGGTGTCAGTAGGATGTTTCCTTCTCTCTTTTTTTTTTTTGGAACCAGGGATTGAACTCAGGGACACTTGGCCACTGAACCACATCCCCAGCCCTATTTTGTATTTTATTTAGAGACAGGGTCTCACTGAGTTGCTTAAGGGCCTCGCTAAATTGCTGAGGCTGGCTTTGAACTCGCGATCCTCCTGACTCAGCCTCCCGAGTTGCTTGGATTACAGGTGTGCGCCACCGTGCTTGGCTTCTTTTTTGATTCTTAAAGAGAAATTTAGAATTTTCTTTTCTTAATTCTCTTTGCTGTACCAAACCTGACGTGAAGATTTACTGAGTTCTGAAATTCAGAGTAGAGCTAAGTCTAAGGCAGGCGGCTCCTCGCATCACCTTTGGATTCTAGCCCTACCCCTTACTGGCTGAGTCCTCTAGGCAAGTATTTAATCTTTTTCTCCCTAAGATTTTTCTCCACTGTTAAATAAAGGTGATTCAGGTAATAAGTAAAAATAATAATTAGTGCGGATTGGGTACTTAAAAATGTGAAAGACGTTGAGCTGAACCCTTTTCCTGGCCTTTCCTTTGAGCTTTCAGCAGTTCTGAGAGGTGGGTACTCTGTGCCCCCCTGTATTGTGATGCAGTAACAAGAGTTTTCCTGCGGGGGCTAGGGAAGAATGGAGGCACTTTGGATTAGACAGAGGGGAGCAAAGGGAGGTGTTTTAGTCAGGTTTTCACCTCTGTGACTAAAGGACCCAGCCAGCATAACTGCAGAGGAGGTTTATTCAGGGGCTCGAGGTTTCAGAGGTCTTAATCCATAGACAGCAGGCTCCATTCCTCCCGGCTCAAGGTGAGGCAGGACATGGCTGAGGAGTATGGCTGAGGAAAGCTGCTCACATCATGGTGATCAGAAAGGAGAGAGAGAGAGAGAAGAGAGAGAGAGAGAGAGAGAGAGAGAGAGAGAGACTGAGACTCCACTCTCCAGATACAAAATATATACCCCATAGACAAGCCCTCAATGAACCACTTCCAGCCACACCCCACCTGCCTCCAGTTACCCCTCAGTTAATCCCTATCAGGGATTAATTCACTGATTAGGTTAAGGCTATAACCCAGACATTTCTCCTCCAAACCTTGCATTGTTTCACCGTGAGCTTTTGGGGGACACCACATCTAAACCATAACAGGAAGGGGAGGGGGAATGGGGTAGGAAGGATAGTAGAATGAATTGGACATTGTTACCCTGTATGCACATGTGATTACATGACCAGTGTAACTCTACACCACGTACAACCACAAGAATGAGAAGTTATACTCCATTTATGTATGATGTATATCAAAATGCATTCTACTGTCATGTGCAACTAATTAGAACACATCTTTTTAAAAAGAGCATTGAGCACTCCCTGTATACCATGCTCTGTTACATATTCTCTTCACTCCTAGGTTTAGAGACTGAAGCGGAGGGAGGTGAAATTGTTTGTCCCACACTTCTGTGGGCAGGACCAGCTTGGGAACCATCCCGTCAGATTCCCAGGCCTCCTCACTGTCAGGTGCACAGCCTGGCTCATGAATACGAGATATCAGGAATACCAGATAATCCCTGTGAAATGCTTAGCAGAGGGCTGGCACATAGCTGTTTCAATTATAACCTTTTTAGTTATTAGTGAAACCATACTTTTTCCTGCTAAAATATGACTCTTCAACTCTTCTTAAAGCCCCACTTCTGGTAACACTATCAGCAAACAGCTCATACAGAGCCTATGCATGGTTATATGGCCATGGCCCACTCACCCATGGAGTCCTGCAAAGTCCCCTTCCTCCTGCTTCCAGATGGTTCCTTGCTACCCCTGGTGTACCCTTGGCTACCCTCGCTGACCCTTCTTGACTTATTTGACCAAAAAAATGTGGATGTACTGAGTAGAGGGAGTATAGGCTTATATTCTAGGGTTGTTTTCTTGTAAGTTGATCATATCAACTTGTGTGTGTGAGTGTGTGTGTGTATGAATGAGAGAGATATTGAAGGAGAGCATGAGGTGTGAGCAGGGAGAGCCATCATCTGCAGTGGGTCCCCATGGAGTCCTGGTAGCTGCAGGAGAGGCCGTATGTTCAGGAGACATGCCCTGAATGGTACCTTGAATGAATGCAGCAGGTCAGATGATCTGTGACAAATGGGAGCTCATGCCTGTAGTGGGGTCAGCAGCAGTCCCTTCCTGGTTGCAGGACCTCCATGTACACACACAGAGGAGCCCTACTCTGCGGCTAATGGCAGATTCTCTAAAAAGGTCGTTTAGGAAAGAAGAAAGGTGAATGGCAGTACCCACAGGAGAATCTCAATCTTGTGAATTTACAGAAACAGCCTGAATTAGAAATCCTGAGTGCTGGGGCCGAGGAGACAGGTGCCTTCACACGTGTGTGTGAGTGCTGGTAATTGGCAGAGTTGGTTTGGCAGGCAGCTTCTGTCAAAGCCCACAGTATGCACACCCTTTGACCCAGCATTTCCTCTTCTTGAAATTATACTTTACAAAAAAGAGAACATGACTCCTCAAGGACTGTTGAAAAGAATGTCTGCTGCAGCATTGTTTGTAAAAGTGAGAAGTGGGACACAATCCAGACGTTTGTCATAAGGCCACAATTTCCACGCAGGACCGTCTGCTGAGGTATTGTGCATTCACTGGGAAGAAGATGTGGATCTCTGTGTACTAGTAGGAAAGGTGCCTGACTTTATTTATAGTGAGAAAAACATGTTACATTCATTGTTCTACCTGAGAGATGTTTGCAGCTACAGTTGAAGAATTAGGTATTACCTAGACACAATTCCAGTTCTCCATGGATTTAAGGATGTACTGAAAGTGTTTGCATGCGTTAGAATTTTCAAAGTTTAGAAAACTGTTTCAATTAATAAAAATCTAAATTACAGACGTAAAATCAGTACAGCCTTATGTTTTTAAATACAAAGTGTTTGACTAAATTTCTAGGTGGTAGTAAATAGAACAGTGATCTGAAAACTAATGAACTCTTCTAAATAGGCACCTGTTTGAAAATGTGATTTTAAGTAACTGGAAATATGTATTTTTAAATTTGCTGGTAAATTATTTATTGAGTGTGCAAATGTATGTCAGATGTCCAGATGATCAAAAATACCAAAATTGTTCCATATTGACAAGTGTTTCACTGTAGTTGATCACTGGAATTTTTTAGTAAAATTCACTGGAATTTTACTAAATTATGTGCTGTGGAGGAAATTATTTCGCAATGAACCCCAGGAGGTTTGGCCATTATTCAGTCATCCTCTTCCTTATTCATCCTCAGCCTTTTATGTGCTCATGCAGAATATCACTAGGAATGTACTGAGCACAGCAAAATGTTGCAGGTATTCCATTTGAGTCTCCAGGCCTGTTTTCCCTCTTGTCAAATCTGAAGCTGTAGCGTTACATCATAAGCAGCACGTTTGGAGCTGCCTCATGACTCTTCTTTTATGTGGTTCACATTCTGGAAATGATGTCTGTGTTCCTGCTATTTTGTGTTACTAAGGTGATGCCTTTTACTGTGGCCTGTAATGATTTAAAAATATAGCATTGGGTAGAGGTGGATCCCTGAAGGCCGACTGGACTGATTGCCTGCAATGCACCTGGGACAGAGCTGAATCCCTGTCATTGTTCATGGATTCAGAAATTCAACAAGAACCAAGAGTGTGTCAGGCACTGTGCCAGTACTTAAATACTTCATTTCACCATTGCCCAGCAGGATCAGTATTTTCACCCTCATTTATAGTCAAGTAAATTAGGAGAAGGGGAGTCACAGTCACATGGCTAAATACAATTGGATAAGCAAGTTTTGAATTCAGAATTGTAAAGCCCATGCTCTTAATGTTCAATATCCATCTTTAAGTTTGTGGAACAAATAAGTTCTTATATGTAACATTGATTATGAGAGAACTAGGTGTTTCTTTAATTTTTGGATTGAATTTTTAAATAAAAATAAATCAAGGAGAGACACTTTGCAGCAAAATTACTGTGTGTGTGTCAATGTGTGTGTTTTCCTGAAAGCTGATATGTAATTGTGATGTGTTTTTTTTCTTCTTTTTTTGAACTGTAGGAAGTGACCAGGTTCACTCCTGGACACTAGTTACAAGCCAAGTCCTGGATACTGCCTGGAGAATGGCAAAGGGCTCTGTGACGTTGGCAGTTTCACTGCTGGTGGCCACCCTCTGCTATTTCAGAAGGCTGCATTTATATTTAGAGCACTGGCTGAAATGGTGGGTCATGGTGTCATCTTCAGTTTCAAAAATATCTCACTATTCAAAGCACAACTTTGACATTATTTTTCCCTTTTATCTTTCAGGTGGATAGGATATCTGCAGAGAAAATTCAAAAGTAAATATTTTTATGCAAATGTTTATTTTTTAAGCTGCAGAGAAAACTCCTGAAGGGAGGGGAATGGGAAAATTAACTGCCTTTTATTTTGATTTGGTCCAGGGAACCTTAGTGTGGAGGCGGAAGTTGATTTACTCAGTTATTGTGCAAGAGAATGGAAAGGAGAAACACCCCGAGCCAAACTGATGAGGAAGGTGTGTCTGTTTACAGAGGTTATGGAAGACAGTTGATCTGGAAACATTCCATTTGGCTTTGCCAAACCCACAGATCAACCAATACTACATGGGATGCAAGTAGCAATTGTGGCTCTAATTCAGAAGCCACACAGCTACTACATGTTGACATCAGGCCTTTAACATAACAATCTGTGCCTTTCCAGACTTAGGTAAACCAGATGGTGATTTCAGAAAGCCCATGAGCACTGTTCCATTGTCGGGTCTCTCTTGGCTCGTCTGCTAAAGATTTGCATGTGCAGTGGAGGGTCTTCCTTAAGGCATCAGCACCCAATGTCAATATTTTGAGGAGTTTTAGAATTTTCCATTGAATTAATCTTGGCAAATATTCCCAACAATGCTGTCCAGTAATGTCGCTAGCAAAAGCAAAAAAAGGGAGGAAGGGGTACATTTGAAGTACATTTTGCATGATCTTAAAAACTTGCAGTAATTTTCTTTTGATCAGATTAGTCCAAAATGATCTGCCCTAGACTTCCAGGATTTGTCATCTAGAACAGATTCTAACACGAGTCATTTTAAAATTAAATTGCATAGTCATAATTTTATCATTTTTTCTGCTGTCCACTTTAACTGGGAGGAATGCCTCATGGAAAATGATACATTTTCAGTATGTTCACTGAATTCACTTTTTTTCTCTTTTTTTCTTTGTGGTATTGGGTATTGAACCCAGGGGGCTCCTTACCGTTGAGCTACATCCCCGGCCCTTTTTTATTTTTTATTTTGAGACAGGGTCTCTAAGTTTTGGAGGCTGGCCTCAAATGTGATTATCCTGCCTCAGCCTCCTGAGTCTCAGGGATTATAGGTGTACCCCGCTGTGCCCAGCTAAATTTACTTTCTTTATTCTGTTATCCTGCATAATTATTGAAACATTTTTCTTTCTGTGCTAATAGGCTTATGAAGAGCTGTTTTGGAGACACCATATTAAATGTGTTCGACAGGTAAAGAGAGATAACTATGATGCTCTAAGATCGGTATTATTTCAGATATTCAGCCAAGGCCTCTCTTTTCCATCCTGGATGAAAGAAAAAGATATTGTTAAGGTATGTCTTCACACTGGGGACCAGGGGATGCCATATGGACAGTAACCACAACTCAGAAGCTCCTATTCTTCTCAGGGTGACTTTGTACTTAGAGCATCATGAAATCATAGGAACTTTGAGAGGCCATTTAACCTAATTCTCTACCTCTTAGGTCAGTTTGAAAATAAACCATCTCAGAAAGATAGTCATACTCAATTTTGTTCATGTGGGGTTTTTTTTTAAGTTATAGATGAACACAATACCTTTATTTTATTTATTTGTTTTTATGTGGTGCTGAGGATCAAACCCAGTGCCTCACGTGTACTAGACAAACGCTCTACCACTAAGCTACAATCCCAGCCCCTGTTCATTTGTTTTTATTTCTTTTTTTTTTTTTTTTTTTTTTTTGGAACCAGGGATTGAACTCGGCCACTGAGCCACATCCCCAGCCCTGTTTTGTATTTTATTTAGAGACAGGGTCTCACTGAGTTGCTTAGGGCCTCGCTAAGTTGCTGAGGCTGACTTTGTACTCGAAATCCTCCTGACTCAGCCTCCCAAGTCGCTTGGATTACAGGCATGCGCCACCGCGCCAGGCTGTTCATTTGTTTTTAATACTTCTTTCTTTTCTTGAGAGAATTTGTCCTTTGCAAGTAAAGTGATTTAGTAAAATCCACTTTTTACTCTGTAATTAAATGAGTTTTAGCAAATGCATGTAGTGTGTAGCCACATATTCTCTTGCATCCTTTGAAGTCACTTTTCTTTCCAGCTGTAGTACCTGGAACCCCCTAATCTGTTTTCTGTCCTTTTCCAGCATGTCATGTGAATGGAACTATCTAGTATGTAGCATTTTGAATCTGACTTCTTTCCTGTAGCAAAATGGATTTGCAGTTCATCCCTGTTGTCCTGTGAATTTGTAGTTCCTCCCTTCTCCTTGTGGCATGGTGTTCCTTTTTGTGACCGTTATACTGGTTGTTTATCTACTCACCTATTGGAAGACAGCTGGGTTGTTTCCAGTGCTTGACGGCTATGATTAAAGCTGGTTTTAATCTTCTTATACAGAATTTTTATGAACATCAGTTTATATTTCTTTGGGGCAAATATCTGGGAGTTAGATTGCCAGGTGGTTTTGGTAGATATATGTTTGAGTTTATGAGAAATTGCAAAACTGTTTTCCAAGGCAGCTTTGTTATTTTGCACTCACCAGCACTGCGTGAGTTCTAGTTGCTCCATGTTCTCACCAGCCTTTGGTGTTGTGAGTTTTTGGTTTTAGCCATTGGAATAGGTATGCACTGGTATCATTGCACTTCCAGTTTGCCTTCCCTGGTGAGTGGTGATAGTGGGCATCTTTCATGTTCCCATTTGCTGTTTATATTATCTTCTTGGAAAAGTGTTTCTAAATCTTTGGATCATTTTTCATGGTTGTTTTCTTATTGTTGAGTTTTGAGAATTCTTTATATTTTCTGAGTAGAAGTGCTTTATGAGGTATGTGATTTGCAGATATTTTCTCCCACTCTTTGGTTTGTTTTATTGTTTTCTTAATGGTTTATGGCAGTATATTCTTTTTTTTTTTTTTTTTTTTTTGCATTGCTGGGAATTGAACCCAGGGCCTTAGCACACTATCAACTGAGCTATACCCCCAGCCCCAGTATATTCTTAATGAACAACCTGAATTTTTATTTTGAATGCACTGTGCCTAACATAGGATGGAGAAACAAAGAAACACAAAGTATGTAATGTAGATATCCAGCTGTCTAGATATCTATAGATATCTATCTAGATTCCTAGATCTCTCTCTTCCTCTTTTTCTCCCTCATACATACATGTACACATTTGTACTCTTTATTTAACAACTTTTATCTAAACTTCTTTTTAAATTCTGTTTTATCCAGCGAATATTTGTCAGGTATGTATTGTGCTTGCCTCCTGCTAGTTGCTAAGAACAAAGAATATGAGAGGGACCCTGGGTTCAACAAATTGAGTCAGGTGGGAAAGTGTGTTGGACGAAGGGGTAGATTCTTACATTCATAGTTTTATGTAATCCCATCAAGAACCTGTAAAATGAACAGTGTTACCTTTCATTTATAGTGGAGAATGAGGCTAAGAGGTGAAATAATCCATGCTGGTTAAGTCATGTCTTACATGCTGAATGATGGTCAGGTTTGCAGACTATCATCTGATGCAGACTACATCCTCATTTAATTCACCTGTTACCTGATGTATGACTCTAACATCGTTTGGTTAAAAAATAGTTTCTTTTATTCTCTTTCTTTTCCTTTTATTTTCTTTTTCTTTTTCTCTTCTCTTCTCTTTTCTTTTCTTTCCTGTTTTTGGTAGTACTGGGGACCTAAACCCAGGGGATCTCTGCTACTAAGCTACCTCCTCAGCCCTTTTTACTTTTTATTTGGAGATAGGATCTTGCTAACATGCTGAGACACACCTTGAACTTGTGATCCTTCTACCTCAGTCTTCCGAGGCACTGGGATGCCAGGCATTTGCCACTGCACCCAGCTAAACATAGTTTCTAAAATAATTTTAAACATCTAGGAAGTTTGGAATTTTATCTGAAAAATTTTGTTGCTGTGGACATAATCCTATATTTAGGTTGTTATCCTAATGAAATGATTAAGTAAAATTATATAAAAATCACTCCACAAAATTTTTAAAAAGATGACTGTATGCTTTTTACTTAACTGTTATTTCAGTCTTTTAAACTGAAGATTGCTAAATGAGATACGATTATGTGCTGTGACATATTCCAGCTTACGTATAATAAATGTTGGGGTACTAATTGTTGGTATCTACTTCCTTTCAAGCTTCCTGAAAAACTGCTGTTTTCACAAGGTTGTAATTGGATCCAGCAGTACAGTTTTGGTCCTGAGAAGTATACAGGTTCAAACGTGTTTGGAAAATTACGTAAATGTGTGGAATTATTGAAAATGCAGGTGAGCATTTAGAGGGGAACAAAGGCTAGAAATAAAAACATATGTCCTAAATGTAGCCAGATTTTTCTAATGTCAGGCTTATTACTTTATGTTAGGGAAGTAATAAGTGCAAACAGAAATGTTCCTTTTAGTAACTTATAATTTCCTTTCTAGCTCTTCTTTCTCCTTTAAATTAATAAACAAGAGAAGTGTTCTGTGTGATAATTAGACCTGTTGTAGGACTGTGCCGACCTGGAAACCCAACCAGTCATGTACCTTTGTTTACCTAGAAAAATGTGAAGTTCCAGACAAGGTTCTCTGAGTGCCCTTCTGGAATGCACCCTGTTAAAACTTGGGGGTGGCACAGATGCAGAAATTTAACTAATAGTTATCCCTGCCTTTTAATAATGACACAGCTTTTAGATGATTGGAATGAATCCTTAGCCTACCACTTACTAGCTGGGTTATTTTGGGAAATGCTTTGGCCTTTCTGAAACAGTTTTCTTATCTGTATATAAGAGAAAGACGAATCGTATATACCTTATAGATTATTGTGAGGATTCAGTTGGTATGGGAAGAGTGCTTTGAGCTGTGCCTGGTGCATGGTAAGTGTGAAAGAATGTTCTTCGCTGGAATGTTTTTTGGATAACCCAGCTGTCTTGAGGCATTTGAGAGAACTGACTTGTTTAGTACTTGACCTAGTAAGTGGAGTGTTTTTTTTTTTTTAAATGTTTAAACTAGTTTAATATTACAAGATGTGTGTGTGTGTGTGTGTGTGTGTGTGTGTGTATTACAGCTCAGGCTGCTATAACAAAATATCATAAACTGGATGGCTTAAACAAGCATTTATTTTTTGCAATTCTGGAGGTAGAAGTCAGATCAGGGTGCTAGAAGTGGGCAGGGCCCTCTTCCTTTTTCACAGATATCTTCTTGTATGTCCTTACATGTCAGAAGAACTGGCTAGCTCTTGGCCTCTTATCAGGGCACAAACCCCCTTTGTGGGGGCTCCCCCATGTAAACTAATTGCCATCCTCAGGCCTCACCTAATGTTATCACGAGGTTTTAGGCTTTTCAGTGTATGGATTTGGGAGGGTGGACACAAGCATTCAGTCCATTTCGGTATGCTTATAGTTCTAAAGAATCAGACTGCAGCAAAAGGTATAAAGTGACAAGTTAAAGTTCTTCTTTCATTTGTTAATCTTTGGCTTATTTTATCAATACTTAGAAAATTATGTAATGGTGTATGCATTCATGTTTACCCTTCTAAATTTCACTTTTACATCTATATTTTTTAGTGGGCTGAATTTAGTGGAATTAAAGATTATCACAAGAGAGGAAGTATGTGTAACATCCTTTTTTCTGATGTCATTCTTGAACATAAACTTTATGAAGCTTTAAAGTTCATCATGCTGTACCAAGTCACTGAAGTTTATGAACAAATGAAGACTAACAAGATCATTCCCAGTCTTTTTAGACTCCTGTTTTCCAGGGAGACATCATCAGATCCTTTGAGCTTTATGATGAATCACCTGAATTCTATAGGTGACACGTGTGGATTGGAGCAGGTAAACGGGGAGGAAGAGCCACGTGCTTGGTTAAGGATGTACTCAGACTCGCAGGCCTGGGTTCACTTTCAGCAGTGGTAAAGCCAGCTCTACAGAGGTGGCTTGTTGATGTTATTTCTCCAAATGAGGAGAAGATGAGTAATCAACCTTGTCACATGTGCTGGTTGCCCCATGTGTCTGCAGACCCTTGGCTAGAGAGTGCCAGTTCTGGTCTTGCTGACTTCTCACACTGGCAACAGGTTCTCCCACACAGGGGAGAAAAGGTCCAGTTGGAAAATGAGGTAGCTTCAGGAAAGCATTTGGTTACTTATTGTAGAGGAATAGAATTTATTAAAATGTTTAAATCCAGAATTTTTT
This sequence comes from Glaucomys volans, assembly GCA_020662805.1. Lineage (NCBI taxonomy): Eukaryota > Metazoa > Chordata > Mammalia > Rodentia > Sciuridae > Glaucomys > Glaucomys volans. The sequence continues at coordinate 92,271 of JAJEJO010004574.1, read as the reverse complement.
TTCCTTTGTGGAAAAGGGTTTCTGTTTTCTTTGGATTTGCTTTCCTAGAAGGTGAATCAAGTCATCTGACGTTTTTACACAAATTGATTTGGAATGAGATCAAGCTCGTTGGAAATTATACTTAGAAAAGTGTAATTTCTAATTGTGAACATTTCTTTCTTTTTCAAGTTCTTTTCTGAACAGCTTTTTCCTACAATTTCTTCGTACTAGTCTAGAGGGATGTTCCTACGCTTGTCCCCTTCCTTGCACACAATGGACATTTGTTCCTAAGTCTCTGCCCACTCAGTGGTTGATGGGTGGGTCTGTAAACAAGTAGATTATTTTATAACTTGCAGAAGAACACTCCCCCCAACATGGTGGGAGGCAGGAATCTGAAAATTTGTATCTGTGACCTCTCTTTTTTAATCTCATCCCCAGATTGATATGTTTATACTTGGATACTCCCTTGAAGTGAAGATAAAAGTGTTTCGGCTGTTCAAGTTTAACTCCAGAGACTTTGCAGTCTGCTATCCAGAGGAGCCTCTCAGGGAGTGGCCAGAGATCTCCCTGCTGACTGAAAACGACCGCCACTACCACATTCCCGTCTTTTAAGTTTGCTGTGGGCCACTGGCTTTTGCCAACAGCCGCAGTCACACAAGTAAAGTATTTCTTGAAAACCAAAGCTAGTGTTTCAGCTATGGAAGGAATTAGGACCTTTTTCTCTGGAGTTACAGGTACACTGCATGGAGAATGGTTTTCCTTTATTTTTCAGTGATTTCCTCTGAAACAGCTGCACTGATTCATTTGGCGGTTGGTGGTTTGACCTTGTTTGTAAGAGGTCTGGCCACTTCCCATAATGGCAGGCCTTTAAATCACAAGGAAATTTTGTATGGATAACAGGAAAAAAGCAAGAAGAAAAGAAGTATGGAAAAGCTGCTAACCTGGAAAGACTTTCTTCATCTCTGACCTTTGCATTATTAAGACTCTCATCTTGGGCTGGTTCAAGATTACCATACACATGGCCATGTGTTGGAAGCATCACCTTTATGGGAATATTTGTTGTATATTAATTTTCTAGAACCATTTGATTAACAATAAAATTATGTGTATATGTATATATAAATGTACACATTTATATATACATATACACACATTTGACACATACCCACAAATAACCACTACTTTGTAATATTGTACAGTTTGTTTTATATCTTTGACATTTTTTGTTACTTTTGTGTCTGGTCTGCTTAATTGGTTTTATTTTGATAAAAATGATAAATTCTATAAATGAAGGCAACTGAACAATAATTCCTGAACTGTCACAAAAGTATTAAACTGTGGTATATTTAGCTTATATTTACAGGTGTATTTAATGACTGGAATCCCAGAATCTGGGGTTATGTTGGGTTAAATGGCAGAGGAGAATTAAGGTTGTAATTGGAAGTAAGATACTAACCCATTGACTTTGAAAGGGGAAGATTATTCTGGATTCTCCAGGTGGGCCTGGTGTAATTGAAAGGGCCCTAAGAGTAGAAGAGGGAGTCTGAAGGGTGTCAGAATCAGAGGAGAAAGAGAAGAAGAGTCAGAGAGACAAACATTACTGATTTTGAAAATATAGGAAGGGGATGTGAACCAAGGAGTCCCAGGGGCCTTGGGAGCTAGAAAAGACCAGGAGACGAACTCTTTCCTAGAACTCCCAGAAGGAGCACAGCCCTGCCAGCACTTTGATTTCAACCCAGCAAGACCCAAGTCAGATGAAATCTGCAGAGCTGTTAGGTAGTAACAGCTTCAAGTGTAAGCCACTTGAGTATGATGCCGTGTGTTACAGGAGCAAGAGAAGACCAGTGTTCTCAGGTTAACTAATTTTTATTTTATTTTAGAAGTACTTTTCTAGTCCTTTTGGAAATCTTTATTTTGGAGTTGCCTTGCTCATCTGTTTTGAATTTCAACAAATTCAAAATAATTTTTAAAATCTTGTAATGATATACCACTTCAAAGTCACAAATTCCTTTATAACAAGTAAGTGACTTACTTGATGTGTTTGGCACTAACATTCTACCAAATGTTTATATTGTTGCTTGAATAAATAAAAATGGTATGTTAAATGCTGAGGTGCATGAAATTAATATTCACATTCTTTTGCAATGGAGGTAATCAATTATATGTACTACATAAGCAAGATGTCCAACAGTGCCCCTGTCATTTGGTTTTCCGGTTGAAAATTAATAAACTCAGATCAAGGGGCTTTGTATTACCTTATTAGCAACTCAAAACAAGAGTTCTGACTTAACTTCTACAGCCCCTTCCTGCTTGGACATGTCTGTAGTTTTGCATAATCCCAGCCATGTAATTGACAGTGTCAGAAATGACCCCCTTTCCTTATCACTGTGACCAAGGAAGCATGAACTTCACCTTTTCTCTTCACATAGACATGGTGACTGCCTGCTGTAGGTGGCTATGACTAATATTTATAGAATTGCTGCTCCGAACGTCTGGCTCCAATGGAACTTTTAGGTGCCTACCTGGCACTTGTGTATTACCATTCACTTTGGATCTCCTTACCCAGTGTAATTATTTCCACATCAGTCCAGGACAGGAAAATCTTTTTCCCCGGCATTGGCAGCCGATAGCTCTGTGACATCAATCAACCCGGTATGCTTATCCCGATTGTGTGTTGTCAGGGCAGGGTGGCATGGGGCAGGAATTCTTTAAATAGAGGGTCAAGACCAAATTGTGAAGAAGCACTTTTTAACCCAGTGAAAATAAAATGACATTTAAATAGTGGCAATGTTTTGGGAAGGCATCTAAGCAGAAGGCATTCAGGGTGGAGGTATTGAGCGGTCTGTTTTGTATTTGTTTTTTGTTCTTCCTTTGTTTTTACGTAATGAGTATAACAAACTGAGTAGCCAGAAGGAGCTGCACGTAAGTAGCACCACTTTGAACAGCTTCATGCGTTAGCGACTAAGCCAGCTGAGCAGACACTAGCACCACTTTTAAATGCCGGCAATAAACTGGAGGTAAACTGTCTGTGTGATGCCACATTTAAATGCATTTCATAACCATACATGTTCTAAATGGTGAGAAACCTATGGCAAAAATGAAAACATTTTTCTTTTTCTGATTTTAGAATAAGTTTTTTTGGTCTTTTCAGTGTGACCATACTGGAATATTATTACTTCGAGACTGACTTTTTGTTGTTGAAATATGCACAGCATAACATTTACCATTTGAACCATCTTTAAGTGTACAGTAGTGACAGTGTTGTGCAGCCCTCACCCAGTCCATCTGACCCTTCCCAGAGCACTTTTTCATCTTCAAGATGACGTTAGGAAGCAAGTTTTATTTATTTATTTTTTATAGACTGCATTTTGATTTATTGTACACAAATGGAAGCAAGTTTAATTCCCCACTTGACACCTGCATTTCTTTTACTTTGCATACTTTTTCTCACATCTGAAAATTTTCTCTGGTTCAAAAGATCCTCAGTGGAGCCGGGCGTAGTGGCGCACGCCTGTAATCCCAGCACCTGGGAGGCTGAGGCAGGAGGATCGCGAGTTCAAAGCCAGCCTCAGCAACTTATCGAGGCCCTAAGCAACTCAGTGAGACCCTGTCTCTAAATGAAATACAAAATAGGACTGGGGATGTGGCTTCAGTGGTCGAGTGCCCCTGGGTTCAATCCCCAGTACAAAAAAAAAGATCCTCAGTGGAGAAGTCCAATGTGAGGGAGGTTTAGATGACCAAATGGATTTGGAAGATTGTGTTTCTTTTGTGTGGAAAGTAAAGCAGTAATTGTAGGTGACTTCCGGGTCCAACTTAGGAACACTATCATTTGGAAGGTACCCACGAAATTATGAATTCAGGGCCCACCCACCCTGGTGACCATGAGGGTCTTCATGATCTTGAACCAAAGTCTTTTCTACTCCAGGTAGTCAAGTGTAAGCCCAGGGCCTCCTAGGGTATGGGAAACACCAGCTGGGGTGGTGAAGGCTGGCCCTGCAGAAGAGAAGAGCAGCCAGATCAGGGCTAATTTCCCTAGGATTTTCCTGCAAATAAATTTTGGATGGAGGTGTTTGCTGCTATTCTCAGATGGTTTTCTCTTATTTTAGTAAGATCAAAGAAAAATAACTTTAATTTTGTCCAAGCTGGCCTTGGGGAAGAAAAAAATCTAACTTTTCATAATACTCTGAAAAGGTTGGGAATTTCACATCAAAGAAGGTAATTTTTTTGTTTTTGTTTTTTTGTACCAAGAATTTAACCCAGGATCATTTTACCACCGAGCAGCTATGTCTCTAGTCCGTTTTTTGTTTTGTTTTGTTTTGTTTTTGAGACAGAATCTTGTTAAGCTGCTGAGGGTCTTCCTTAGTTCCTGAGGCTGGTCTCAAACTTGTAATCCTTCTACCTCAGCCTCCCAAGTCACTGAGATTGCAGGTGTGTGTGACCATGCCCAATGAAGGCAAATAAGTTTTAATTGACAAGTAACCCCTCAACATCTATACATCCATGAATAAAGGGGGACTAATTCTAGACCAGCAATAGTTTTCTTTTAAATAACAAGTGCCTAAGACTATATTATTCTGTTCACGAGATATATATCATGCTATTTAACAGTTACTGTGTTTGATATATATATAAATATATATGTCTACATGTATATTTGTAATGTCTGTTTTCATGGATCTAAAACTGTCTATAGGTTCCTTATCATAGTTGAATATTGCTTATTACAATTAAATAATTAGGTGTACTTCATAGCCATTTACTTAGGTTTTTATTTTAATTGACAAATTTATTTTAATAAAATTTTTATTTTAATTGACAAATAATATTCACTTTCCTTCAAATATTATTTTTATCACAATTGTTTTAAACAGCTAGACACAAAATTGAGTGAGTTCAGATGCCAGAGATGTAGCTTAGTGGTATGATGCTTGCCCAGCATGTGTGAGGCCTTGGATTCGAGCCCCAGACCCACAAAAAATTAAATTTTTTAAAAAATGAACTGAGTTTAAATAGTGTAGCAACTTCTATGTTATTTTCCCAAAATCATTGGTTAATTCACTTTTGTTTCAATCTTGTCATACTCCTGTAGGCCAAAGAAATGAAAGCTCATCTGGATTATATTTATGCTTACTAGCAACATGGTTTATAAGTGAATGGAAAACCACTCGCACACATACTCAGTTGCCCTGGGCCAGAGTGTTCTGTGGAGCAGCCAGCAGTGTACCTACTGTCTCTGCACTTGAAGCTCATGAAATGTGTTGGCAGACATTCACAGCTGTGTGGAAATGGTGAGGCTCAAGAGCCAGTGTGGCCAAGTGAGGACAGGTGGGCAGAGAGTGGAACGGTAAGGTTATTTTCCTAACTGGTGTCTTGGAAAATATCACTGTCTGTTTAAAAAATCAAATTTCTGTATCTAATCAATCTGTCAGTTCTTATAATCAGTATCATCAGGTCTTAGGAGGTTATTTAAGTCATTTTGCTGCCACCAGTGAGTGTTACTGACTCATTTAATGATTTGGGGAATTTTGGTGAAGAGAATTTCCTTAAATAAAAAAGAGTGTACTCTAAATGTTTTCATCCTAGTCTCGATAGTTTGTAAAGCCCAGTTCTGCGTATGTACTTTTTAAATTGTTTTAAAATAGGAACATGTTCTAAGAAGCATTGCTGAAATATAGAAATATTTTTCCCTTTGAAACAATTTATTTGTACACCAGGACTATTTCTTTCTTTCTTTCTTTCTTTTTTTTTTTTTTTTTTTTTTTTTTCTCTTTTTTTGCTGGGGATTGAACCCAGGGCCTTGTGCTTACAAGGCAAGCACCCTACCGACTGAGCTACATCCCCAACCCACCAGGACTATTTTATTATTCCTAAGGGTGGTTTCAATGGATGCTACGCTGATAGCATCTTATGTTTACTCACCACAACTTTGAGATGGTGGAATGAGGTACAAGTCAGTGACACTAGAATGCTTTATGGACAGTTTATGACTTCAGTGCACCTTGTCATGCAGCAACAGATTACTAGGGTAAACACAGCCTGAGGTTCTGTGGTCCCTTTCTTATTGCCAGTGTATCCCCGTGAGCAATATCTGGGAAACAGGTGGGGAACACTACCCAGGAATGTGTGGCGTCTCAGCTGTGTCTGCTGCTGGGCAAGTACAGGTTCCTTCTACAGCTTTTCTGTTGGACTGAGAGCTTCTTGAGAAGAACCCCAGGCGATAAGGAGAGGCCTCCAGTACAAACTGACTCTGAGGAGGCGAAAGACCTGAAAACTACTTGTGTGTCTGGAAGTTTCAGTACAATGTGGTTCCAAGCAGATACATTTACGACTCCCTTATGTAGAAAAGAATCAGAGATGAGGGGGTGTGATTATAAAACATTGGTATCTCCATGGGCAAATACGAAAGACAAATATTTACATCTCTCTTATCATAAGCTACCTTTAACTCTAGTTAAACATGCGGGGTAGGTTTAAAGCTCATCACTGGAGCATATTCAATTAGTAAATGGTAAATGAATAAAACTCATTTTCCACTTGGTTTATATTTCACAAGCTTATAAAACCATTCAATTGGTAGTTGCATTTTTGGGCTGCCCCTCCTCTGCGTCTTCATAAGTGCAAGCTCTTTGAAAATGTACTTGGTACATTGTACTGTACAAGAAGAGGAAGCTCCCCAGGATTCTCTTTATAAAACAGGAAGTAAAGTGGCTTTTTCTTTTGAAAACTGTGATACAGTAGTGCTTTTTAAACTATCTGTGGTGAAGGATGAGTTTTTCAATTTTACAATTCTTTGCAGACTTCACTTTATAAATATAATAAATGTGTTGCATTGAGATTGAATTGCTTTAAAAGTTTCTTTACATTCTCAGTTTCTGCACTTAATCTTGCAGACTGGTAACAAAGACTTCATAAGATGACATTGGTCTACAGGCCACCTTTTAGAAGCACTGAAATGTGAGTGTTAGGCAATAATCAACAGATTCTGATATTATTGTCAGTATGATTGAGATTTTGTCAAGTGGAAAGGCAGTGTCTGTTTTTGCTGCTGTTGTTACTGCTTTTGTTCTGTCCTGTGCCCGTCAGGTCATCCTCTCCCAATTGGCAGAAAGTTCTGTTTGGCAGGAAGTCCTAGATCAGGCTTCTGGATAGTCTAATTATAAAGGTGATACTTTTTTGAGAAGATAGTCTTCTCCAGTCCCTCAGAAGAAATCAGCAAGGATTTCGGTTTGATTTCATAATTATTCTGCCTAAGGAAAACTACATCACATTTTATTTCTTTGCTGATTTCAAGCTCCTGTGGGAAGGGACATGGACCTTACATCATCATAACTAGAACGTCGTGACTAGTGCTCATTATTAATGCCAAGGGAATTTTGAATTGAAAGTTGATAATGTTTGCCTACCTCAGTTGTTCTTTACAAAGGCAAATAATCTAATTGTAACTCTTTTTCCCTGAAATTTCTTTTTGTCGGTGTAGGACTTGAGCGAATTTTTAGATGTAGTCCTGGGAGAAGTTTCCTGGAACTGATGATACTCTGACGTACTCATCGAATTAGAGAATGGTCACAAGAAGTCAAACCAAGTTTTTCTAACACTGAATCCCTAGTGAGGTCAAAGTTAACCGGTTCCAGTGAATTCACCCAGAAATAAGTTCTTCAACAAATATGGCTCATGAACAAGTATTAGTGGGGTCACACACTCCTGAGAATGGATGGGACCCTAAGTCATCCTGAGAATACACATGCTGGGGCTGGGGTTGTGGCTCAATGGTAGAGTGCTCATCTAGTACATGTGAGGTCCAGGGTTTGATCCTCAGCACCATATAAAAATAAAGGTATTGGGTCCACATTCAACTAAAAAAAAATATGTATATATATATATAGAGAGAGAGATAGATAGATATGAAACATATATATAGATATATAGATATAAAAGAATACACATGCTGTGTTCCATGCTGAAAGGGTTCTCCCTACCTGCCTGCTGCCCTTTCTGACTCTACATAGCACCATGCAGGTCCCAGGTTGGAAATGTGGTATTCAGCCAGCCTGGCATAGCAAGCTAGCAGCAAAGGCAAGGTCATGGGCAGCCTGAATCAGCAGAGCCAGGTAAGGAACACATGTCCATTCAGATGATTATCAAAATCAGAGGATGGTGGCACATGGCCAAGGTACACAACTGAAATCAGGAAAAGTGAGGGCCCTCGAAGCTTATCACAATCCTCAAGAAAATCCTTCTTGGTGGCAAGTGTGATCGGAGGGAGTTCTTGAACATTAGGAGACATCAAATGTTCTTCTCCACCAGACTCTACTAACCTGGATACCTACACTGATCCTTGGTTTCCTGATATCCCTGACACTCAAAGAAAGACAAACTGCATGGTTGGCCTTTGCAGGCCTCAAAGATGGTGGCTAAAGAGAAGGCCCAGGGTAAATTTCTGTACTAAGAACTTTGATCAAATTCATGAAATCCAGTTCTGTATTTTTGTTGTGAATGACAAATGTTCCTGAGCTTAAGTTTCTGTTTTATCATTAGTAGGAAATATTGCTACTAATATTGGGCCTAGTTTAGTACTACCAGAAATGCAAGAAATTTGAGCTTCTCACATAGTTTGGGTTCTGCTCAAGCACTTTAGATTGTTAAGGCAGATAACTGCTTAAGTGAGCTGGACACGGAGAATCCCACAGGCCGCCAGGCAGGAAGTAGAGCCAGGCTCTGCAAATTGCCCAAGATCTATAATAAAATCAAGAAATAAGGTAAACAGCCTTATTCCTCTCTCGTAGTTCATGAGCTGTCTCAAGATTGCTCTGCTTCACTTTGTTCTCTCCCTTCCTTTTGTGTCTCTGCCTGTATCCCCTACTCCTCATTCCTGACATATAAGGCTACTGCCACCACTAAAAGGAACTGCCTCTGAGTTCATGAGTTCAAATTCCTGAGCATGGAATCTGAATAGCTCAGCTCAACTATGGTTCTTGATCTTTGTGCACATCTGTGTCCAATCTTTTGTGGCCAATGCCTGAGAAGGAGAACCCTGTAGTGCAGATTCAAAGTTTCTAGGAAGTGGGCATGAGGCAATCACACCTCAAACAATACTTAGTACCCACTGGACTTTTCACAGCACAAAGATGCATATAAATAACCTTTGCTGATGGCAAAAGAATCTAGTTCAGATCAGGATGTAATTAAAGTCTTATCCAATTAGCATCCTCACTGGTATAGATGTTTATCAGTTCTTTAGAGAGGAACAAAGACAAGTGTCTGGTGATGCTAAAGTCTTAGGGTAGACTCATGCAAGGTTGCTTTTGTGAAGTATTTTCAATGGTCAAGGTAGAAGATGGAAAGAAAAAGTAATAGTTTCCCAGAGTAATTCACTTCTTGGGCAAATTGTTGTTGGTCTATGTAGCTAACTCAGTTTTAAAATGCAGACAATAGCTCTATGTGCTTCGCTGCAAGTGTTCTGAAGGAAAATAGATTACAGTTCTCTTTTGTCCTCTTAACCTCATCTACATACATTTTCAGCCACACTTTAGCCTATAACTGGATAGCTCTGTTTCCAAAGCATTCTGCCTCCAGTACTTGAAATTCATATTACAAATGTTGGACCTGCCATTGTTGGCTTCCTCCAGGTTCCGTGACAGCTTCCTTAATTTGTTGTTCTCTTTGTGCCGTGGGTAGTAAGTTCTTACTGGCAGGGAGTATTGGCTCTTCCTTTCTTAAACATAAGCATGAAGGTCAAATCTGATGATCTGAAGTTTCATGAACAGAATTCCCAAAAGCTCCATCACAGGCTAGTTTTATGTTTCCTGTAATGAGAAAACCCCAACCCCACTGCCCCCCTACCTATTATTATTTCTATGAGATATTATATTTGTTGAAGTACATCCTGGGGCCAGGGAATAGGGCAGTGCCCAGACCTTTAGAAAGATAAACCTGATGGCTATGCTAGTTGGTTAGAATTGCATTGGTGGTTTTCTAGACATTGAAGGAAAACCAGTGGGAAATTTTGGGAAGACTTGATAGTGCATATTATAAAAGATATTTTGGATCTGGGCATGGTGGTGCATGCCTTTAATCCTGGCTACTCAGGAAGCAGAGGCAGGAGGATCTCAAGTTCAAGGCCAGTCTAGTAACTTAGTGAGACCAAGTCTTGAAACAAATAAGGCTGGGTTGTGGCTCAGTGGTAGAGTGCTTGCCTAGCATAGGCAAGGCCCTGGGCTCAATCACCAACACAGCAAAATGGGGGAAAAAAGGAAAGAAAAGGTAGTTTAGTATTGTAAATGGATATTCCTTTCTGGACCAACCTGTGCTGGAGGCATTAAACTCACCTACATTTCGAAGCTTAACAATGAAAGTAAGCTAAGCTAAGGACAGAATTCTGGTTTTTATTTTGCTTTGCTTTTTAAATGGATAGAGAAGAGGAAATACTTTCTATGAACTAAAGATCAGCAACACTCAGTGTTGAACAGCACTACTGAAATGACCAAAAGCAGTCAGACTTACAGCTTCATTCTTATAACTCCAGTCACCAAGTTGAACATCTATGTGGGAAGGAGCCTAGAACCTTATAGAACAGGTCCTGTTGGTGCTATACCCATAGTATTCATGCTCAGAAAAAGGAAGTAAATACGTAAGGAAATGGCTCTGGAACCATTTGAAATTATCTCACATACTTATTTACTTCCTTTTTCTGAGACTTTCCTCTCAAGCTGTACAGCGATGGAGACAGGATTTTATGAATCTTTTTCCGAGGAACTTCCAAGTTATCCTTTCAAGAGGCCCAGAAGGGTCACACTTAGTAGTATCTGAACTGTCCCATAGTACAGGCTTTTATAGAACTGCCCTTAAAAAGTTTAAAAAGAAATCATGAAAAAGAAAGAAAGAAAAAAACATGAAGAGTCAAACCAATCTGATCTTCCAGTAACAACTGTCTTCCAGAACAAAACCACACTTTAAGGAAGAGAGCAAAGTTCAGATACTCACAAAACTCAATGTTTAGTAGCCAATAAAAAATTATTAGATACGCCAAGAAGTAAGAAAATGTAACCTATAAACAGGAGAAAATCAGCCAATAGAAAATGATCCATCAATGGCAGAGATGATGGAATTATTATACAAAGACTTTGAAATAGCTCTTGTACCGGTGGTTCACTTTATGCTTTGGATATAACCCTTGCTGCTCTGCCACTGCAATTTATTTTTAAAACACACTTGTTTCTTTCTCTTCCTCTCTCCCTGCTCCCCACTAATCTCTTCCCCTCCCTAATACCAGGGGAAACAGGATTACCTTTCTTCCCCATTTTAGGCAGATTTCTATATCCTTGAGCACACACACCCCCTACAGGAATGAAGTAATTCAGACTCTGGAAATGGTACCAGAAGTCCTCAGAAATGACTGTCTCCAAATTGACAAGTGAATTACAACTCCAATAGAGAACATGTGGAATGCAGCCTTTGAATTACCTCTTTGAAAGTCCCCTGTTCCTGCTGATAACCTTTGGGACAGGAGTTTCTGCGCTTCTCCTTTGCTAGCAAAGCAATAAACCTTCTTTTTCCTTTTTCTCAAAACGATCTCCTCGTTATTGGATGGGCCTCAGGGACAAGGACTGAACTTTTGGCAATGCTTTTACAACTATGCTCTGTGTGTTCAAGGATCTTTAAACAATATAAGTACAATCAGTAGAGATATTGAAGATATAAAAAAGAACCAAACAGAACTTCTAGAAATGAAAAATACAGTATCTGAAATGAAAAATATACTGGATAGGATTGATTGCATCTTAAAAATGGAAAAAGAAAAGATGAATGAACTTGTAGCAACAGAAGTGATTCAAACTGAAACACAGAAAAAGAATAAAAAAGATTAAAAGAGGCCTCAGTGACTTGTAGGTAATATTAAGTAGTTTATTATATGTATAATTGGAATCCCAGAAAAATTGGGGTGGGGGGCGGACAAGAGAGACAAAAATATTTTAAGAAATAATGGCTAAAAAATTCCAAATATGATCAAAACTATGAACTACAGGTATAAGAACTTTAATGAACCCCAAGTAGGAGAAACACATACATTGAAGAACATCAAAACTAAATTGCTAAAAAAGATAAAGAGGAAATCTTAAAATCAGCCATTGAAGAAGGGTATATGATGTACAGCAGAACCAAATAAGAATGACAGTAGAGCCCTTTTCAGTAATGGACCAAGTCCCAATGTAACTGAAAGCTCAGTCCTTGTCATTGATGCCAATCCAATAATGAAGACAAGGTCTTGAGAAAAAGGAATATGTTTTATTGCTTTGCTAGCAAAGGAGAAACAGGGGACTCCTGTTCCAGAGCCTGTGATTCTGCCCATCAGCAGGAACGGGAGGCTTTTAAAGAGGTGATTCAGAGAAAATGAGATTAGGGAGGAGAGCTCAGGGAGGGGAAAAATCAAGGAAGAGAAGGTTGGGATAAAGAAAAAAACATGTAAGTTTTAAAGCAACAAGGGATACAGTCAAGTGAACTATATCAAGTGAACCCGTTACAATAAGACAGTGGTACAATGTCTTCACATTTCAGATTGAAAAAATATATTATCAACACAGGGTTCTATAGCCAGCAAATATGTCCTTTAAAAATCTCAACTAGGATGAAATGAAGATTGCTAAGACAAGCAGAAGCTGCAGGTAATGTGAAAGTAATTGTTTTATAAGAGACAGCTCAATTTGTTGCCCACACTAGCCTTGAGTTTGGGATCTTCCCGTCTCAACTTCCAAGTACCTGGGACGACAGGTGTGCACACTGTGCCTGTCCATGAATATGAAAGCATTTTATTCTTATTTAAAATTCTGTTTTAAAAGTACTTAGGGAAAGTAAAAATATCAATGAGTTTGAGATTCATTATTTACGCACAAGTAGTGTGGCAGTCAAGGATAAGATAGGAAGCTAGAAGTATGCTGTTATAAGATAGCCTTCAAATATTATTATTTAAAGTGACCTTGAGAAGAATGTATATGTATATTATAAATATTCACACAACCACTTAAAACTAAAATGCTGAGGCCTAGCTAACAAATGACTAGCAAGAAATAAGGAAAAAGTGAATAGAAGAGAAGGGATGAATAGAGAACAAATAGCAAGATGGTAGATTTAATCCAATACCAACATGTCATTAAATGCAAATAATATCAACCCTTCAATTTAAAAGAATAAATTTGGTCCAACTGATTAGAGAAAATTTTTTGATGTATTGTGAAGTGGGAAAAGCTGAATTTGAAGTATAGAGTATGGTCCATTATTTTTTTCCTGTGTCTAAGAAGTAGTAACTAAAACTTCCCATACAGAGATGGAGATGTAGCTCAGTGGTAGATCAACTGTCTAGCGTGTCGGAGACCCTGGCTTCATGCTCAGTACTGCAAACACAAAACAAAAATAAAACCTCTTCAAACTTACGTATCTCTTTGGGTGTGTATGTGTGTGTGTGTAATCAGACCATCAGTGGATTCAACCAATGGCATGTTAAAAATATCTGTGGAAAAACTGCATCTGTACTGAATGTGTTCAGACTTGCATTCATGTCATTCTCTACAAATATAGTAAAATAACTTTATACAGCATTTACATTGTATTAGGTATTATAAGTAATCTAGGCATGAGTTACATTATACAAGAGGATGTATATCGATCATATGCAAATACTATACCATTTTATAAAGGCACTTGAGCATCCATAGATTTCTGCACCTGTGGGGAAGGGTCCTGGAACCAACCCCCATGTATGCTGAGGGATGAATACCTATGCCTGTACATATGCCAGACACATGCACATATGCATACATGATAGTTTCAGAATGGACAAGTACAGAAGAATAAATATAGGACTAGTAGCGTCATTTATCTATGGGACGTAGAATAGGGATGGGAGGAAAAATAAAAGAATACTGGAAAAATACACATGACAAAATGTTCACAAAAACTGTTGAACATAATAAAATGAGTTCTGAATATAGGCAGGACTAAAAGCTGTCATGAACAAATGAAAATGTGGAATTGACTTAGGAGGGATTATGGTTCATTTTATTCTTAAATTTTAGAACTTCAATGTAGTTTCTCTAGCAGAATATTAAAACTAAAAATATGAGGTTTGAAGATATAGGAAATTATGACCCAAGTTCCTTCATGTCATGTTTTATGGTGTTATTTCAAGCTCTAATTTTGTGGAGGGAAAGAGAAGACTTTTGCAACAATTCTTCCAAGATGGTGTTCCAGAACTGTTGACATTGCTTAAGCCCTTTAGCTGGTATTGGCACACAACCCCAGCTACTGTAAGTGATCATTAAACATGGCAAAAGACTCCACCCAAAGTAAGCAATCAATTGGTCAGAGTTCTCTGGTTGTCAGCTGCAGGAGTTGAGTGTGGCTGACTGAAAAAAAATGAAATTATTGGGAAAATTAGTCTTGGAATCCATAGGGCTCCATCAAGAGGGAAGCTGGAACTCCTGAGATGGTCAGGTTGCCTCCACTGGCAAGAATGAATTCTGCCTTTGCTTCCACACATGCATAATTAGCTCAAATGTCAAAGTTTTGGAAGAGAACACTGGACTCATTGTATGCCTATTCCTGGGTACACGAGGACCTACTGGGAGGTGGTTGCTCAGGACCCCTCCCTTAGGTTCTCAGTTGCCAAAGAGCTGCTTACCTGTAAGTCCAGTTCCACCAAGATTGAATGCACACAGTGGGGGAATCTTCTTTCCCAAAAAAGAAAGCAGGGTGTTTTTAGAAAGGATTTATGGACAATGGGAGCTCCAAACACACCTTTCTCAGTACTGCAAAACAGAAGAGGAAGCACAGAGAGAAATAAATATGAGTTGAGTGTCATACCCAGGATAAAGAGACTACCTGCAGCACATAAACTGGTTACATTGTTGAGCCCTGGATAACTGAGGAAGGCAAGGCTTGGCAATATTTTTATGCATCTGTGGGAATTGTATTTACAGTCCTAAATCCAGTATAACAGGTGGTTTGCCTCAGCTTGAAGATATTTGATATTATAGTTTGTGTAGATGGCATATATGCATTTATATGTGTAGTGATGAAATTTTTATAAATTTAGTTTTTAGTTTCAGTTTCTAATTTGGACTGCTCCCATTACACATATTGTTTCTGATGAAATCCTAGAATAACTATAAAGAAAATGCATTAATAAAATTGAAAAAGGATGTCCTCAATGTTATAAATATTACTAAGTGGTGGGATATGATAAGTCATGTTTGACTCTCAGAGAAGAACATAGGTGGACAAGTTGGGAAAATTATTAAAGAAAAGAAGCATACTATTTAGAATTCTGAGCACAGCAAAAGGAAAATAACTCTCTTTCAGCTAGGCTTAGAGTTGAAGAAAACAATAGTCATGGGACAAAAGGGTAAGGATTGAAGGGTTGTTATGGAATGATGGAATGCAAATGGAAAGACTTGGTTTTTGAAGCATTTGGACTCAAGATCCATCTCTCAACTTCTTTTTAAAAAATATTTTAGTTGTAGATGGACATAACTTACTTACTTCCTTCCTTCCTTCCTTCCTTCCTTCCTTCCTTCCTTCCTTCCTTCCTTCCATATGCAGTGCTGAGGATTGAACCCAGTGCTTCACGCATGCGAGGCAAGTGCACTGAACTACAACCCCAGCCCCAGGAATTATTTTGATGTTTCTTTTTTCTCCATGAGAAAGTAGCATCTGGCTTTAAGAAATTTGGCAGAAGCAATAATCCTATACTAATTTTGATATTTATTTTTTGTTTGTGTCATTTATTTTCTTCATAATACATTCTGTTTACCTATAAATACGTACAATATACATATAGTATGCTACATAGATATAATTTTGATATTTAAATATGAGCAAGATTGGCAAATGGCAACTGAAGTTAAGTCCTTTTTTTTTTCTACCAGGGATTGAACCCAGGGGTGCTTAACCACTGAGCCACATTCCAGCCCTTTTAAAATATTTTATTTAGAGACAGGGTCCCACTGAGTTTCTTAAGGCCTCACTAAGTTGCTGAGGTTGGTTTTGAACTTGTGATCCTCCTGCCTCAGCCTCCCAAACTGCTGGGATTACAGGTGTGGGCCACTGCACCCAGCTTGATGTGACAGTTTTGTTGTTCAAGCATCTCTGGAACATTTCTAT
The DNA here is from genome assembly GCA_020662805.1 of Glaucomys volans. Classification (NCBI taxonomy): domain Eukaryota; kingdom Metazoa; phylum Chordata; class Mammalia; order Rodentia; family Sciuridae; genus Glaucomys; species Glaucomys volans. The sequence continues at coordinate 76,140 of JAJEJO010004574.1, read as the reverse complement.
ACATTTTTCCCCTTTGAACTTGTAGAGCTTAGAATTCTTTTGTAATAGTGTTATGAAAGAACTGGGCACATAGTAACATGTGCAGGGGACATGTATCTGCAATTTTGTGCTGAAGTTTATCATTGGACCAAATGTAGGAAAGAGAAAGGATTAGATACCTAGCTCATAATTAGGTACCTAGCTTTTCTCAAACCTAGAAATTGGCCCATTTCTTGGCCAGATCCAGGATTATGTCTTGGGAATTCATGCCCATCTGCAGCATGTTCAAGAATGTCATTCCTGCTATTAAGTCTTTTAACTACCTTTTTGTTTTGTTTTGTTTTTTGTTTTTTGCATGCTGGGGATTGAACCCAGGGCCTTGTGCTTGCTAGGCAAGCACTCTATACTAACTGAGCTATATCCCCAGCCCTAAGTCTTTTAATTGAAGTAATCTTGTGCCTGAGTATGTTCAGAACACTCATCTGGGCTTCTGCTATCATGGAGTATTCTGTGCTCCCAGAATAAAACAAATTGCCTGACGATGTAATGGGATGACCTTTTTAAAGAAATCAGGAATAAAAATACCTCAAGTGAATGTAAGTGATCTGCATTGTTTCAAAACCATTGTTTTAGTTTATCATGCATGTGTAATTATTCAAGAGTTTTGAGTGAGGAAATGAAGTTAATAGAGCCAAGTGTCCTGTCTAAGCAAGTTTCTGGCATATTTTGTTATGTTATGGATTAATTAGTGAGGTAGTAGTGTAACAGATTTTTTGTTTCCCAGTCAGGAGATCAGAAAATGTATGTGTAAGGGCAACAAGCATGCCTAACAAATGATAGTGCTCAAAAGAAGAAAAGTGTAGTAGAAATGTCACTTTTAGAAAACATTTGCATGCTCTGGCTGGCCTTTCACATTCTGTCTTTGAAAGGATGACTGGTTGGGGATCTGTCCGTGGTGCTGAATCTCTTACTGTGCAAACAGGTTAGAGATGACAGCCTTCACTCCCCCCCCCCCCTCCTTTGATCCAGATTTTCTTCCGGGCTTCTATTAACAGTGATAACATATTTCTATTTTTTTAAGAATCTAAAGGAATTATTAAATAACAGCTTTATATACCATTAAATTTACCTTTTTAAAGCATACCATTCACTAGACTTTAGAGTATTCACAAAGTTTTGAAACCATTACTACTTCCTAATGTTAGAACACTTTTATTACCATAAAAAAGTAATCCTATACCTACTATCAGTCACTCTCTATTTCCCACTCAACCCCCAGCCTGTGGCAACCACAGACTTTTCTATACATAAATGTGTCTACTTTGGACATTGCACATAATGGGAATCATTCAATATGTGGCTTTTGTGATTGGCTTCTTTCACATAACATGGTTTCAAGAATTGTTTGCATATTAATTTGTTATTTATACTTCATTACTTTTTATTGACAAATAATAGTCTTGCATGAATATACCACATTTTATCCATCTATTCATCTGTCAATGGACAATTGAGTTGGTTCCACTTTTCATTATAATGCTGACATGAGCACCATGTGCATGTGTTTCTTTTTGTGGATATGTTTTCAGTGGTCTTGGGTATATACATAGGAGTAGAATTACCGGGTTATATGAATGGTTTGTTAGACATCTTGAGGAAATGCTGAATACCTGTCCAAAGCAGCAGGACTAGTGCATATTGCCGCCAGCAATGTATGAGGGTTCCACTTTCCCCACATCCCCTCTAACATGTTGTTGCCCTGTCTACTTAATTTTAGTTATCCTAGTGGGTAGAATTTCATTGGGATTTTGATGTGGCATACATGTCTCTAATGACTAATGATGTTGAGCATTTTTCACATATTTATTGGCCATTTATTGTTTTTTTGGAGAAATGTCTATTCAAATATTTTCCCATTTAAAAAAAATTTGGGTTGTTCTTTTTATTATTGAGCTGAAATGCTTCTTTACCTAGTCTGCATAACAGTCCCTTATTGGATATGTGATTTGCAAATATTTTCTCCCAATTTATGGATTGTCTTTTTACTTTCTTGATGGCATAAAGGACTGTTAACATAGCTATTATCTCATTCTTCCCAATCTTTTTTTCCCATCAATCATCCAAGGATTTATTAACAGAATATAAGAAGAATTATAATATCTATGTTCTGAGTAGGTCATTATGAAGCAGAAATCTCATTTCACAGTATGATTATTGGGTGATACCAAATGAAAGAAAGCTTGGTGGGCCTTTGGTAAACACTTGTATATGAAGCTGGATGGTGTATCTGTACCCTGTGGGAGAAGAGATATGCCTCAAATGCTGTACTTTGTTGTTTATTATACTGAGACTACTCCCCTCTCAACCAGGAAAAAAGTAAATGGAAGCAGAGAACTGTTTTATATTTCTAACAATTATTAAGCTCCTCTTTGCAAACTATTTTCTTTGGCAATAATATGTATTCCTTACTCACACGCGCACACACAAACACACACACACAGAGGGAACTATTTTTAATTAGAAAATATTGCCTCATGAAAAATTCATTATCCACTTAGTGCAAATCAGAATAAGAGAGTGAATCTAGTGAGTGAAACAAGATCAGGTTCTCCCCTTGCAAGTTCTAAAGACACTATTTATGTAAAACCTACATTGAGATCCAAGATGGTGGACCAGAGGGAGCCTGCATTTCTTGTGGCTCCATAACTGGGGATTCAAGGAGAGGAAATACGTATCTCTGTGAGGCAGTTGTCGCTGCTCATAGACCCCCTGCTGTTTACCCCATTTGTCCACCGTGACCCCCGCCATCTGCCAGCATATCACCTACTTTTTGAGTGCAGATGGCTCACTGACTACTACCTATCATCCACCATTTGCCCATTTGCCTGCCTATAGCCCACCTTTCACCTACCCATCACCCACTGCCCAATGTCCTCCCACCGACCATCCTCCATTAGCCTGCAGACTGCCAGCAGATCACCAGCAGACCACCTGCTGCCTGCTGTTACCTGGAAGTCCATTGTCGCAGTACCCGCAGGTTTGGTTACATGCCACTGCCACCATTTGGGGGCAATAGCCAGGGCCTGCAGGTTTGCTGCCAGGGCCGCTGCCATCTTGGGGTGTGGCCACTGCAGTCTGGGGACTTGGATAAAGGCCTGGTGATATACTGGGGTACCTGCAGGTCTGGTTGCACCTGAGGTCTTTCTGTTTGGTGTGGTAGTGGCCACCATCTGGCTGCCTCTTTGCAGGGTCACTCCTTTGTGAGAACACATCTCTGGTGGTCTCTCTGCAAGTTGGAAGAGCATTGAGATCTTGGGAGTGCAGCAAGCCAGGGCCTGGGGAAGCTGAAGCCCAGGTCCATCAGATTGCCCCTGGGTTTGCATGGGCCAGTCTGGGTCTAGCAAGCCTATGGAAAGCCAGATACTAGGGGCAGTTCCCTGGGGGAGAGCACAGGTTGAAGAAACTGGAGAAAATTGGGCTCTCTCCAGCTCAGTGAGTCCTGAGGTGTGCAGGGACAGAAGGGGCTGGCTACAATGGGTGGGAAGACTGTAAGAGGGTGTGAGGGCATCTTGCTATCCACTCAACCAACCAACTGGTCTGGCACCCACTGGACGGGAGCTAACATCAAACTTCAGACAACCCCACTTATGGGTGGAGAAGGGAAGGAGAGAACATTTTTGAAAGCTAACAGAAGCAATCATTCAAGTTTTCATTGAGACTTTCCTCCTATTTTTTTCACCTCTGTCTCACACCTCTACCATCTTTGAATTCCCAGATATTTTTCATATGTCAATTTATTGAGGAATGGGATGTCTGAATAGTATATGACAGTTTTGTTGTGTATTCCTATATTTTAACATTAAAAAATCGTACATATTTTTTCTCTCACCTACCTGTATCCTGGATTCTCTTTCTCACTTCTCTCATACTAACAGCCAACCTCTATTAATTCCTCCCTTGCTCTTACTATAAATTTTTATCTCTATCTTCTCTCCCTCTCTCTCATAAACATCACATTTACACTACTTCTGTTCCTTCACTGTCCATCATTTTAAATTGTAAACCCTTTTACCAAACTTACTGTTTACATTGTAGACAATAATTGAACACTTCCTTTCTGTCTATTGTGACAAAACTGTAAACTGCTTAAGAGGAGCCATTTGGTTTAAGGTGGTATATCATTTGCATTGGGTGCTTTTAATATTGATCTCCTCCTTAAAGGTGAGGTACTGGAAACCTTCAGGGACGCTAGAAGACTATAGGGTAGAATCTATACTGCCTCAGCTCCATACCGCTAGATGAAAAGACATAAACAACATGAAAAAACAAGGGAACAAAGTGCCTCAAACAAATGAAGATGTTCCAATAATAGAATCCATAGACAACACAGTAAAAGAAATGTGAGAGATGGAGTTTAGAAAATACATAGATTAATCTTTGAAATAAAGGATGGTATTGGAGAGAAAATACAAGAAGTAAAAGATCACTTCAATAAGAGGCAGAGATTATAAAAAAGAATCAAGCAGAAATCCTCGAAATGAAGGAAATAATAAACTAAATTAAAAACTCAGTGGAAAGTATCACCAACAGACTAGACCACTTGGAAAAGAGATCCTCAGACAAAGAAGGCAAAATAATATATTCTTGAAAATAAAGTTGACCGCCCAGAGAAGATGAAAAGAAACCATGAACAGAACTTCCAAGAAATATGGTAGAAAGTGAAAAGACCAAATTTAAGATTTATTGGAATAGACGAAGGTGTAGAGATACAAACCAAAGGAATACACGATCTTTTCAATGACATAATATCAGAAAACTTCCCAAATCTAAAGAATGAAATGGAAAATCAAGTACAAGAGGCTTACAGGACCCCAAATGTACAAATTATAGCAGACCCACACCAAGGCATGTTATAATGAGAATGACTAACATACAGAATAAGGATAGAATTTTAAAGGCTGTGAGAGAAAAAAAATCAAATTACATATAGGGGGAAATCAATTTGGATCTCAGCTCATTTCTGAATCCAGACCCCCGCCCAGGAGGTCCTGGAATAATATATATCAAGCTCTGAAAGAAAATGGATACCAAGAATTTTATAACCAGCAAAATTAAGCTTCATCTTTGAAGATGAAATAAAAACTTTCCATGATAAACAAAAGTTAAAAGAATTCACAA